>CM036635.1:12573152-12955084 GCA_020746105.1 Trogon surrucura | reverse complement strand
AGCACTGCTGGACCTCATCCTCACTAACAAGGAGGATCTGGCTGAAGCAGTAAAGGTTGAGGGCTGCCTTGGCTGCAGTGACCATGAAATGGTGGAGTTCAGGATCTCATGTAGCAGAAACAAAATAGCAAGCAGAACTGCAACCCTGGACTTTGCCAAGGCAAACTTTGGATTTTTCAAACAATTACTTGAGAAAATCCCATGGGCAAGGCTGTTTGAAGGTAAAGGGGCCCAAGATAGTTGGTTAGCGTTCAGGGACTGCTTCTACCGTGCTCAAGATCAGGGCATCCCGACACGTAGGAGGTCAAGGAAGGGAGCCAGGAGACCTGCGTGGCTAAACAGGGCTCTGCTGGGTAAGCTCAAGGGCAAGAGGAGAATTTACAGATCTTGGAAGGCAGGGCTGGCCACTTGGGAAGAATATAAGGCTGTTGTCCGAGGATGTAGGGAGGCAACTAGGAAAGCAAAGGCCTCCCTAGAATTGAACCTGGCGAGAGGGGTCAAGGACAACAGGAAGAGCTTTTTCAAACACGTGGCAGATAAAACTAACACCAGAGGCAATGTAGGCCCACTGATGAGTGAGGTGGGTGCCTTGGTGACAGAAGATACAGAGAAGGCAGAGTTACTGAACGCCTTCTGTCTCTGTCTACTCTGCCGGAGGCTGTCCTGAGGAGCCCCGTTCCCCTGAGGTCCCAGAGGAAGTCAGGGCAGTGGAGGAGTTTGCTTTAGTCGATGAGGACTGGGTTAGGGACCAACTAAGCAATCTGGACATCCATAAATCCATGGGTCCAGACGGGATGCATCCACGGGTGCTGAGGGAGCTGGCTGATGTCATTGCTAGACCACTCTCCATCATCTTTGCCAAGTCTTGGGAGACGGGAGAGGTGCCTGAGGACTGGAGGGAAGCAAATGTCACTCCAGTCTTCAAAAAGGGCAAGAAGGAGGACCCGGGTAACTATAGACCGGTCAGCCTCACCTCCATCCCTGGGAAAGTGATGGAACGACTTATCCTTGGTGCCATCTCAAGGCATATCAAGGATAAGAGGGTCGTTAGAGACAGTCAACATGGCTTCACCAAGGGGAAGTCGTGCTTGACTAACCTCACAGCCTTTTATGAGGATATAACAAGGTGGGTAGATGATGGCAGAGCGGTGGATGTGGTCTACCTTGACTTCAGTAAAGCATTTGACACAGTCTCCCACAGCATCCTTGCTGCTAAACTGAGGAAGTGTGGTCTAGACTCTCGGGCAGTGAGGTGGACTGTGAACTGGCTGAGGGGAAGAAGCCAAAGAGTTGTGGTCAATGGGGCGGAGTCTGGTTGGAGGCCTGTATCCAGTGGAGTCCCTCAAGGGTCGGTACTGGGACCAGTATTATTCAATATATTTATCGATGACTTGGGTGAGGGACTAGAGAGTCCTATCAGCATGTTTGCTGATGACACCAAGCTGGGAGGAGTGGCTGACACACCAGAAAGCTGTGCTGCCATTCAGCGAGACCTGGACAGGCTGGAGAGTTGGGCGGGGGAAAATTTAATGAAATATAACAAGGGTAAGTGTAGAGTCTTGCATCTGGGTAGGAACAACCCCAGGTTCCAGTATAAGTTGGGGAATGACTTATTAGAGAGCAGTGTAGGGGAAAGGGACCTGGGAGTCTTGGTGGGCAGCAGGATGGCCATGAGCCAGCACTGTGCCCTTGTGGCCAGGAAGGCCAAGGGCATCCTGGGGTGTATTAGAAGGGGGGTGGCTGATAGGTCAAGAGAGGTTCTCCTTCCCCTCTACTCTGCCCTGGTGAGACCCCATCTGGAATATTGTGTCCAGTTCTGGGCCCCTCAGTTCAAGAAAGACAGGGAACTGCTGGAGAGAGTCCAGCACAGGGCAACTAGGATGATGGAGGGAGTGGAACATCTCCCTTATGAGGAAAGGCTGAGGGAGTTGGGGCTCTTTAGTTTGGAGAAGAGGAGACTGAGGGGTGACCTTATTAATGTTTACAAATATCTAAAGGGTGAGTGTCACGAGGATGGAACCAGGCTCTTCTCAGTGACAACCAATGACAGGACAAGGGGTAATGGGCTGAAACTGGAACATAAGAGGTTCCGCTTAAACTCGAGAAGAAACTTCTTCTCAGTGAGGGTGACGGAGCCCTGGCACAGGCTGCCCAGGGAGGTTGTGGAGTCTCCTTCTCTGGAGACATTCAAGACCCGCCTGGACACGTTCCTGTGTAGCATAATCTAGGTGTTCCTGCTCTGGCAGGGGGATTGGAGTTGATGATCTTTCGAGGTCCCTTCCAATCCCTGACATTCTGTGATTCTGTGATATGCCCAGAGACAGCGCCAAGGATAAGATGTTCCATCACCTTTCCAGGGCTGGAGGTGAGGCTGACCGGTCTGTAGTTACCCGGGTCATCCTTCCTGCCCTTCTTACAGGCTGCAGTGACATTCGCTGTCCTCCAGTCCTCAGGCACCTCACCTGTTCCCCACGACTTACCAAAGACAATGGAGAGTGGTCTAGCAATGACTTCTGCCAGTTCCTTGATGAATTATTGCTATGTCTGCAATGCTTAGCTATATGTGTATTATTCTGTATCACTGCCAACAGCCCCCCCGGAACAGCCTCCCTGGGGCACGGCTCAGCTGAGCGGGTCCCGCAGCCCCTCAGGGACAGGTCACCAGGGAAGGTGGAATCGGTGACTGTCGCTGCAGAGGGCTGAGAGACTTGGCAGATCCGACCGCAGCGAGGTGCCCGGGCACTGCTGTGAAGGGCAAATGGCAAACAGTGGCAATTCAGGCTAAAAAAAACACCAACAAAACAAGCAAACAAAATAACTCGGGCTCAGCACAGTTGGGTACAGGACAAAGCCAGCCCTGCTCCTGCCGTGTTTGCTTGTGCTTGTCACATCCTGAAAATCCCTGCCGAGCCGTCCAAGCCGTGGCTTTCACCACGTGGGAACCTGAGCTCCTTCTGCAGCCTTCACCCAAACGTGGCGTTTTTAAGAGCCCATCGTTCCAATCAGACCAGAAACCACGGGCACAGACCACTCATGTCCCCGTTCCTCACGGAGAACGGTGTGAGCTGACACGTGTCAGACAGCTGACACTGAAATCACACTTGAGCAGAGGAGGCTCAACAACCGTGGGGAAACGCACCATCCCATTTTGTCAAGAAACGGACAAATCCTGACCACGAACAGCAGCAAGATGGAAAAAAAAAAGCACAGAACGTCCCTCAGCAAGGAAGTTCAGCACCTGCCATTCCATCGCTACCTGCTCCAAAAAACGGGGAAACAACTTTAAAGAACGAGCATCTGTGAATCAAAGCTTCTGCTGCCAACAGTTCCTTCATCTCTGCCGCTGGCAGTGCCCGGCTTTGGCTGCCCTGAGCCGCAGGGACACCGAGCGCCGTGCCAGCCAGCTTTCCTCGGGGCCAGCTCTCCGTGTCCCGTGGCTGCGAGCAGCAGCAGCAGCAGAGGTGAGGACAGGAGCTGGGCTGGGCTGGCTGCCCCAGAAGGCTGCAGAGCAAAGCCAGGAAGGTCAGAAGACAAGTAAGACAAAATCCAACTAACTTGAGAATATGTGTTTTACTTCACCCACTACTTTCAACGAGAACTGCTGCAGCCAATGCATGAAACACAGAGATTCTGTCCAAACCCACGTTCTGGTGATTTATTAATCAAGCGGTTCCATTCCACCTGAAAGACTCAGCAGCCAAAAGGGAAGTTTCATTACTTTATTTAAAATTAAACAGTTCTTTCTGTTCAGCAGAGCCGAACACTGTGTCTGATCATTGTTAGTGCCAGGAAAAACTCATCCATGAAAACTGATCCAAAATTAGAGACTAACAGACACCAAAGCTGTTCAAAGAACCAGTTTCTCAGGCGCTGCCTCGCAATTGCAGGATTTGGGTTTATGCTGAAGCTTTTTCCCATTTTAAGTTCAAAGTTGCTCTTATCTGTGGTGAGGAGAGGCTTTAGTATTACTGGACAGAGTTACTGGTGCTGAAAAACAGCAACAATTTTACTCAGTTGTAGTCGCACTGATCTCACTGGGCATCAGGAGGTTCTGTTCAACGCTAAATATTTCCCCTGTTACATACAGACAGCACTGTGCGAGTCCCAGGGCAACAGAAAAAAAAATAAGCAAATCAGAGAAAGCCCCTTAGAAATGCACAGGTAGGGAAAAAAAAATATCTAGAGATACTTCACTTGGGATTGTCTTTTCTGGAAGAACGCCTTTAAAAATCAGAAGAACATCCCAGAACAATCTGAAGACCCAAGGACCTTGGTCATCCCATTTCTGCCCTCAGACCTCGGCTTCATCATTCCAGGTCAAATTTGCAGTTTCTACAACAACACGTGGTTTTTCACGTCCAATCACCATAATGAACATTTGTAAAGTGCTTTGAGATAGCGCTACAAAAATACCAGCAGTTAAGAGAAGGGCAGAACGTGGATGATCAGCACCCAGCTCATTGCTCTGCTTGTTGGTTTGTTGGGGTTTTATTCCTCAGAGCAGCATCATTACATTCTCCTTTGACTTCCCGAGAGCAACACAGAGCAAGGTGCCAGCGGTGGAGACGGCAGCCAGGCACAAGGAGCTTCTGCAGGGCAGCGACAGGAGGGTGTGCTGGGAAACATGATGGTGTCTCCTGGGAAGATGAAGGAGCCGAGCTCCAGAGACGGGCGGGGATTCCCTGCCCAGCCACAGCAGGACAGCAGTGCCCCGTGCAGAGTCACCTGCACAGAACTGCGCAGGAGGCTGCAGGGGACACAAATATTTGCCAAACAAGGAGAGAGGTGGTGCTAATCTTAAACAAACAAATCAAATCAAGACAGGGAAGCTTTGTTGGGGAAGGAGATAACTGCTTATCAGAAGCCGTTGCCCGAGGGCTGTTCACTGCTTAGTAGTAAACTCCTGCCACCTTCCCAGCTCTTCTCCAGTCGGCAGCTTCACAAAAGCAACCCTGTATGAACCCATAAAGCTTGCCCAGATTAAACAAGTTAATTTTACCATTACAATTGCACTTTAAAAACAGGCATCAATCCCTGTGCACTCTCCCCAAAAACCTCCTCAATTTATAAAAGCGGCAAGAAAAGTGACAATTATTCACTGTCCTACAGCTACCAGGATTTCAAAGATTTGATTTAGGTGCCTGAAGACAGGACACAAACACCCAGTTTTCAGGTCAGGGAAAGCGTGCATTTTAAAAAAAAAAAAAACAAATAAAGGAGTAGGCTTCAGAGCTTGGCTTGCATCGGCTTCAGGTGTTTGTGGAAAGACTCATGAACCTGTAAGAGGACAGGACAGTGGTTAGAATGAGGCCAGGGCTGAGCTTTAAAACAGTTTTAGTCCTTTACATCCTGCGGCGTGATTTTATATCACGGAAATTTGGATCAGAAGCACTTTGGGGATTTAAGAATAAGCCAGCTAAGGCTTGTATGTGAGTGTCTACACGACAGAAAGAACGAGACTACCAGCCCAAACAAACAGCTTCCCCACTGCCTTTCTTGTACCAACAAAGAACACAAGTAATCTCACATCCATACAGACAATCCTTTGGCATTCTAATTCAAAGAAAATTGGCAGAGAACTCCTAAGGGGACAGTAAGGAAGCTCCTAAGACTCCTCAGAAGCACAAAAAAATTGGGCAAGTTCTGGTGTGACGTAACTCCAACCCCAGTGTCGGGAAGCCCATCGCAGACGATCTGCCCCAGCCCGACAAAGGCAGGAAAGGCCACGGAAACAGGATTGAGAGCTCTGGTCTGGCTGCTGGAGAAGGGACACTGACTCCTCACAGCTCAGTTTCTGTTATTAGCTCAGCTGTGGCCACAGCCTTAGGGCAGATATGCAACACCTGACACTTCAGGACTACACCAGAGTAATTTCTTGTCTTCTCCAGGCATTGCTGCTGCCTGAAGGCTCTGAAAGATTTGCCAGCAGGAGGGAAGGCTTTCCCAGCTGCTGTCACTGAGCGGAATGAACAGCAAGGGATAACGCCTTCTTCAGTGGATGAGATTGTCCAACAGTTTCTCTAGGGAGAGAATGATTTCCTGCCCTCGCCTGAGGAACTCAAAAGCATCCTACAGGGCTGCACGTGAGACACACATGGGAGAGGAACTGAAGAAAGTCCACGGAAAGCAGAGAAGGAGGTCGCTAGTTTTGGTCCCCTGCCACCAGGGTCCCTTCTGCCCCCTCCACCAAGGACGCACTGACATCACCGGGTGGGAATTAAAAAACCCTCAACTGAGTTATGACTCTGGACACACGTGACCTAAAGATGAAGCAATAAAGCTCCTTTACCTGTGTTTTGTTCAGTGGGGATTTCTTTGCCCACTCAAACATGTTCTCGTAGACATTGCCATCGTACCGGCCAAGCACAGATCCGAGATGAACGTCATGAAAGTCAAAGGAGTCTACCAGCGCCACTGCGTTGGGACGAATTATAGCCAAGAGCTCTTTCACACGCTGGGTCACTTGAGTTATTTGGGCATCGGTCAGAATACCCGCCTTGGGAGAGAAAAACAAAACAAAAATGATCCCCAGAAAAGCAGGTAAGTTCCAAGAACCTTCCCTTCCTCTAACGCAGCCCACCAGATGGCCTCGCTAGCTAGTCTTTGGTGGCACACTCATTCTGCGTGGTGCCTGGGTGTGAACTTCAGCAGCAAGTTTTCTTGAGGAGTGTGCATATGTGCACATTGAATTCTTCCTGGTTTCAGGGAATTTTTCGGTGAGCAGCAGGAGGAAAATGGGAAAGCATACCCCATCTGTCTGAAGGCAAAACAAAACACTGCTGCACAAATACGTTCTCAAACTGAAAGAATGAAAAGGAGTAATGCCTGACAATTTCAACCCATTCACTGAAGGATGGGCTAAAATTTGGAGTACAACATCCCCTTTTGTGCATTAATTTACAAACACATACGTCTTTTTGGTGGCCCGTACGGGGAAACAAAACCTAGGAAGGGAGGAATTTGAGATAAGGACAGTAGTTGAGAGAGGTAACGGGCAAAACATGGACTGAGCAATGTTGAAGAGTAAAATTATTTGGGGGAATTTATGTTCTTATGATCGGGGTGAAGGAACAAGGGGTGGATTGTGTGGAGATTGTTTAGTCTTCTTTGGTGTTGTGATGATCCTTTTTCTGATTTTGGTGTTGGGAGTTTTTGGGTTTTTTCTTTTTCGATGTTAATACTGTGTGATGAATGTAAATTTTAATAATGCTTAAATATGTGATTCACAGAGGCGAGGAATGGAAGGCATTGGTTTGGCCTGGCCGGATTTTGGTGGCAGGAGTGGGGGGAGCTGCAGGGTGGCTTCTGCAAGAAGCTGCTAGAAGCTCCTCGAGTTTGATAGAGCCAATGCCAGCCGGCTCCAAAGAGGTACCCGCCGCTGGCCAAGGCTGAGCCTGTCAGTAATGATAGGAGAGGAACCCTCTGTGAAAACATATTTAAGGACGGGGAAAAAGAACTGCGCCATAACGGCTGGCACAGAGATGGAGGAGTGAGAATCTGTGCAGACACCAAGGTCAGTGAAGAAGGAGGGGGGGGGAGGATGAGCTCCAGGCGCCGGAGCAGAGAGAGTCCCCCGGGTCCGTGGTGAAGACCATGGTGAAGCGGGTTGTCCCCCTGCAGCCCATGGGCGAGGTGCAGATGTCCACCGTGAGGATCACCGCATAGATGTCCACCGAGGACTCCACGCCGTGTGGGTGGATCCCTGAAAGGGGACTGTAGCCCGTGGGAAGCCGCATCAGAGCAAGTCGCTGCCGGAGCCTGTAGCCCGTGGAAGAGAGGAATGCCCACGCTGGAGCAGGTTGGCCGGTGGGACTTTTGGGACGCTGCGGGTGGCTCACGCTGGAGCAGTTTCCCCCGAAGGACTGCGCCTCAGACTCACGAGGGGTGGGCTGCCCCTCGGGGGGTGTCTCCCGTTGGGCAGTTTGTGATGAATTGCCCTTCGTGGGACGACTCACGCGGAGAAGAGAGCGTGAAGCTTGTCTCCCGTGAGAGGGACCCCACGATGGCCCTGGGGAAGAGTGAAGAGTCCTCCCCCGGAGTGAAGAAGCAGCGGTGGAACCAAAGTCAGATCAACTGACCGTAACCCCCACTCCCTGGCCCCCTGCGCCGCTCGGGGGGAGGAGGTGGAGAAACTGGGATTGATGTTAAGCCCGGGAAGAAGGGAGGGATGGAGGAAGGTGTTCTGTTTTTAAGATTGGTTTGCTTTTTCTTATTTCTCACTACTCCTCTCCGATTTGTTCTAATAAATGTAATTAATTTCCCCAAAATCAAGTCTGTTTTGCCTGGGATGCTAAATGAAAGTGATCTCCTTGTCCTTATCTCAAACCTTGCGCCCTTTGAAATATTTTTCTTCCCCCGTCTAGTGGAGAAGGGGGAGTGAGAGAGCGGCTGTGTGGGCACCTGGCTGCCGGCCAGGGTCAAACTACGACGGACTGTCACAGCATGTCTAATGTACATCTCCTTTATTAATTCCGTGCTTTTTAAAGACACGGCACCTGGTTGCTAGCTGGAAACGTTTAAGCTAACCTATACAGATGCCATGTTATCATTTATCATCCATCTCTGCTTCTGGCAGATCACAAGGGAAACTTGACAAGAGCCTTCCATCAGACCTGCACTGCTAATGGCCTTCTGGAAGTCAACACCTTATGCCTAAGCATTTGTGCAACTTTACATCTAAAGCATCTTTGCAAACCATGACTCTGGCTCTAGAGATTTATAGTATTGGAGAAAGACACCAACCTGCAGGAAATCTCCTGTGTTTTTACTGATCCCATACAGCGCATACAGGAGACACAGGTCAGTCAGGACAGCACGGACAGCTGCATTACCGATCTCGGACAGCTTGGCAGTGAAAAGCTTCACTACCACATAGTGACAGTGTGCCTATGAGAAACAAAAGGAAGGTGAATCAGGTTCATGAAGAGATGAGAAGCTCTTATATCACCTTTCTTTACCAGGCACATCACTGACCTCAGATGCTCGCACAAGATCAACAGAAGTTCTGTTCCAGGCATCCTCTTTGCTCTTTCTGTGGTTCAGTTCAGCTTGCAAATTCTTTGCTGCAGCTTCTACAAGCCTATTTCATATCAAGAAGAAAATCAGGTTATTTAATACCACCACATCAACAAGATTACATACACTAAATTCAGATGAATTCCAGTCTAACACACCAGAAGAACTCAGCGATCATGTGCCATAACTGAATACAATGACTGGAGCGAGCAGCTCTGGCTCTAAAGTTCCACCGTCACTGCGGCAGCCAGAACACAGCTCCAGAGGGGTAAACTGACATTTGACAGCAAATATGTGGTGCTTGAATACTTAAGTCACATGTCAGTATCTTTTCTACTCTCACACTTCCTTCACAACAGGTTTTAACACCTGGATCGTTCCTCTCCATACAGATCTCTAAGCAGTTTGAACAACGTCGGTATTTGTACACTTGGATATACTTCACATTTAAATACGAAAAATATATTTCAAAATGGAACAGAGCAGAGTAACCAGGCTACACACAGGCTATATGTGGCCTCTTGTAACATCAAAGCATTTAACACAGACTCAACCCAGCAGAATGTGTAATGTCTTGAAAGCAATACATGGAGCAAAGCTTTGCAAATCACAGGCCAGGGCATCACACTTATTAGACCGAGCCAAGCACCACTAAAATTATGTGTCTCGGGAGATGGTAGCGAACTCACCGGGCAGCACGTGCTTTGTAGGCGTCTACCAAGCTCACTGGATCAGTGATCCGCACAGTCGCAGTCCTAGAAGCCACATGCTGTGGCTGAATGCGTTGCCTGGAGAGATCATTAAGGTAGGACACCATGCCAGTAACCCGCTGCCCAGAACTAACTTGGGTGTAGCTCTTGACAAGGAACCTGAAAATAGAGACAGCAAATAGCAACTTTTGCTCATGAGCTGTTTGAATGCAGAGAAGTCACCATACCTAGTGTCAGACTAGCAAAGAACGGTTTGGGGCATATACTTCTCTCTTAAAAATAAGGCAAGGGACAGAAACATGAGAGACCGGTTTCATGGTAACTCAGGATACTCTTACGCTCATCATTTCAGCTACAAAGACCACAACGCCGAGGCAAGAATGTCTCTGGACAGAAGCTGTCTTACCTAGCTGTCTGCAGCATCATGACTGTGTTTTCTCCCTCATAGGTGCAGGATGGGGTGAATGTGACATAGATGTCAGGAATGCCACTGCAGCGAGAGTAGCCGTGCCCTCCACACGCCATCCGACACTCCTCAATGCCAGCGTTGGCAGTCCAGGAAGTGAACGCCTTCAGCCCTGCTGTCAGGGCATGGAGCTGATAGACAAAAGCAAAGCCAGTTCAGATTTCTTATTTTCCATTCTTAGCTTGCAGGCACACGTGCTAAATACTGCAGCTCCCAGAAATAAACAGTTAACATCATCGTTCCACTGCCCCACAGGGTCTTGCTCTTCTTGTAAGGACTCTTCCCTGAGGCAAACTATTTACATGATAGCCTCCATACACGTACAATTTTTTTTTTGACTACACCATCCTTTCTGTCTCTACACCATAATGTGTAGAGACTGTTTTCGATTGCTTATTGTCACATTAGGTTCTCAGACAGAATCCCTAACTGAAAGCTGACATTTTACAACCCTAACCCCTCAGTATAGTACTGATAATGTTGATCAACACACCAGTTCTACACTAGTGATCTCGAAGAACAAACAGCACAAGCACAAGACTCATCTTAACTCTGCTCGCAAGCAATACACCATCATTCCTAAAAAGTTGCCTTTTCAAAAAAAAAATATTCACACTAGCTTTCTCACTGTGCATCACTCTATATTATTTTGAAAAGAGATATACATACAAAAATAAAATAAGCAAATAATAAAAGCTACCAGCACATACTGGGCTTGTGATCTCTGAATCTAAAGAATTACAAGGCATCTTATGAGTGAAAGCCAAAAAGGCTTGGTGCCTTTTTCCCCATGCTGTAAAGAAGCACTACATAACACCAGCAGCAGACACAGTACCTCTGGCAGCTCACTCAGATCCCCTTCATTGATGTCTCCACTGATGCGATGGTAGGTGTCTTTTATGTAGGCTCCCACAAAGTGAAAAGCATATGCTGTTGCCAGGAGGGGGAAGAGTTTGTACTGTTGGGTCTGATAATCCAAGATCTGGGGTTCTGGTTCCCTGAAGCAAAATACAGACAAGTTAACATGCCCATGGGGAGCAAACTGCTGTGAGGTCCTGTTCAGCTCTAGGCAGCTTCTCCGCTGGGATAACACAAGTTGCATCCATATCAAACCAGATTATCTAAGACCATACAGCCAACACCTCTGGCAGGGGGAAGGCATTTTAGCCATCAACAATGAAAGATTACTTGCTTCCCAGGATGAAGCAAGGTTTTCAAACTATAAAGTGTCAAACCACCATTGTTCCTCCCTCCAGTAGTTGGGGATTTTCCCTCACAACTTAGGTTGCTCTTTTATTTCACTGCACTTACCCCGGCTTTAGCTCAGACTGGTGTCTCACTGCGCTATAGCGGATGGCAATGGTACAAGCCCGGGAGAGCGAGCGAGCTGAGTCGCCTACGATGAGAGATCGGATGAACACCATGGTCCCGTAGGTTAGCTTGTCACTGAGAGGTTTCACATAGGTGCCATCTGGTTCAACCTACCAAAAAAAAAAAATAATAGCCTTTTGACTTTTAAAGTTTCCTCCCTTCTACACGTTCACATCTCAAGCTCTAAACTCATCAAGTAGCACTTATAAGCAACCTGCAAACTCACTCGTACACTATTCAACCACACAACAGCATTTCAAGTGTCCGTTTCTAACGGCAGACACTGGAATTCACTACTTTACCTGGGCGTGTTTCATCAGCATGTTTTCCCGAGGAATTCTGAAGTTGTCCATTTTCAGGTAGCCATTATCCATTTCATCATAACCAAATTTTGGCCCAATGTCACCCACTGTAATACCTGCCACAGAGAAGCCACTTTCGTTAAAAAGGAACTAAACATCACACGAGAAGTTCAAGCCCTCTCCAATAAAAGAGACTGTGCAGTTTTCTAGCAAGTCCTGGCACTGCTGGGAGTAACAGCTAAGGAGGACCTTAACCTCTTTGATGGACATCCAAACGTGGGGATCGTCATAATTTTCAGGCAATTGTACTATCCCATCACTGCGGGAGCTGTCTCTAAAGATGAGCCAGATGATGAGGAAAAGCGTTCTTTCCCTTTCAGAAAGGAGGACATGCTACATCACAGAGCACGGCTGGGAAACACTATTCCATGAGTGCTAAACCCTTAACACTAATTTTTACCTGGCAAAGGTTCATGGGTGCCCAGCTGTCGTATGGGAACAATGAAGGCGTGCAGCCCTTTGCACTGGCCCTGAGTGTAGAGCTGAGCCAGGACAATGGCATGGTTCGACGTCTTTCCAACTGCAAAAGGAGTGGGAAGGAAAAAAAAACCACACATTTTTACACGCAGTCTCTTTCCTTAAAGCAACATGGGAGATTACCTAAATCACATCGTGTGTTAGAAAACCAGATTTACAACATCGGTTATCATCCAAACTCTACAGCTAGACAGTGTTGCTCAAGTCAATGAGCGCTGCACAATACAATTTTCTTGACTCTACAACGGCAAGTCCTTGGCAAAGCAGCCCGTGGAGCTGAAGGAAGTGTAAAGATTCTGAGAGAACTGATTAAAAATTACACCAAATCCATAGAGTGTGAATGATTCCAAGAAACAATTCAGAGCACACAGATAATCCAAAGCTTCAGTAGGCTCTGGTAAGCCTGTTACAACCACCTCTCAGCCAACTCTTTGGATCAATTTTTTCATCACCGTTCTGTAGATATAACACACATGACATCACCTCCTTAAGTTTTTCCATACATCTTCCAGATTTACACGCGCGGTGACGCACTTACGTCCGCCTGGCCACCACTTAATGGAGGTCACAGTGGGGCTGTTGAGGATGAACTCCTGGGTAGCAGGGTCGTAAGTAGCTGTTGTTTCTAGACCCCGAAGATGAGTTCCTGAAAACAAGCAGACACATCGCTTTGGCAGAAAGTCAGCCACAAAACAGAGACAAGGACACAACTGGCCAGAGGAAAGCTGGCAACGTACAAATTTTAACCTTGCTTTTAGGTTATACAAATGACTAAATATCAACCAATTAAAGAAAACCAAGTGAGAGTCAGCCCATATTTTGGGGCCTGAAGCCAACCCTCAGACAATGTGTTAGGGGTTTTTTTGCCCAGTGGTCTAAGACTAGTTTTCCAAGCACCTCTAATCTGATACCTTTCTGCTATTACACACCAGAAGCCCTTTCTCAGTTAAAAAAGGTCCACAAAAACACGCTCACCTAGCAACCCGATTAAATTGCGAAATAAAAATCATACACTTTTCAGCCACAAGATGAACTAAGTAGCGCTCATCATCTCTTCATTCCCTCATCAGGCCTACATTCTCCTCACTTGATGGAGCAGCTTCTCCCAAACTAGATCATCCGTAGCTCCGAGGCAGCAAGCAATGGCATGCATGCGCTAGGGTACCGATGCAGGCAGACGAGGAGACTGCAAAAAGATGAAGGTAGCGATTCCAGGATCAGGCTTTGCCTTCTGCCCCCAACTCTTTACTTCACACACACCTGTTTCAGCAGTAGCACTGTCCCCGCGTGTGCAAAAATAAAAAAACAAAATCACTGGACCTACTTGCTTAAACTAGACACAGTGCGAACGCTCCCAGTAGCCTGGACTGACACAGCCAGTGTCTTTGCACAAGAGTTTCAACGTGTAAAAGGATATCACCTCAACGCAACCACGCTTCCAAAGCACGGAGTTAACGGTTGGCTTCCACAGGCAGCTTAACACAGACTTAATTTGCTGGTAAAAGGTCTTCAAGCCTCACTAGGTGCAAGAGATTCTCCACAGACTTGCAGTTACTTTATGCTTCATACAGTCTCTACATTTCAGCTCAGTATAAAGGTGAATCCTGCCCATTTTTAGAAAATAATCCTCATCTGCAACTCTCAGATGTGAAAAATTAACGCTTCCTATGGCATAATATCCTCCCTTGGAAACTCGGATTAAAAATGTTGCAATCGTGATACTGCTGGAGTTATAAAAATCCATTTCAAAGCTTGGAAGCAAAGAAACAGCAACAAAGACCAAAGTCCTCTTGAGACAGAGAATTTAAAAATAAAAACAAAAAAAAAAGCACCCACAAACTTCCATGGTCCAATTAAAAAGAACACGTGGAAGTGAACTAAAGAACTAGGGGAATAAAGTTCTCCACAAAACACGAGTGTTGGAACAAAGTCGTCCACATGTTCTCTGATCCAAGGTCTGTGCCAAGACAACAAGCAACTCTTACTCACTTTTAGCATCTCTTTCAGTACCTTAAAGCTCTTTGTCTTCACACTGAACTTTAAGCAGAGCAAAGGAGAAATCACATTGGAAAGAATGGTAAGTGTAGAAACGAACAGATGTCATCAAACTGACATCACCGTGGCCACGTGCAATAATCTGTTCTGGCTGGAATGGCACAAGAGGAGCACTCAGGGTGCTCACACACACAACAACAGACACCAACCTCTCCCACAGGAGAAAAAAGGGCACTCCCACAAATTCGAGATTTCGGAGGCAGTCCGCTTGTCCCTGCGGCCACAACCGCACGAGTAAAGACCGTGGGGTAAACACACACCATTTTCCCCAGGCAGGGCAATCCTTCGTACACAAAGCCACTCTCAGAAATAGCATTTAGCGAGTGTACTGTACCATGGCCCATTTCAGTCTGGGCATAAGTGCCAATGATCTCCAGGTTCCAGGCAGGCATGAAGAAGCGATCCTGCTGCTCAGGGGTTGCCTGAGTGAGAAGGGTGGGAAGGAACATGCCCAGATGAAGGTCCAGAGGCTCAGGTCGTCCACGATGAACAAAGCTGTGAAGAAGTGTCATGGGATGGGAGTGTGGAGGCAATGTTATGGGAGGGAAGCAAGCGTGAGGATTCATGGGTGGAGATGCAGGAAGAGACAAAAAGAAAAAAAATGTGTAAATCAGAATTCAGCAGGTGTATTTGAGAAAGTCAGAGCACTGTCCTTTTCTCAGGCCTGAGTAAGAAGAAATTACACTTACTCTGAAACAAACACGCTGCAATGCATTTCTTTCTAATCTTAAGTAAAGTGCATTTGCAACATTCCCATATTTTCCATGCATCATAACTGATTTAAAAAAAAAAAAAAAGTATTTATCCAAACCAAAAGAAAGACGAGGCCTTCATCATGGTTTGGAAACCAGAGCATCCTTGAGTCAAACGGGCTGACTCAGAACATCCGTTTGGTGAAGATGTGATCTGGTTGGCTGAAATGAGCCTTCGCTTGAAGATATGAAGTCTGCTTTTTCTGCCATGTTTTGAGGGACAGAAATCCCAGTTTATCCAGCTAAGTTTTCACCGAACTTTCTTCTTCTAAGGAAAGTCCTAGCTAACTGTACTCCATTTATTTTAAATTAAAGATTAAACAAAACTAGCATATACTACATTTCAACTCCCTTCAAGGTTTCCTGTTTTTAAAAGCTCTCTAAAAAGGACAGTGCTCCGCAAGCATAAGTCAAAGTCGTGAACATGAACAATTTGGCAAGAAAGCCAACATTTTTCAACTTGTAAATCACCAGCACAACATCTTTCCAATTAAAGATGCTGCATTAGAACTACTGTTCCTCCAAGTTCTAAACCAAGTAGAAACAGCCTAGTATTTTCATTTTGTTTCCTTTTCAGCCATGTGCTGTTTGTGCCAAAATCAACACAGGCTATCAAGTAGGTACCCACTAAGGTACAACTGCGTAACTACCCGTCCAGGCCAGGATCAATCTCAATAATCCAGAGGTCTGTTTCCCCATCAGCAGTTTACAAACGTCAGGATTAAATTACGCAGAGCTCAGTGACAATTACTGCACAAGCTTTACTGACGAAGTAGTTAGATACTCAACATTCAGAGCAGGAATGCCAAGCATTAATGCGCTTTAATTATGGAAAGTATATTTACTGTACCACACTATGACCACACGATTCCTATTAAGTATCAAAATACTAATTTTATCATCAAACAACTTGAGAAGTATAAGCAAACCAGACCATCACCAGGCAAGAAAGTGCAATGATCTAACATGAAATAGCAAATAAAACAAATCACTTCAGTGTGGCTGCGTGTCTGATTTAAAGAAGTTGGTGTGAAAAAGCAGACAAGGTCAGAAGGCCTTTATTGCTGCCATCCGGCTGTGTCTCAGCTTCTGGCGGTGAGGGAGCTTCACTCACTCCATCTCTCCCAAGCAGAACAGACAACAGATTCCCTCCAACGCATCTTCTACAAACGTTTCAGCTACCATGAGTAGCTGTAGCTGAAGAGCCAGGCAGCTGACATCGCCCTCTAACTTCTGTAATTGTCCACACTTGTATGTACGACGCTTTCCAAGTTTAGATTCCAGCACAAGCACATGAGTCTTTGGCTTGTTAAACTATTCTTGCAGTTATTTTAATCGCCATAATTCCAGGTCCTGGGCTAAAAGACTCTTTTGTGATCCATTAAACACTCTTCCATCCGAAGAAGTGAAAGTCGTTTTCACCCACAGTGGGAACATTTTTCTCCTTTTAAACCAAGATCTTTCCATGAAGTTGGAGTAGCATCTGGAAGAAAAGTGCTTGGAGCAAAGCATACCTTACCTTCCAAACCAAAACCACACAACCTCACCAGCCTACATTGCATCCGAAGGTGTTCTTCCGACCTGTCCATGCAGGCCAGCCACGCACCAAGAACTCCGAGACACACGTTTCCTCAATTCAGGCAAAACAAAACCCACGGTACTGCTGACCAACACGTTCCAACTAGTTCTGCCAAAATTCCAACTCCCAGGGCTTAGAGCAACCTTTTCATCTTAAAACAAAGGTGAACAACTACAAAGTCAGCGATCAGCTAAGAGGTGCATTCTGGAAAAGACCAAAACTATCTCTGTGATTGTTAGGATGTGAAAAGAGCAGCTGTCTGCCTGCGGGGCAGGAGGCAGGAAACATCCACCCTTAACCAAACTACCTTACCTTCTTCCCCCTTTCAGATTTACCTGGGGAGCATCATCAATTTACAAACCGGATTTCCAGAAAAGAGGTTACCCATCGATCTCGGAAGGGAACTAACCATGTCCCATTTCGGTTTGGGCGTAGGTGCCAATTATCTTGACTCCACGGGCCAGGGGCAGCCATTTCTCCTTCTGAGCATCAGTCGTTTGGGTCTCTAAGGTTTTTTGAAACATGCTGAAGTGGAGACCGAAAGGTTCAGGAAAATTGCCCAAGCATGTTCTACAGGAGAGAAATAGAGGGATCTGGATCTCAGTCTTAGTGTTACCGTGATCCTGACAGGCTTTTCTCCAACTCTAGCATAAGATCAATAATCGCTTTGTCTATTGCAACCCTTTTTTGTCCCACAAGCAACCTCAAAATACGGAGGCATCAGAAGCAATGCTAATGGGGAAACAAATCTTCACCCCATGAATTCTGCTGTTGCTCAGTAACTGCAAAAATATTATTCTACAAATATTCATGGGGAGCTTAAAACTGAGGACAGGAAAACCAAATTATTTTCTCCCCATCTCTCAGGCTTGGTGGGAATAAATTCCACCACTGCTGGTAGCCTAAAATCAGGCCACTGTTAGCCAGAGGCACTACATATTGAACAGGGAAAGGCTGCTTAGGTGACCAAGTGCTTTTCCTAAGAGCTCGGTATTACCTTCAGCTGCTTCTATCAGTTGTGAGATCAGGAACTCACCTTCAATTACAGTTACTGTTACAGGCTAGCACTGGAGAGAATGGAAGGAAAAATCGGATGGTTTAGGTGTGCTTCATCAAAACAGAAGTTATTGGATGAAAGCAAGCTTTATTAATTTAGCAGCCAGAACAGCAGGCAAAGCATGTTCCCAATCAAAACAAGCTCTGCAACACAAACATGCCGGAACGTTTCAATATAATAAATAACAGCATCTTCCCTTCAACATTCTGCAGTCTGAACACTTTGTTTTCATCTTCAGTCTACCGTCCAAACTCTAGGACGGAGGAGGAAAAAATGCTGAATGGAAGAGTTTTTAAACGGACAAGACCGAATGAGCTGTGAATCGTTCCCGGAGCAAAACTACTGTAATGAAGCAACCTAATGCTGGTGATTAATGCAGTACCTGTGCTTTAAGCTGGCTGTGAGCGCAGGTGCGGTGTCTAGTGTTTTTGAAATCCAGGCAGACCATTCTCTTACCAGAAAATATTCTATTGCTGCCAGCACCACGTTTACAAAGCCAAAGTTATCAGTGCAATCAAGGGTTTAAAAGTGCTACAAGTAGAGCAAGAGAATTTTCGAGCATCCTTGCCATTTCCTACATGGGCTATTCTTTTAGTCCAGGACTCATACAGCAATATCAGCACCCTCCACTTCCTCACTGCCTGCAGCACAACTACTGTGCACCTATTCCTTGGGTCCAAAAAAGGATAAACCTACAGGGTGGGGGGAAAAAAAAAAAAAAAAAAAAGTGCTGATTTTGAAATACAGCTTCAGGGCAGCCTTGGAAGAGCTCAAACAATTCTTTGCATATTTTCAGAAACCCTTGAAAAGATTTGTGAAAAAGGTGCAGCACACGTTTTGCTGTCAGAAAAATCAGGTCTGATTACTGCCTCTTTGAGGGTAATGCTCCAGAAAAAAAGAACAAAAAAAAATAATCTTCAGAAAGGTTACGCCAGCAGCTTTCGCTGCCTATCAGTAAGTTCAATCACAAGTGCCAGATATTTCACGCTTAACTGGCACTTTCTCTGATAGCAGTAAGAATGACATTTTGCAAGCAGATGTTTTAACAGCCCCGTGTCAGAAGGTCATGCTGTCCCACTGTCTACACACGCAGAACTGGAACAAGCTTCTTGCACCTTCAAACATGAGAGGAGAACTGAGACTCGGCGAATTAAGCAGAAACTTTTCACCTCTGCATACTCCACACTGAATGATTAGGATTTTCTCAACATTCCTTTTAACAATTTGAATGAGAGAACCCCGTTTTCCTCCCAACGCAGGGCAAACAGAAGAGGTACTAGCTGCGAAGGGAGGCACAACAGGTTTTCTTTCTTTCTTTTTCCTTTCTCCAAACTCTTACTCTCTTCCCTCCCATTTTCTACATTCCCACTACCTACACAGCCTGTTCTCCAAAGGCCACGTTGTGCAACTGTTCAAGTACTTTGCTAGGCCAAGATTAAGTGTACCTGCCCCTAGCAAAAGCCATTTCATCAATGGCCAACGATCGCCTGAAGTCAGACTTACTACAAGAGTCAGCGAGTCTGATGAGAACTGCAGTTCCAAATCCACTTACGGGAGAAGGACAAGTAGTAATACACTCCTTTGGCAATACAGATCTTGCCAGATTTCACTGCAGCCAACGCCACCCACCTACTAAAAGGCGCTTGTACTTGAGAGATGAGCTTGAGAGCGTATCTATCAGCAAACAGAGCACAACAGAGGCAAAGGCTCTGCTTTCAGAGACTCCAAAGCTAAATGAACAATCGCAAAGACATCCCTAGGCTGCAGAACTGGGTCACTGAACAGGGTCATTTAAAATTAAATCACCCAGCAAACTTTTCCAGCTTCTGGTAGTTCTTGAGGTAACTCTCTCACGTAAGAGCATGATGGGTCACCTCTGCGAAGGAGCAGGAGGGATGTCTGAGCCGTGCTTACTGGGCTTCGGAGTTAAAAAATGCTATGGTAATCAACTCCTTTGCTAACTGTATCAAAAAAACCGACAAACAACTCTGACTCATCTGCTCCAAACGAACTTCGCAGTGGCTAGCAGGACTCCTACTACAGTTTTTCTGGTTTGATGTGCTGAAAGCTACTTAAGAGTCAAAATGAGCAGTAAGGACAAATATCTCGCAGGACAAGTCCACAATCATGCGATGCTTATGAACACAGGAATCATCTCTTGGCTTGCAGCTCTTGGATCTTTTCTTCTTCTGTGACCCAGTTTCTCCCAACTGTTTCTCACTTCTTCATTTAATCCTCAATGAAGTTTGTTTAAACTTGAAGGTGAATTAAAACTGACCAGATTGCTTTCTTCAGAGAGCTATGCAGCGTTACACATTAGAACAATCTCCCGTTTTTCACGCTTACTTACATTTTGCTGCAGTTAGACTGTAAAAGAAATGTTAAACTCTGGCACCTTAAGGCTGCCTGCCTTCAAAGCTGTGGGCACAGCAGCAACTGCAGTGTTGACACACGTTAAGACACAGGAAGAACTGACTAGATGAGAAGCAATTAAGATGGCTTCGAAATACATTAATAGATCCTCTTATGGTTTCAAGTCCAAAAAAGCCCTTGTGGAAACGGAAAGGAAGAGCATTCCGTCTGACATGTCACAGCAGGAACAGCTGTCGAAGCACATCTCCAGGGCAGCTCAAGGAAGAAGCCTTTATCCTCACCTGTTCATGAATCAAGCTATCAAGTCGGTCAGTCATGACACAAAGTTGCCTGGTGCCGTTCCGGTAGCGTTCAAAAGCTACAGGAAAAAAAACTAGCTCAAAATTACCAAAACCCACCTACGTAAATAAAGCTGTCTCTGCTCTCTGTGGACAATGACAAGGCGTGAGGGGTTACTGCCAAAATATCTTCAACTTCCATAGGTAAAAAAATCTGACGGTCAATGACAACAAATACAACTTGACATCCAAATCAAGAACTTCCAACGTGTTTCATAAACTTCACTCAAGGCACGTCACACCACCATGCCCACTCAATTTTCCACTTTGGAAAAAAGACAGAAGACACTGGAAAATACAGTCAGTGTACAGTAATTGCAATTATTTTTTTAAATGCTGAACGCCTGCAATTAGAATTGACTCTGAAAAAAAGAAAGCCCTCCTCATTGTTTCAGCCAATTTGGGATCATGATCTCAGGCTAGTCACACCTGCCTGCTCCTATCACATGAGACATGGATGTATTATTTGGGAGCTACACGAAAAACTAAGCGTTCATCCATTTAAAGTTAACAGCTGCTGACTCCCAAATACACTTATGGAAAACCAAAATGAGAATCTATCATTTGACTACTTCAGAAAAGTTCCATTTTCATAAAACATTGCTGGTAATGCTACCAAAAGACAGCATTTACATTGCAAACTTCACTGAAATTTGCCAGCTCATACACTGGGTAGACTTTTCTGATTTTTATCCATAAAAATAATTAAAGAAACTTCCCTATCACCTCCAACAATCCTTGTGTAAGCAAAATTAATGATTAACTTCTGCCACGGAGTACCTGAATAATCTAATACAGCCCATGAAGTTTTCCCTCGTTATCGCTGTCCACTGGGGCCAATTTTCAAAACAACATTTTCATTACTTCCATGAAAACTTTCATGACACAGAAACCAATTTCTTTGAAAA
The DNA here is from genome assembly GCA_020746105.1 of Trogon surrucura. Lineage (NCBI taxonomy): Eukaryota > Metazoa > Chordata > Aves > Trogoniformes > Trogonidae > Trogon > Trogon surrucura. Next base: position 12,933,621 of record CM036635.1, on the reverse strand, counting down.
ATTCTTCGAAATTAAAACTACAGCAGACAAGATGATTGCAACTAACTAGTCCCAACGACTGCTCTTCCACAAATCCAAGCAGAGGGGGTCTGTGATTTTACCAGCACATCATTTAATGCATCAGAGGATATACCCATAGTATTATGTGCAGATTTCTCTCTGTTAAGCAGTTTCTGTTTAATTAGATCAGAATGAGTTTAATAGAACTAAAGGCAGAAATACACCAAAGTCAGGAACTAAGTTTCCTGCAAGCTGGAAGGCACAAAACTCTGATCTAAAATCAGTTTTATTTTTATTAACTTAAACCAAGGGTAATACGATCAGCTCAACAGAAGGTCAGGTAAACCAAAACACCTCTGTGTCAAAGGGAACCACTACAGCACCCGGAGCTTGGAGGAAGGAGACAGGACAAATACTTATAAAGAAGAACTTATAAGCTACCTTGGAATATTGTCAAGTATGCCTGCAACTTTATTAGGTCTAAGTGCAAAATGAAGTAATCAGCTTTAAGAGATTTCATTGGAAGCTGCAACCTCATCAGATCTATTCAAGATATTCCAATACATTTTTTTTATTCTTTTGGATGGAAAACAAAAATACTACAAGTTCTATTATCTACTTTGTGCACTACATATAATAAAAAGGGTGTAATTATTTATGATAACTTTCTAGTCAAACACCTACGAAAACATGGTATTCAGGAAATCGGGGTTTCGTCTGAAATTCACTGAAGTCAAGACTTAAGCAGGCTTTGGTACATGTCTTTAGCTTCATTTGGAGAGTAAACATAGGAAAAAAGCACAACTTTATTGTCCCTGGTGATGACCAAAACACATACAACGAGCAAACTCTACAGCTTGGTACCTTTTAAACCAGTAGATCTCCTCTGGATCTGCAATTCCGTATTCTCTTAACTTCATCACCATGAGAGAGCTCTTCCTGATGGCTTGCTCATAGCGCTGGCTACGGGACAGGAAGTTCAGATCCTCGTGCTGGAAGTCGGGGTCATTAAGAACTAAGGCCTCTGGGGACAGAGCGGAGCAGGAAAGCACACTCAGTGTCCACCAACCTCAACAGACAGCGGCTGAGAAACAATTCGGCATTTCACTCGCCGCACCTCAAGGCACGGACATTGGCAAAATCAAAAATAAAAACGAAAGCTAATGGAATCGGAGAGAAGTCAAAGCTCTCGGAGAGAAGGACCCTCTCCCGTCCCACACACAACCCACACTTTAAGCTCGGAGCACTCCGGACCTGGCAGGAGGTTTATGCGCTGATGTCAGAACCGGTGGCCCCTCAGCAACAACCCCAAAGAGCCATCACAGCTGCTGGGTCAAACCGCCTTGTGAACTCTGATCCCCGCACAACCCCCTGCAGGAGGGCACGGCTATCGCTCCCGCCGGGCCAACCGGGAACCAAGGTACCCAGAGGCCACCTGTGCCCCGCTGCCACCCCAGGTACTCAGCAGCGGCCGCTGGCGGCCCCAGCCCCGCCTGGGCTGGGAAAAGAAAGGGGCTGGACACGTCTGAGTAACCGCGGGGGAGAAACAGGTCATGGCTGTGCTGTTGGGCAAGACCGCGCTAGGAGGGAAAAAGGCGGGCAGAGGGCCTGGAGGAATGCCCCCGGGAAGCTGCCTCCCACCCGCTGGAGGAAGCGGGGAGAGAGGCGGGAGGTCCCGGCTCTGTCAGCGCCGCCCCGGGAAGGGCAGAGGAGGGGGCGGCGGGACACGGCACCGCCCGGCCCCTCCAGCAGCCCCGGCCCCTCCAGCAGCCCCCTCCGCCTGCGGCGTCCCCCCCCCCCCGCGGCTCTCTCCCTACGGCTCCCCCACCTCCCCCCTCCCCAGAGCCCAAGCCTCGGTCCGCTCCCCCTTAAATCTTTCTCCCCCCTCCCGCCCCCAGCAGGGGGGGCCCCGGCCCGGGGGAAGGCGGCGGCGCAGCCGGGGCCTCCCTCACCGATCTCCTTGCGGCGGCGGGTGCGCTCGGCGCCGCCGTCCAGGATGTGCGTGAGGAGCTCGGGCTGGAAGGTGGCGGCGGCGCGTTCCCTCCGCAGGTCCGCGTTCATCCCCGCCATCGTGCCTGCCGCTCCGCTCCGCCCCGCCCCGCCTCGGCCCCGCCACCGCCACCGGCCCCGGGCCCGGCCCCGCCCCCGCGTGACGTCACGCCGCTGCGCCGGGCCACGTGACCGCCACCACCTCCCGGAGGCGGGGGAGGGGCCGACGGTCACCGGGACGGGGCCCGGGTGGCGACGGGGCGTAATACCGGGCTTTGACATCGGGCTTTAACGGCGACGGGCTGCGGCGTGCGCTGGGCTGGGCGCGACTCGGCGTTAGAGCCACGTGAGGCAGCGCCCGAGCCCCGCGTGCCTCCCGCCGCGCTGGGCGCGTGCCACGGGGCCGGGGGGACACGTGTTGGAAGGTGTTGGAAGGTGTTGGAAGGTGTTGGAAGGCCACCGAGCACACACCGGCCACCTCGGCCCCTGGCCCCGCCCGGCCTGGCTCGGGAGCCTCGGAAGGAGGTTTGGGGCAGCATCAGCTCGCACCGGGGCCGGGCACTGGGGTGGCACCAGCTCAGCTCCTGCTCTTGGCTGCAGGCCTGGCGGTGGGAGATGCTGCCGTCTGCCAGTGTCCATTACTTCCCCTGGGAGATCAACGGCTCCGTCCCGGCAGGGGAGGCACTGAGGACGTTTGGCAGGTGAGAAGGGTCCCCCCGTGCTCCTTGTAGGCCAGGCCTTTCTTTCACTTCTTGGTAGTTGTTGTATCTCTGCACCACTGGTCCCAAACCAATCGTTCCCAGGTTGTGCCGCTACGACCTGGCCCGGTCCGAAGCCGTTCTCACCGCTTGGCACCGCTCAGCTCAGTACCAGGTGTGTGTCGACACCAGGCTTGTGGAGCCGTTCCAAGCCCAGCTGGGACTTTGCTACGTGGTCTTGGGAGAGGCTGAACACAGGGAAGGTAAATGCTCCGGGCACCAGGGCCCTTTACAGCTGTTGGTGGTTCATCTTCATAGGTCCCTGGCTGCGGGGTGAGACACGGTATCACCGAGGTCAGCGTTGGCCAAGGCAGGCTCATCTCCCTGGTCACACAAGCGTGTGATTCGGGGCAGGAGCAGCCTGTCTCTCCCCAGTGACCACAGGAAGAGCCGCCGTTATCTTGGTGAAAATCTGGTGATCCGGCACAGATTTTGTTAGAAACAAGAAGCACCTCTGCAGCATCGCTGAGCTTGTGAAACCTGTGCTAAAGCCTTCTGGCATCACAGCCAGCCACCACATCATCCTCACTCCAAACGTGGCTGATTGCAGCAATAGCTCATTGTCAGCTGGCTGGGTTGGTCTTTGTCATTCTTGAAAGACTCTAAATTATATCCCTGCCCTCAGACGTGGGGCATGAGGAGTGCAGGCAGGCTCTGTCACGCAGGACACCCGGTTGTCCTTTCCCAGGGTGCTCTGAGCATTCCTCCAGCCACATGGTGCTTTGCGTGGGGAGTTGATCTGGGCTGGACCATGGGCTTGTGAAACAAATGCTGAGTGTTGTCTGTGCCACACCTGATAACAAGTGTTTGCGTTTGTGCCATTGAAGTCCTCGGTGGCATGTGGAAGGCCACACTGCATGTGGCATCTGGTGGATAACCTGCTAAGCCACTGCCACAGAATTCCTTGAGAAAGACTTCTTATTTTGGTCATCACAGCTTAGGAGTGAGTTGACCTCATTTTGCGGGAGTGCAGGATGTGTCACCAAGGTTTGGCCCCTTTTGTGCAGCTCCATGTTACCATTTGAGTGCCAACTGCTGGTTATAGTCAGCTTTGAGTCTTTTGTAAGCGCAGCTTTGTTCTGTCCCCTTCTTGTCTGCAGAGGGGCATTCAGAAAAGAGCTCATACCCATCCCCGATGCTCTTTAGACAGGGAAAACCAAACTTCAGCCAGCCACGAAGAGATGCCGCATGGCAGGCACTGGCATCGACACATCCTGGGCTCGCTGTTCCCAGCGCTGTGTCAGTCACCAGTATTCTGTAGCCAACAGGATAGAGGGAAAGCACGTCACTGAATTAATCTGCTCCCAGACCTGCTGCTCATGTCGGTGGCAGCGTGTGGCCGCTTCAGTCTCCTGTGAGTTCTTGGGCCATGGTTATTTGACCAGCTGGGGCCACATCTACCTGAGGGATCCTCTCTGTTTGCCTCCCAACTGCTCTGTCTGTTGTTCTTTCTACAGAACTTCCTGTTTGTATTCCCAGGTGAAGGTCCTGTGGTAAAGGCACGAATACTGACCTGTGTGGAAGGGATGAATGTGCCCTTGCTGGAACAAGCCATACAGGAGCAGAGGAAATACTTCAAGGAGAGGCAGGAGCGGACAGGAGACAGCGCATCCAGCCAGCAGCTCTGAGACCAGCCACGGGCTGGTCCTTGCACCAGCATTTGCAACAAATATGTTAAAAGCAAATGTAGAATGTGGGTTTGCAGGTACTGCTTTTTGCTGTGCCAAAGAGCAAAGTCAAGTCACTAAGCGGGAAAACACTCCAAGACTGTCACTATGTAACTATGGGTTGTCTGTTCATGCCAAGTGTCATCACTGAAATAGCGCCAGGAAGCAGACGTGTTTGTTTAAAAGGATGGTTAAGGAAAGGGAGTGCTGGAGTTGCAGTGGTCCCTCTTGTAACACAAGGCTTGGAGATGTCAGAAGAAGAAGTCTCTGAATATCCAGTTAACGAGCTCCCACCCCCACACATTGCCAAAGCGCAGTGGGTTACCGGGCTGTTGGCAGATCGGAGGTAAAGGGCACGTGCACAAAGTTCGTTAGACTTGGGTGGCTGTGGGTGTGTGAGCGCGTGTGTGCGTTTGATTACCGTGACTCAGCTGCCACACCGGAGCATTCCTGGCAAAACACTCGCATATGGACTGACCAACAAAGAAACAACAACAAAGAGTTACTGTTTTCAGTAGCACTTGCCTCTTCAGGTTACCAGGAGCTGGCATCCAAGGAGGAGATTGACTTTGGCTCTAAAGTAAATATTTCCAATGCCCTAAGAACCATGACTTGACTTTCTTCCTTGACACAACTAAGTTTAGGAGATGTTAAATCACTATTTTTTTGAAGCATCTAAAGGCTTTGATATTTTCCTAAATAAAGATGAAAAGAGAAGGCAGCCTGTGTTTTATTGATTGAAAACCTCTTTCTTGCTAACACAATGCATTAGGCCCTGCAGAAGCCCAGTGGATGGTGTTAAGAAAATTTAGTGATATGCAGGTTTCCTCCTTTTTCTAAGCACTGGGCGTGCAAGGAAGTGTTTGCCTTTGAAAAAAGTTGCGGGAGAGAAGATGAAGTTACGTCACAGCTGCTCTGATTTAAGAATATGGTGCCAGTCCCACCTAGCAGAATTAAACCATCAGCAAAAAGAAAAAACGCTAATGTGAGATGAGAATAAAATGTTAGTGCAAGCGAGAGAAGACTCTCCTGTACTATAGGAATCCCTGAGCTGGGAGTGTGCTTTGCAGGGAGATTCAGCCACCTGCAGCCTTTCCTGGTTTTTTTCTCAGATTCTCTGGCAAAATGTTCAAAAAATAAGAACTGAAGTTGTACAATGCAGAGCAGCGTATCAGAACACCACGGGTATTGGCAAAGTCCCCAGTTACCAGCAGGCTATATTCTTCAATCATAGTTTTGCCGTATGTTTTTCTTCATGCAGTCACGGAGATCCAAAAGCCCTGCCGTGTCCTGCTGTGCCCACCCAGAGATGTGGAGCCCCCAAGTCTTCCCAAAGACAATTCCTGTGGCTCTACCTTTCCCGGTGCCACGATGCGTAATGTTTTTTATTTTAATCTTGAGTTCTTGTCAGCTGTCACATCAATGATTAACCCGCCCCCCAAGGACATCCTCCAAAAGGCTGACCCAGCGGCACAGCCTGCAGCCAGGAGGTTCAAGGGGCAATTGCTCAAGATAAAACCCCAAAAAGCAACCAACCAAAACCAAAACAACAAAAAGAGACATTTCTGCCGTGTGTTTGAGCTGAGTGTGTCCCAGGGAACCTTAATTACACACCACGTCCCCTCTAGGCCAGGTGCTGCACAAACAGAGCTTGAGAGCTTCCCTCGGTGCTGTGCAGCCACTGCTGCCTTTCCCAGGAGCCCAAAGCATCTCTTTACAACCGTTTCCCCTCAATTTTTCCTTTAGCCGGCACACTGCACGACCTGAGACACAAGGCGACCCGCCCCGGGCGGTTGGTGCGCGGCGCGTTTGGCTCTTCGCGCCGTGCAGAGACCCCCAGATCCCCTCAGGCAGCCGCGGCCTGCCCGGGCGGCCCCTTCCACGGCAGCTCCTGTGCTGGGGGAGCAGGATCCAGACCCCAAAGGCAGCTCAGGGGGGGCGCACAGGGAGAGCAAACACCTTCTGCACGTTCAGGGGGGTTTTTTGATTTCCCTTCTGTAATTTTTTTTTTCCCCCTCAGAAAGCAGTGTTGGCCACCCCCTGGCTGCCATCCCAAGGCCGAGGCGAGCGCCATGGATGCCTTCCAGGAGGTGTTTCAGAAGGTGGAGAAGATCGGAGAGGGCACCTACGGCGTGGTGTACAAGGCTCGCAACAAGCGCACGGGGCAGCTGGTGGCCCTCAAGAAGATCCGCTTGGACTCGTGAGTGGGGCTGCCACCCGGTCCACCGTGGCACCAGGCCGGTGGTTCCTCAGCGTGGCGGCGGCGGGGTGCCGGGGGAGAGCGGGGAGCGAGGAAAGGAGATGGCTCCTCTGGGGCCGACATCCCTGGGGAGGCGGCCGCCAGCCCCGCCAGCGAGCGGGAGGGCCCTGAGCCAGGCCCAGCACCCAAAAAGACGCGAGGGGGTCAAAAAAGCCTGATACGAGGGAAAAAACGAGTCTCTTACCATTTCACACGAGCAGCTGGGGCCTGACGGGCGCTGCCTGGCCTGGCTCCGTGGCACAGGGCAGGGGGAAGAAGTCACCATTTGGGGAGGTGGCCTGTCCCTTAGGGATGTGGCACAGGGGCCTGGTGAGGGTCAACTTCAGACCCTCCAGGGTGGGGAGCAAGGGGATAAAAGCTCACTACAGCTTCCCTGCGTTAAGACTGCCCTGTGTCCACAACGAGGGGTGTCAGTGTGGACCGGGGGCCATGGTGGTAGGACCCCATGGTGTCCCCTGAGGATGGTGGAGGTGGCTGCCTGAGGGGCAAAGAGTTTTTATCTCCCCCCACCTCCGAGAAGCAAGGCTTAAGCTTTTTAAACCATTGTTGCTTCTCCAAACGTGCCCTCGGGTGCTCCTGAACAATCTTTGCTCCAGAGTCTACACTGTCTTGGTCACATTTTTCCTTCTCCTTCCGCACGACTCCATTTCCCCAAGCCCATCCCACACACGGCTCCATCCCAAACTCAGGGTACCCAGTGTGAGAGAGCATCCCCTGGGCAGGCGGGAGGGTGCAATGGAAGGGAGAAGGGCAAAGGACCCCGTTGGGATCCTACCAGGGGATTGGGTGCCATACAGCCCGTCCCTGCCGCAGGGAGACCGAGGGAGTCCCCAGCACCGCGATCCGAGAAATCTCACTGCTGAAGGAACTGAGGCACCCCAACATAGTCAGGTAAGATCTGGATAAACCCTTCCCACCAGCTCATTGACGAGCTCCTGCTCAGGGAGCTCTGGGTGCAGGCAGCAGAGGGGTGTCCCTGTGCTTCCCTGATTGCACAGACAGGAGCAAAATAAACAAGAAAACGCAGGAATCACTTGCACTTTCCTGGTTTTCAGCAATAGCTCACGGAACCGCCACTTCAGCAACACAGGGTGGTCCAAGCTACTGCTGCCCCATGCTAGATGTTGATTTTGTATGTCTCTCTCTGCTCCAAAGGACTCACAGAGCAGAGGCAGCTATGGATCCAGGCATTTTGGGGTATTTGCAAAGGTCTGGAGAAGGTGCTGAAAGGTACTAAAGGGAACACTTGCACTTCTTTTGCAGGCTCCTTGATGTCATACACAGCCAGAAGAAGCTCTATCTGGTGTTTGAGTACCTGAATCAGGACCTGAAGAAATACATGGACTCATCCCAAACTGGAGAGCTTCCTTTAAGCTTGGTCAAGGTACAGTGTGGAAGAGTGTGTGTCCTTGCTGCCTTCTGCTGGGCAGAGCCAGCACTGAGTTGGCTCTTACCCAGATTGCGTCTGGAAGAGATTTATTCTTGGCTGGAGGCATTCAGCCTCTCAGATCTCAAGCGTATCGGCTGGGGAAAACCTCATGGCACTATTGCTCAGCGCACTTATTTCCCAGCTGTTTCCAGGCTCTCCATCCCATTTTGCTGCAGAACAAACTGTTGTTAAGAGGACAGCTGAGGGATCTATTGCCAATTGCCTTTGGAGTAATGGATGTGCAGAAGGGACTGCCACTGCTTGGACTGGAGTTGCCCGTGTAGGGTGGGAGCAGTTTGTGTGCCTTTCTGAGTAGTGGTCCATAAACCTGGTATGGCATTATAGCAAGGTCTTTTTTTTTCCCATTCAGGTTATTAATGATCCAAAGTGTGTTGGTTCACATGATGTAGCCTTCAAAGTGGTTTTATTGTGACCTTGTCTGAAATCTTTTCTCTCTTTAGAACTACCTTTTCCAGCTGCTGCAGGGTGTGAGCTTCTGTCACTCACACAGAGTCATCCACAGGGACTTGAAGCCACAGAACTTGCTCATTAACGAAGCAGGAGCAATCAAGCTGGCTGATTTTGGACTGGCGAGAGCTTTCGGAGTCCCTCTGCGCACATACACTCATGAGGTACTGTCAAGGCTCCCTGTGTGAGGGGTACATGATCCACAGCAGGCGAACAACAGTGGCATCAAAAGTTACTTGTCTATGATAGAGGCACAGCTGCACGCAGGCACATGCTCTTAACCTAACCCACCGCTCAGGGGTTACCTCACAAAGTTTCTGCCCTAAGCTGCCTGCAAGCTGGGTTCCCACCTCTGTGCACAGGGTATAGTCATTTGTTCCAGGGTGCCCTGTTGAAGACTGATCTTGCTGTCACTAAGGTGCCTGTTAATTCACCAGGGCCTTGGCACACCGATTTGTAGAGGCATGGTGTTACAGCTGAGAAGAGAGGATCTCATGCCTGTAATTTCACCCAGGGAATCTGGAAAAAGCTTGTTTGTTCCTTACCAGGTGGTGACTCTGTGGTACCGAGCCCCAGAAATACTGCTGGGATGCAAATACTACTCAACCGCTGTGGATATTTGGAGCATTGGCTGCATCTTCGCAGAAATGGTAGAACAGGTTTAAATAGTCTTGTTAATGAGCAGGGAGGATGCGGCTGCAATGGGAAGTGGGGAAGGAGGGGCAAGACGCAGAACATCTGTGATACTGTGGTCTCACCCTGTCCTGGGGTGCAGATTACGGAAAGTCCACCCTGAGGGATAGTTGGTGCTTAGCTGCAGGCTCAGAAGAAAATCTGCCACCCTCAGAGGCCTGGCAGGAGGCAAAGAAGCCTCTGCAGTTGGCCTGAGGTTCCAGGTACCCAGGAATGTGATGCTTCTCCTGGCAGAAGGGGTAACTTCAGCCTTGTCGCTGCAGCGTTTTGATCCTGGGAGGAGATGACTCTTGCAGGTGTCCTCACAACCAGCTGCAGAGAACCAGCACTCGCATGGCACGGCAGACTGGATCTGCTAGGGGGTCCATCCCTCCACTTTGAAGAGGTCTTGTTAGCCCTGTGGTGTTAATGGCACTAGCCCTAGCTCTCAAAGCAGAGCCTGGGCAAGTAGATGGGAAGAGAGTTAGCCTGCAGGAGCATGTGGTGGTAGGAAACTGGTGACTGCCGAAAGAGGGGCAGTCTCGGGGAGCATGGATCCGTGGAGAGGAGGTGGAGACCATGTCGCCCCTGACTTTCCCAGCCACCGCCTGGCAGTGCAGCCCACCGCCCTGGTCTGTGCAGCTGTTTGCACCTGCTGGAACAAGGGCTTGCCTGCAGTGGGAAATAGGGCACACAGCCGGTGGGAAGGTGGGAACTGGTTTTTTGGTTTGTCTTGGTTTTTTTTTCCCAGGTGACCAGGAAGGCCCTGTTTCCAGGGGACTCTGAGATTGATCAGCTCTTCCGGATCTTTCGCACCCTGGGCACTCCCACCGAGGCGACCTGGCCTGGGGTGACCCAGCTGCCTGACTACAAGGAGGACTTTCCCCGGTGGGCAGGGAAGGAGATGAAGGAAATTGTTCCCAACTTAGATCGAGATGGTAGAGACTTACTGGTGGTGAGTGAGGGCTCAGAAGAAGTCCAGAGGACAGACAAGACCTTTTAAAATTGGATGAAGAATAAGGAAATTTGGGACCCATCTACCTGGATGTACATTAGTTGATCTGGCTCTAATGTTCATCTCTGCCATTGCAGAAACATTGACTTACTGAATAGGGCTCAGTCCTGCCTCTGAAGCAGGACTGTCACTGCAGGTTCCTCTAGAAAAACCACTGCATTGAGGGTCAAGAAACCCTTCCAGCGAAATCCCCATGGTCATTTCAGCTGTGGGTTACTTCCACAGCCCAGAGAAGGGAAAAGGCGGGACCAAGATCTGCATCTGAGTGTAGTGGCCTACAGGTGCAATCGATCATTTGGGGTTTTTAAATCCTAAATCTGCTTGTTTTTTCTTTTGGCAGCAATTGCTCCTGTATGATCCCAGCAGGCGCATCTCGGCAAAGGCAGCCCTTGATCACCAGTACTTCTTCTGGAAAAGCCCTCGGAGCCCTGAAAATCGCCGTGCGCTGCAGAGACGCTGCAGATGAAAAGACACAGCTGTCCCTGTGCACTTGCGCCTCGGTGCAGCAGCGCAGATCTTCTGGAGGCGCTTAGCAGGGGGTTGGCTGGGACCCAGGGTCTCACTTCTGAGGAGCCTGGAGGGGACATTTTTTGCATTTAGAGACTCTCAGCCCGTTGCTGGGGGAAGTTTATCTGCGTTACAGTCGGTAGAGCTCTTCTGAGATCGTGTGTGAAAAACACTGAAATATAGGTAAGAGGCATTTTTCAGAAGGTTGTTCTTGCGGAAGTCAGCCAAGGTGACACCCAGTGGTTTCTATCTGCCCCGCACTGGAGCAGCCCCAGGTCTGTCGGTGGCAGTTTCTGACACCAGGGTGTGCTGGAGCTCCACTTCGGGTACGGGAGCGCTTCTCTGCTCAGCCCTTCACTGCTGTCGGCAAAGACTGGGCTTGTTAGCACTAGACAATTGTTTAATCTGAGCTGTTCAACGGAACTGACATTCCGCTCTTTCACCAGCTGAAGAGCACTGTAAAGTGTCTTAACTTGTGTCTTAGCTGGGACTGAGAAGCCCCGGTTAGCTTGAGTAAAGCATGTGTTGCGTATGGCTGGAAACAGTAACAGCTGAAACACTGGCTTTCCATCATCAGTCCAGAAGCACTGCTGTTTCCTTCGCTTTATTGTCTTGGAAATATTTTTGCTCTTCAAATGTTTGGAGAATTGTCACTAAGGTTTGGTGTGGTTTTGATGTCTTTTCTTTCAGTACAGAACAAAAAAAAATAAAGGCTCCTCATTTGTTCAGGAACCTCGTTTGTTGTTTGGCATCGTTCATCAGGCTGGCGGCACAGGACAGCCTGGGTGGTCCTTTTTTCCACAGAGCTCTTCTCCCTTCGTCATCTTTCTTTTTTCCTTTGCAGCCCAAATCCTTGGCAGGTGCAGAGATGTGCTCTCAATTCTGTTGTAGAGCGAGGGGCTGACGATTCTGTCTCAGTATGGTAAGATAGGCTGGCTTTCCATCAGAGGCTGCCACAAACTGGCTATGTTCTACTTATTTAAATACTCGAGAGATGGAGTTTTAACTGAGGCAAGTGAAACTTGTGCACTCCTGTTTTTTGTGCACGTGCACACACATGCCCTCCTAATAAATGAGGTCCCAAGAACTGATTTCAGCACGACCCAACAGCTCTGCAAAGCTCTCGCATTCCTAGAGCCTCATGACATATAAACAAAGCAGCAAAGGAGAGAGGCAGCCGCACGCACAGCTGTAGCACAAACCTTCCTCCCCACCTACTAGATAGCAGAGAATTAGCACTGGGGAAAGAAGCCTTGAGAATCCCTCCCAAAAAGAGCACCTCTCAGCCCAAGACCTGCCTGTCTAAAGCCAAGCTCTATTGCCCTTTGGCTTCCTCCATCATTCATTCCACCTCTCCACCCATGAAAAGGCAGCGGGGGTGGCTCTGCTTAATTCCTGGCTTCGAAAAGACCTTTGTCATCCCTGTTTTAGCAGCCGCACCTCCTGACAGGTCCCCGACAGCCAAACCCTGGGAGGTGTTGCTCACCTCCTGCCTGGCCCTGCCCCACTGCCCGGCTCTGCTTCCCCCACAGCTTTGGAACCTGCCTGGACCTGGGGAGCTCGCTCGGCCCTGCAATTTGCATTAATTGAGGGGAGGAGTGGCGGTTACTTTGCTTTTGAAGCTGGTAAGAATCACGCTGCAGTGGCTGCCTGGAAAAAGCTGAGCTGCTGCTGTTCAGGTGGGGTGGTTTTCTGATGAAGTGGGCAGCTGGGCTCACACAACAGCGTTTGAGAGCCATGTGGCAGGAAAATTGCAGCCCTGCTGCAGCACCTCGTGGCCTCCGTGTAATCACACCCAGCCGGCAGGGCCATGTTTGTGAGACATGGAGGGATCCTGCTGTGGGAGTCGTTTCCCTGCCTTTGCACACATGTTTTAAAGTCAACTCAGTTTGTACAGACAATGCTCCATTGTTTGCTCTATGCAGACAAATGCTCGTGTTGTACCAGGCATTCTGTCTGCAGAAAAGTTGTAGGATTTTTTTTTTAAATAATATTGTCATTAAGAAATAAATACCTAAGATATTCATCCAGTCCAGAGACATAAATAAAAATACTACAGCTCCTCTAGCCCTACAAAATGAACCGACAGGCTGAATTTCTAACTTTTATGACCCAACCCCACTGCCAGCAAAGAGAACCAACAACAGCCGTGTCGAAATAACCGCTCTGGGCAAGTGAGGGTGCAGTGCCTCGTTCCTCCCAAGCAACTCACAACCCTGCCAGACAGCTGGGCTCTGAGGCAGCCCCACAACAGGACTCCAGCTGCTTTCTGCAGATGGGAACCGCCTGGTAGCAAAGAAAAGGATTTTTTTTTTTAATGTGCATTATTTTGGTTTTTTCCAAACTCAAAAGGCAGACCAACCTCTAAGGCAGACTGCTCAGCCAGCTAGACTGCTCAGTCACCTCATCATCTCTTAACACCTTCACGCAGCCCTAGGTAAATAACTCTCACCACGCAGTTAGGGAGCACTTTATCCAAAATTATTAACTGCTTGCCTAACTACCAGAACTCCAGCTTCCTTAGCTGCACAGCATTCCTCAAAACTATTTAATCAGCACTTCAAGAGTCACCACATGAACACCACAGTGCTTTAAAAGAAAGCACTGTTTTATCTCACTTGCAGCAGAGCATCCCCAGAGACCAGCACGTAACCCACAGAGCCAGGGGAGGGGAAGGCTGACAGCAAACTCACCTGTCAGGCAGAGTTGAGCTGCAGAAAAGGCAACAGCCCCGTTGCTGATGCATCCTCCCTGCTTTCAGCCAGCCAAGGGGAGCAAAGGCAAAGCACAGCAGAGCTGCTCTCGGCAGCTTTAAAGAGCTGGGACCCAAGGGCTGCTGGGAACCACACTAGGCTGAGATCCTCACCTTCCATGAGGTACGCCGTGGTCCGTCACAGCCCAGCTCCAGCCCTTGCTGTTGGTTCCGATCAAGCAGGAGGGGGACGCAGCGACCCACGTGCCAGCAGTGCTCTAGCAAGAGCAACAGGCTGGGAACAGATGCTCTAGGATGTGTGCAAGAGTTTTCCCCATTGTAAACCAACAAATGGCCTGATATTGATCATCACTATATGCAGACCCTGCAGACCTTGGGACAGTGCCTGGGCAGATCTTGGACTGGAAGTTGAGTGTTTCCATAGCTGGGCTCAGATTGTTAACACTGAGCACTACCTACCAGCCAGAAGGTAACGGGACCTGTGATTGTGCTCAGTTTGCACACACGAACAATTTCTTCTTGGAGCCCAGACTTCAGATCCCATCTAGGCTATATGAAAATACAGGGCACACTGCTTGCTCTGATGGGGGAAGGAGTGGGAGAAAACGTCAACCCTTATGGGTTATTTCAGGTGTGTTGGAGTTCCCAAATAGCATCAGCTAAAAGAGCACTTGTGAGAGGTGGTAAGAGCAGCTCATAAGAATAGAGAGTAATTTTTTCATTCCAGAAATCTGGGCAACACTCCATAGTGGGGCAGATACTAGGCAACACATTTGGGGAATGCGACTTGCTCATTCCAGCAAGGACTGAGCAGTGGAAGTTACACAGAGGAGTGAAAGCTCACCTTGAGAAATGGCAAGTGCAGATTTCTGGTACTGCTGAGTGAATCCTGCAGCCAAGGGCTGTAGAAAGCAGTTTCATGTCACCATTGACTGCAAACATCATCAGTCTCTTTCTGAAGGTCATCCCTTCCCCTGCAACACGTCTGTCTCTGTACAGGTACTGGACAAGCCTCCCAAATCATCTGCTTTGACAGGGTTTGGATTTGCTTGAGGCTTGGCTTCCTCTGCCCGCAGCTCAGCGAACTGACCCAAGCCATTGTGCAACCAACACCATCACCGGTCTGCAGTGGAGAGGCACATGTAGAAAAAAATTTAGGGGATCAATGGGAACAAGAATCTGCAAACCCTTTGCAGATTGGGCTGTGAGGTGTAGGATTGCATGGGGGGAGGACTAGCCTTGCCTTCGGCCACTTTGCAGCCTCAGCCTGCAGAGACAACACCACAGCCACAGAGACATTTTCTATGTTTATTGCATGCAGAAGAATGACCCAATTGGAAAACACTCTGGCTCTCTCGTATTTTTGGGCATAACCACGTTTAACCTACTGCCAGCGGAGTTCTCACCACCGATCCCCCCTTTGCTGTCACAGCAGCAGCTGGGGGACTGTGGGGAGCCCAGCGTGTCAGGCCCTTACACGTTCACGCTTTCTTCCTCACACGGCCAAGCTGTGTTGGGAAGCAGAGATAGCTAAGATAGAAGAGTATGCAGTCCTAAATGCTAGACGCTCCGCTCCTGTGATCGCTGCTGCCTCCATGAGGAGAGGTGTTTTGAAGGGATGAACTCCTGAAGGAACCAGATCCAGTACGTGCCTGAATCCATTCAATGCCTGAACCGCGAGAGCTTGGGGGAACGGTGGTACCGCTGATACCCCTCCGACGTGGCTGGGAGCAGCAGGAGGCTGCTCAGTGAATCCTTCTGGCAGAGGGCCATGGCCTCCTTGTAGTTTATCTTCTCTTTTGTGACAGGGTCAATGAGATCTTTTTCATAGTTGGACTCATCCTGGAGCCTGTTGGCCAGATCGCCTGTTATCATCCCTGTCTGGGCAGCTTCCAGCACAGGGATGCGACCAGTTTTCTTGGGATCGATGAGCCCTCCAGTTAGATGCTGGACCTCCAGATAGGGGAAAGCGCTGTCCTTGGTCATCCATCCCTTCTGAACTGCTTCCCCCACAGACAGCCTTCTCTTGGTCACTGGGTCCTCAATCCCTGTGAAAGCTTTCTGGGCATTGAGCAGTCTCTGCATGTAGGTCCTGTCAATCAGCCCCCTCTCCATCGCCTTGTGGACTGACAACCGGTCCCGAGAAATGAGGTCTATGATGCCCCCTGTGGCAGCCTGGGCTTCCAGGAGCTTCTGGGCCGTCATGGGATCAAGCAGCTTCTTTGCAACAGCAGTCTTGATGTTGTACTTGGTGTCAGTGGTGGTGTCATAGACACCGGCAATGGGGGATGTGTCATCACAGAAGCCCTTCTGCGAGGCTGAGGGGAAGAAGCTTTGGGTTTGATGGGTGGTGGGTGAAGAGAGTGGGGATTTGGAGATGATGGAGCCAATAGAGAGGGATGGGGAAGGCTTAGATTCCCCAGCCACGAGCAAGGCGAATTCGGAGATGGGAAGCTTGCCATCCCGGTACAGCTGGTATTCCTCCTTTGTGATCCTCCTCAGCCTTAGTGCATCATCGATAGAGTACTGCTTCCCACTTTTCTTGTCAAGGAGGAGCGAGACTTCCCCATTGGGGCCCAGGGTGGTGACTTCCTCCCAGTCACACTCCAGCTCTTGCAGCTGGATGTACTGGCCTCTGTCTATGATGCCTCTCTTGTACGCCTCATAAGGGGACATATCCTTCCCTGTCTCAGGGTCCAAAATAGAGATCTTGGTGGAGAGGTTCGTCTCTCTCATCTGGGTCTCGTGATTGATTTCTTCCCGGCTGACTTTTGACTGGAGATCTCGAATGAACCTCTCCTTGTTGTAGATCTGGTCCTTCTCCCTAAGGATGTCTGCCTCCAGCAGGGAAAACTCATGTTCCAGCTGCTTCTTCTTCTGCCTGTCATTCTCAGTCCGTTGGCTGAGCAATTTGGACTCCTCACGCAGGAAGAGGACTTTCTGCTGCTTCTGCCTCTCCAGCTCCCGCAGTTCACTCTCCAGGTTGGCTCTCTCCTGGATGGCCAAGTTCCTGGCTTTCTGCAGCTCTGTCTCTTCACGAGCCCATGTCCTTTTCATGCCTTCAGCTCTCTCAATCTTCTCCCTGAGCCGCCGCACCTCCTCTTCTGCCTTTTGCTTGGCTCCTCTCTCCCTGCTCAGCAGCTCCCAGATGCGTGCACGTTCACTCTCCAGCGCTCTGTCCTTTTCCACTCGAATCACCTCCTTGTAGATGGTCTTCTCCTGGGATTTTGTTTTCTGCAGGACATCAACTTGCACTTGCAGGTTCTTGCATTCTCTCTGTAAGTTCAGCACCTCCATTTTCTCACGGTCCAGCTCCAAGCGCAGGTTGCTTGCAGATTGTTCAAGGACTGGATCCTTCTCCAACTTAACCACTTCTTCCATAATGATCTTTTCTTGCACAGGGGCTGGGCTCTCCTCCAGCTCCTTTATTCTCAACGTGATTTGTCTCATCTCCTTCTCTAGTGCAAGCCTCTTGCTTCGATCCTCCTGAAAGTTGAGCAATTTCTCTTGCTCTTCCACCAGTGCACGAACCTGTTGCACATCACGTTCCAGACGACGCCTGTTGCTCACCTCCTCATCTAGACTCCGGCTCAGCCTGCTGTGCTCATCTCGGAGCTTGGGATCCTTTTGAGTCAGTATCACCTCTTGAACAACTACCTTCTCCTCTGGCTTCCGCCTCTCCAGTAGCATGTATTTATTCTGCAAGTCATAGATTGCATCCTCTGCAGCTCTCCTCTTTTGAGACATGTTACGCACCTCTTGACGGAGGCGATCAGCTTCTTTTTCCAGGAGTGGGTCGTTCTCGTATCGGATGACTTCCTTGTTGACCAGCTTGGTTTCCACCTTGGATCTCTCCCTCTTCCATTCATCCCTTTCACCCTGCAGCCTAATGAGCTGCTCTTGGGTCCTGCCATTAGTGTTCACTAGTTCATTGAGCTGTTGTTTCAGCCTGTCAATTTCTCTAAGAATCTCTGGGCTCTTCTCATGTTTCACCACCTCCTCGATAACCTCCTTAAGCTCCACCACTGGTTTCTGCGACCTGAGGACATTGAGCTCTGCTAAGGCCTCTTCCACTTCACTGTCAATCTTTGTCCTCTTCAGAGTAACTTCCTGCAGCTCCCTTTTCAGGTGTGTAATTTGCCGCTCTGTTTCTGGATCCACCAGGAAAATCTCATTGACCCTCTCTTTAACCTCTACCCTTGGTTTTTGCTTCTCTGCAATACTGTACTGGCTCTGCAGCTCTCCCAGCTCACCCGTAAGCAGCAAGTTTTTGCTCCTCTCTTCTTCAATCAGACTTTTAAGCTTAGAAGACTCTCTCAACAATTCTGGGTCCTGCTCCACCTGCTTCACCTCCTTAACAATAATTTTGGGTTCTGCCGTCTCAATCAGCCTTTCCACCTCCTCAATCTTGCTCTTCACCTTCACTATCGCTTCTTCGGCAGACTTCCTCTTGAAGGATTCCTCATCAATTTGTAACTGCAGAGTCCTAACGGACTTCAGCATTTCTGGGTTTTTCTCCAGTTTGATCAGCTCCTTCACCACCACTTTCTCTCGGATATTGGGCTGCTTTCGCTCCAGCATGTGCAGCTCCCTCTTATGCTGCTCAAGTTCAGCAGCAGCAGCCAAGCTTTCCTCCTGGAGACGTTTGATCTCCTGACGAAGACTGGCTGCTTGGCTATCCAGGCTTGGATCTTTCTCAATTTTTGTGATCTCTTTGGTGAGGAGCTGGGCAGGAACGACCTTCTTCTCACTCTCCATCTGAGCAAGCTTCCGGCTCATCACTTCAATGTTTTCTTGCAGGGTCTGCCTCTTTTTGCCTTCCTCTTCGATCTGCTGTGCCATCTTAGACAAGTTGCTCTCCACCTGTGGGTCTCTGTAATATTCTATCACCTCCTTTTCTTCCACTCTTTCAATGGGCTTCTGAGTCTTCAACATTAGCAGCTTGTTTCTATGTTCCTCCAGGTCCTCTTCAATCTTGACCACTTTCCTCCTTTCCTCCTCCAGCTGTGATTTCAATCCCTCAGATTCCCTGCTTGCTGTGGCTTTGTTTTCAGTTTGCTGCATCTGCTCGTGTGCAGCTTCAATATCCTCATGCACTTCCTTCTGCAAGGGAAAAAACAAAACAAAAAAAAAATTAAAAAAAGACAGGAAAACCAAGTTGCTCTTTGGATCTGGCGCAGACTCTTGTTCCACAACAAGGCAAGGTAGGAGATCGAACTGGCACAGAATCCCCAAGGATCCTCCAAATAATGTTGATTGTAAAGGGCAAACAAGGACACATTCCCACCATCTCAACAATTGACTTGATGTGTCTTCCCCTTCTCACAGAGGTGCTGCTGCAGCCCACAAAGGTGCTTTGTGCTGCTGTGTGGGATCTGCAGCTGAGGGAGGGTAATGCGGCTGGTCCCCACTGCGCAGCTGGTCACAGAGTGCCCCAGCTTAATCCTTGTCCTGCCTGAGCACACTGAAAGTCATCCAGACCAGAGACATTCCCTGCAGGGAAATCAAGCCCTAGAAAGGCAGAGAAGTGTCCCGTTGCTTTGAAGTGTTTCCAGAAGGTTGAGCACTAAATTCCAGCCACATCCCCAGACAAATCTGAAATTCTCAGTCGGTGAACTTTGATTAGATACAGCTGAGAACAGAACCTAAGAGCCCTAATCTTTTCTCCTAGCATAAACTACAGCTTCAGTAAAGATAAGAGGGCTGAGGTGACAAAAGTCACCACCTAAGATCAGTGTCAGTGAAAGTGGTTACTTGTAGCCTTTTTCTCACGAGGATTTCCATTCCTCTCCTTCCTCGCACCTGGATGTAGAGATCTAGGGAGGGCTGGGAAGATCCCAGGCTGAGCAGATTGCTGACAGCTTTGGAAAGATCATTTCAAGGCCCAGCCTAGAGTACCCCAAGCTTGCCATTAGTTGGTACCTTCTCAACAACCTTCTTGGCAAACTCCAGCCGGCTGAGCTGCTGTTTATTTTCTGCTGCTAGCTCCATGTAGAGCTTGGTGACATCATTTTCCTGAAAGAGAAACAGTGGTGAGAGCCTTGTCCCCTTCCCCCTCGACACATCTATTGGATGGCAACCTCTCCCACTCCTCCTTTGACCTGGATGCACATTGTGTACTGCTCTATTCCAGGGATTAATGCCTTTACATCTGACTTTCTAGAGACACACAGAGTCTAAGGACTCATGTCGGACCTTCTGTCCTTTTTATTCGAATGCCTGTAAGATGCCTGCTAGGCTGCACGGGGTCCAGACTTCCAAGTTCACCTTGGGCCACACATAGATGGCAAATAGCCCAGGGTGATGCAGGAGCTCTGGCTCAGTCTCACACACCTACTCTGTAAGTTTTATCTTCATACTCCATATGGCAAGGAGGCGTCATCAGCCATCTTGTCCAAAGGCACAAGACACACTCCTAATTCAGAGTCTCATGTGTTGCTTTGCCCCACAAAGAGATTCCTGATGCCATTTGTCCTTGAGATTAGGACCACGATCAGATGCAGCTGTAGGAGCAGACTAAGGCCTTGCAGAGGACACAGGGCTTGGATAAGGAGCTAGACAAGCGTTTCCATGCCTTTATCTTAATATTTTACCTGGGCCTGGATGCTTTCTTGTAGAGGGGTCACACGCAGCCTCTTGGCAGCGAAGTCTGTCAGAGTAGGGTCCAGCGAAGAGCTGTATTTCCCTGCTTGGAGTTCATAGTCCTGTTCAGAGCAGAAACAGAAGAATCATTTGGGATCTCTCGGGTGAGACACTAAAGGAGCGATACATGGGAAAACTGAGCCATACATTGAGGGTGGACTGCACATTCCGGGACAGTCTGACCACTGCGTTCTTCTCGGGTTCCTTGCTGTCGATCTCCTCCACCAGCCTCTGCAGGAGACACACGATGTTAAGGACAGGTTGAAATACAGCAACTCAGTAATAGTCTTGCAGCCAAGAGCAGTAGCTCAGCCTAGTATTGAAAGGAATGGTGGGAACAGGAAGGCACTTAGGAAGAGTCTCTGGGGTTTTGTTTGATCTCAGCAGCACTCTCAACTGCTCAGGACCTGCCACACTGATCTATCATGTATGAGACAAATACCAGTCAACACAGGGACCTCCACATTTCATCATCTGAACTCGTCGGCTTAGGATCTGCTCAAGGCAAGAAAGATGCAGGACCCAGACGCAACGTCTCAGGCCAAGGTTCAATTTATCAGGATCTGGGAGTGTCCTCTCTGTGGACAGAATATCAGCCTGAGGGTGACTGGCCCAGATGAGGACACCAGCACTGCAGATAAACGCAGCTAAATGCAGCAGGGCAGCATACATCAGCTGTGGACTGCAATCCATTGTCTCCTTGTTCTAGTTCATTCACTGTGATGGGTGGAGCACACAACTTGGAGTTGGTTACTACTTTGCATACTATTCACAAGCAAATTCCCCCATCCCTGTAACATTACAGGTCACGACGCTTGCCCTAGAACAGACCTTCTGTGCCTGCAACTTGTAATTGATCTGGCTTGGCCCATCCGTGGTCTTTACTCGATGCTTGGGTAGATTGTTCATCCAGAACATCAGGTTCTCGTTCGAGTTTTGGAATTGCTGGTAGGTGAGGCTGATATTTCTGAGGGTCTTCTCTCTGTACAGCACAAAGGTGAGCAGGAACTTTAAGGGCAAGAGCAAAGACTCACGTGCAATCTCCTAAAAAGACACTATAATGGGAACGTCACTGCAACAAACATCAAGATAACAAAACCAAGGGGGTGACAATTGGTCCCCGAGTGGGGAGCACAACTCTGTGCACATCAGGTTTGCTACTGCA
Organism: Trogon surrucura; assembly: GCA_020746105.1. Lineage (NCBI taxonomy): Eukaryota > Metazoa > Chordata > Aves > Trogoniformes > Trogonidae > Trogon > Trogon surrucura. The sequence continues at coordinate 12,912,336 of CM036635.1, read as the reverse complement.
GCATGAACACAGCTTGAGAGATGGGAGAAGACAAAACACAGGCAACCAGCAGCAATGCCTGTGAGAAGTGTTAAGCACCAGGGTCTCTCTGGTAGAATCGCTGGGTCAGGCAGAGGCTGGGTCAGCAGCAGCTACATAAGACTGCACTCTCACAGCTATCTGGAAGCTCAAAGCCTGTGCTGTGCATGGGATCGTGGCATCTACAAAGCAGGACAGATCTGGTCCCCAGTGCTACAGCAGGATGGTCAGGATCGAGGTCCTGCAAAGAACATACTCTAGGGACTCAGACTAATGCTGGTCTTTGTCAGTTAAGAGCAGAGATGATGCCACAGCTCCTCACCGTTGATCCAGTTGGTCCGCAACGGCATGGTAGCGATCGTTGAGGAGCTGCACCTCCCGCTTCTGCCGGGGCAGGTCAGGGCAGTACTCCTGGAAGTTGTTCTGCACGGCGCTGCAGCTGTGCTCGGCATCCTTGAGCCCCCGGTTCAGCTTCAGCACACAGTCCTCTTGGGCCACCAGGTCCCGCTTCATCTTCTGCCAGGGACAAAATGACAGCTCCAAGTTTGCATCAGTCAGTGCAACAAACAGAAATACTCTCCTCATCACCATCCTCCTTAACCACGCAGCACTTGGGGGCTAGCCAGGTTCTCCAAGATGTAACATGAAAGAGAGAACAGTGAGGCTTATTCAGTAGAGAAGGTGGTTGAATGTTGCATGAGACAGAAGGGAGAAGTTTTGGGGAAGGCAAGGAAAGGTCACTGTGAGGCAGGGGTGAGAGCTACCAAGGGGGCAGGCAGACTGGCAGCACGAAGGAACAGGGATGGGCGTGTGGCGGAGCAACAGAGGTTAGGTGCCAAGAGGGGCATCACATATTTTAGAGACCCCAAAGGTAGCCTGGGAGGGACACAGCGTTTTTCTAGCTAGTCAGTGCAGGTCAGCCTGCAACATCAATATAAAGCCTCCAAGGAGAAGTCCTTAGAAAGGTTTAATTGCTGGTTTAATCTTGAAGTGCTCAAGTAAGCCAAGGTGAGCTCTCCCCACCATTGCTCTCCCTTTCTTAATGTAGATCCTGATGTTCTCCTACCTGTAGATCATTGGCCCGATCCTGCAGGGCATTGGGGGATGCAGGAATGATGCTGTCCTGAGCCAGTTTGGCTTCAAATGTGCTGACAATCTTGTCTGTGTTCTCAAGCTGAGTCTCCAGGTTCAGGGCTGCCTTAGCCCTGGGCAAAGGAAAAATGGCAGGACGAGGTTAGCTACAGAAGACCCCATTCTTCTCCTTTTCTCTCTGATTTTGCATATTTAAGCTCATTTAACATCTGAGTTTCTGCAGCGTGGCAGAGTGCAAGCAATGTGCACTCACAACCCTGTCATGCTGCCCAGCAGATACGTTGCATTTCACCACACAGCAAAGCTATGACACACAACCCTTGTGGGGGACTTTCCACAGTGGAGGGGTGTGACCACAGATTGCATACAGCAGTGCCTTCCAAGGTGCCTTTGATGATGGATGAGAGGTTTCCAACCTGCAGTGGGCTGGATGGATCTCAACCAGTGGCCATGCAGACCAAAAGCACTTTCCCTCATGCTCCTGTGTTGACACCTCTGCGCAAGGACTTCTTCCCGTCATTCCCATCAGACCTCGCCACCATCACTCACTTCTCATTGTACAGGCTGGAGAGCATGTTGACGTCATTGTATTTGCTCCTGAGGGTATTCAGCGTGACAGGGAGCTGGGAAGCTGAGGTGCTGGTGGGTTTCGTGGAAAGGTAGGTCTCACACTCCTTCTGCAAGGCATCCTTGGCTGCCCCCAGGTTCTCAAGTTTCTTTGTTGTTTCCTGGCACAGCAGAGGGGAGCAGTCACCCAACACAGTCATAACAGTGCTGTTGCGAAAACACGTCTCCCTCAGGGATCAATTTTGCTATGGGGCTAAGGGTGTGGTGGCCCTCTCAAGGAGATGGCCCTTGGGGCACAGCCCTATCCAGACTGTGACTGTCTGGCAATGGCAGGGTGTGGGAAAGAGATCCACAGAGACAGAGATGGAAGAAACCTACTTGCCTGAGTCCATCCTTTTGCCAGGGTTGGATAAATACCAGCAGAGGAAGATGTAACAAGATGAACTACTACAGACCCAGACCTTGTCCCAGAGGATTGGAGGGCACTACCTCGTGTCCTTTCCCTCTCACATCTCACATCTGCCAGCCTGCACTCATCAGGTGAGCCAAAGCTGGTCCTTGGATCAAGTCTTTCTATCTCATAGTCTTTTCTGCTGCAGACTTGAGAGTGGAGGGTGACAACATCCCTGTGACAAGGCTGAGGACTCCCCAGGACTGGTGAGCTCTGAAATGAATGGACCATCTCGCTACAGAGCTGAGTCAAGAGGAGAGCCTAGGCTTCTCTAGGGTTTGGCTTAACTCGCCCCATTTCAAAGGTTCAAGGCAACCTGACACCTTTGAAACTGCAGTGGGTTTCTCCTTTTAAGTGTGCAATTGTTTTGGGCCAAGGATACAGCACTGCTAGTCATCCTGCTCCAAACCACCCGCAGCAGCACCCACCTGCTGGTGTTTGATCCTCCTGGCAAGGTCATCTGTGGGGTCACTGTAGCTCACTGGAGACCTCACTCGGTTCAAGACCTCCTTCTCTACCTGAACCAGGTCCTTGCCGACATGATCCAGGCTACTGAGAAGGTGGTCAGCTTGGGGATCATCTTGGACCACTGCGGGGCTCCTGGTCAGAGCTGCAGTGAAACACAGCATAGGTTAGTCCCCGTTTCTCATCTGCTGTCCCAGTCTTGACGAGTGGTCCTTTCCCTGAGCTCTCCTGTACACAGCCCCTAAAGCTCCAACTCCCTCCCATGACAGCCCTGCTGCAAAGCTCTGCCTGTTGTGTTTTGCCAGCTCTGAAGCTCACAGGCTTCCCCTGAGCATGGGGGTTTGATGCAACCATAAACAACTTGGTTAACATTTCTAATCCACAGAGCATCAAGCACATGCGTGTGCCTCCCCACAGCAGAGGCTTGGGGAAGCGGTTTTAGCTCTGAGCCAGAGCTCAGGCCCAACGGAGCAAGTCAGGTTATCCCATCGGCCGCTGTTTTCCATAGAGCAGAGGACATCCTCACGCTGACCCGCAGGAACCTCCGCCTGCAGGACTGGGAGCTCTGCAAGGAAGGTGTGTGGGCTTGCTCTGGAGAGGGCAGGACTAACCAGCCGACGTACCCTGCTGGCTGGGCTGGACCTGCTCCTTGTGGCTGCGTCTCAGGGTGCTCTGAACGGCCGCTCGCTTCTGCTTCACGGTGTTCAGTTCCCCTTCCAGCCTGTGAGCAGAGAGCAGCATTGTCAGCCAGACACGACAGGAAACCGCTGCACTGAGCAAGCCTCGGCAGAGCCCAGCCCAGCAGTAGCTCCGCGCCGCTGCCGGGGAAGGGGTCTCCAAAGGCAGGAGCAGGCTGGGAGCCTGCAGCCTGGTGTAACTCAGAGATGTCCCTTAGGAAAGGTAACAACATCAAGAGCAGCTGGCTCGTTCGAGCAGTTGAATTTTCCTAACAGAGCCAGTATTTCTGACTCGCAGCAGAAGCTGTAAAAGCTGGAAATTTATTTCGTATCACTGCAGTGCTTTGCAGCTTCAGTGAGTACAAGTCCTACAAATGCCAAGCCTCATTTGTAGGGATGGTTTCTTTCTAATAAAACAAGACGGGGACTCAGCCGGAGCTAGAAAGACAGAAGAAACCTCTGGGTGAGAAAAGAATGATGGAACCAGGAGGAGGGAGTTTCGAAGGACCAGGCTGGTCCACATCCCTGCCATGGACTGCTCCAGCTCAACACCGTGCTCTCCAGGTCCCAGTTTGCCCAGCTGTTATCTCTGCGGGGCCAGGACATAGCTCCACGCAGAGGCACCAGATGGTGGAGCCGGTTGGGAAATTAAAGAAATGTGAATATTTCAAGTGTAGGAAGGGAAATAAACACCAGGAAATTAGACAAGCTGTCAGGTGTGGACTGAAAATAGCCGTTATCCCGGAGGACAATGCAAACTTTTTCTTTTCTGTTTTAAACCACACATGAAACTCATAAATCCAAAGGGTTCAGTAATCCGGGGTGCGCACCCAGGAAGAGCAACACAATGAAGTAACCACGGCCGAGTCACTGGGGAGCCAACCTCCCATCGGGGTCATGCCCGAGGATCTCTGGGCTATGGGCCTTGAGCAGCACCGATTTATCCAAGCACCCGGGGACATGATTATGTAGGTAATGCCGAAGCTGCTGCACCACCACCCCATCCTGTGGGAAGCAGGGAAGCTGAATGTGCAACCAGGCAGCAGGCTACATGGTGGTTCAAGGAACCGCTCTCAGTCTCCAGCTGAGGCTGGCTGAGAGAAGATACCACAGATAATTCTGTCCTGTTTGACAAGTCCCAAGCTCCAGACTGATTCTGCAATGAATTTAGTCAAACCTATGCGAGTCACATGTTTGGGTGAAGAAATCAAGCGTGACTGCCAGAAAACTCTTTGACAGCAAGGTCTGTGCAGCATGCAGCGACGTCGAGGAATAGCAGGAACCTGGACTAGGTACTTGGGGGCAGGGAACAATCCCTCTCCGGGAGGAATTTTGTACTAGATAGTGAACAGGTCTGTTCCCAGCTGCTAGTTCTCTGCAGTTGAGGCAGTCAGGCTGGCTACAGCCTAAGATCAAATCTGAATGTCTCTTTGGGTCAGGCTCTCCATTGCAGACTCACCTATTGACCTTGTCTACAGACTCAGGATCTGGTGGAGGGATGGAGAAGCAAGCAGAAGGTGCCTCCTGGACCACACCAGTGCTGCTCTGCACCACCCACATCTCCGGGTTGCTGTTGTCCTTCAGAGTGTACTTGTCACCTCTGGTCAGTTGCACCTGGGACAAAGACACGAAACAAAGACACAAAAAAAGCTTGGCTTTCCAACAATAGGCCAGTTCCTCCTACCATGAAGTCGAGATCTGGAGCAACCAAAGAAGAATCCAGTTGCCTGCCTTGTCTGAGGGTACTGCTAGTCAAGCCCTCACCTCCCCAGCATCCCAGTCACAGAGGGTGTCCAGGGTGAGGGTCTGGGAGGGACGCAACCTGCGCAGTTTCAGTGGGCTGATGTCTTTACTCCTTCTCTTCAGGTCAGCGATGCTCTTCTCTGCCTGCTTCACTGCCTTCTCTTCGTTCTAGATAAAACAGAGAAGACAGTGGCTGTAACCAGGCTTGGATGAAAAGGAGGAGGTGGGGGGTTACACCACAGGGGGTATGCTGGGGTCAGCTGTCCGTCCCTGTGTGCTCACTGCTGGGCTGAAGTTAGAAGTGTCTCCTCATTTGACTCCTCCACATTCCTTCCTCCCCTTTCTACTATCAACACTTTCCTCAGTTTCCTTCCTTCACAGCAGATCTGGCCTTGAAGGCACAGCCTCAGTTAACCTTAGGTGATCCCACACTGTCATATTCTCCATGTGCATACGGAGAAGTTTTTCTTCTGAGAGAGGAACAGAGACCTGCCAAGGAGTGGCCACATTCCACTGTCGGGACTCAGATCCCAGCACCTCTTGAGAGCGAAATGCGCTGCATGAATATGAAGATACTGCATTGAACGTGTCCCATCCCTTTCTCCCGGGCAAACGTTCCTTTCCAATCTGCATCCTGCCCCTGAGGTCAGATTTCTTTATTTTCACCCTTGGCTCACGTGAGTGCTGAGGAGATGGGAGGACCTTTCCCCACTGCTTGGATATCAGCACCTCTCACCTCTGTGGGCCCTCTAATCCTAGTGTGTCATGTTCAGGACAGCACATGGCTCCACCTCACGCTTCTCCTTTACTCCGAAGGTGACCTGGAGCCTGTCCTGGTAAGGTTATTTACCCACCTCCTCCACACTCTTATCTATTGGGAAAGTTGCGATGTTTGGTCTGCCCCTTAGAGCGGGTTAGTGCCACCAGCCCTGAAGACCTCACCTCCAGCTGAAGCAGCAGATCCGACACTACCCCAGGGCTGTCTTTGTTGAACTTGCTGTATTTGTTGTCCAGGTCAGAGTTCATCTTCTTCAAGGAGCGGCTCACAGCCTCGGCATCGTCCTGGAACTGCAGGTGTAGGTAGAAAACCAGTCAGGGATGAGAGGACATCACTGTCACCAAGTCCAGTGGCATCTCTTAGTTCTCTGCCACAACTCACAAGACCCTACAGACCATTCTCAGAGTGTGTGCTTGGACAAGGACCCTCCATCACCTGAGCCACAGGCAAATAATCCCACCCAAGAGACAAGTCCCAGGTAATGACAGTGAGCAGACCCTCCCCTGCCCCTCTTTTCCAAGCCAGCAGATTAATGCAAGAGGGCTGATGAGATGAGTTGGAGGCCAGTTCTTCACCGCAGCACTAAAGGACTGTGTTTTGAGACGTGTTTCCTCAGACTAGATGAAAGCAAAGGGCCATCTGTCCTCATTCCTTTCCTGTCCCTCTTCCCAGCCTGCCCACTCCAGCCTGACACTGCAGCCCCATGCCCTGTGCTCTCTTCATTGCTTTTTACCTTCTTGTAGCTCTCCACACATTTCAGCTGACTCTCCTGGCAAATGCAGAGATTCAGGAAATTCTGCCACTCGTTCTTCAGGGCTTCCTGGTGAGCCTGTGGTGGGACAGAGAATGACTCAGTGGGCTCCAGCTAGTCCTACTTCCCCCAACCTTCTGGTCTCCTTACCCTAGAAGTCCCAGAGATCAGGAGAAGAGTTTTTTCACTTTTGAGCGGAGAAAAAGCTATGCCCAGGTGTTGCCTGATGCTGAGTCTGAGCAAGGACATTTCTCGACAAGGAGAGGGCAGCCACCATCTCTCAGGGGGCCTCAGCTCATCAGTGCTGGTGGCTGAGAGCACAGGTCAGCTTGCCACTTACAGGGTTTGGGAGGAGAGTCCCTTTCCCTACCTGGATAGGCTTGACTGCTGGGTGCTTTAGTTCAATCATCCTATCCCCATCATCCTGGAGATGGTTCACAAACTCTTCCTGGCTGAGCAGCTCATTGGACTTGAAATCCTGAAAGGGAAGAGAAATGCCATGACCTTGGGAGCAGGCAGGAAGCACGAAGTGGTCTCCTGGGCCACCAAATCCCAGGTGGCAGAGAAAAGGGTCCCAAAGCAGAGACATCCTTGTTTGTTTGTTTTTTTTAAAAAAAGAAGGGGCTAGGCAAAGCTAAAACAAATTAGGGACGCTTGGGCCTCAGAAAGCATCAGGGCATTCATTCAAAGAGCATTTTCCTAAGCAATTATCCCTCTCTTCCTCCTGGTCCCAGCATGTAGCACTCACTGCGTGTTGCACTTTGGACATTGAGGCTGACGTGGTGCTGAGCCCTTCCCTCCTCTCTCACCATGGACAGACAGGCTCACCAACAGCTCTCATCTATGATCCCACGTGCCAGCCGAGGGGACAGAAGGGGACATGCAGAGTGGCTCATCCTTAACTGCAGTTTGGATTCAGAGCATCTCTTCTGCGCCTCTCTCTGTGCCCAGCACTATCAGGCTGCTCTGGGAAAGCACCAGGCTTGGGGCTGGTGGTGGATGTCACCCTTTGAGTCTCACACGCCGAGTTTGACCAGCCTCTGATGGCCAGGACACGCTGCCATCGCCCCAGAGCTCACCTCGTACTCTCGACGCACGCTCTGGACGTCCGTCATCTGGTCACTCCAGTCCTGCTTCAGGATCTTGGTCTGCTGGTCCGTCAGGTAGCCCAGCTCCTTCGTGCAGCCCTGGAGGTGGTGGTACAGGCTGCCCAGGCTCTGCCCTCGCCAGATGGAAGCTTTCTGCCCATGCACACAGGAGACAGTGCTCAGGCTGAGAAGACCCTTTCCCCTTCTCCTCCTCCTCCCCAGGACTCCGCTCACGTTGAACATTCACCAAGAGAACCCCAGAGACCTTGGTGAGACATGTGCCAACCGCTTGCCTTATCTGATGGGGCTGCCGTTCCCTTTCCCTCCTTCACAGACAGGATATGTTTGTCTAACCAGAATCTTGGGTGTGGGCTGGTGCCTCGGGCAGTCTGGCACCAGCTCTGCTCTATTTCTCACAAATGCCATTCTCCAGCATTAACCTTTACAGGCCCAGTTGGCTGAACCCAGGACCTCCTTCCCAGCCATCTCCTTTGCTCCGGCTGCTCATTTCCTTTCCGGAGCCCTTGTTAGGGATCAGTGCAAGCCTCAATATTTGCAATCCTGATGTGGAACAGCGTGTGGGCTGGGACAGGGTTTCCTGCTGCCGCATCTGTAACCCTGTGCTCACGGACATGCAGGCAACTCCAGATCAACGATCCATGAAGAGAAGAGACACGGATCTCACCAATACATTGCTCTGAGGACAGCAAACCTGCTCTTAATTTACACCCATTCCACGATAGGGAGGAAATGAGGAACGAAGACGAGCGACACGATTTCACTGTGCGAGACCAGAGTCAGCTCCTGCCCTGAGCTGGGCATTCCCTGGCCACCAGGGATGGTGTTACTCTGCTGTACAACCCCACCAATCCAGAAAACCATGGAGCAGCTTACCAGCAAGTCCTTGTACTGGCTTTTTAAATCTGCCACATCCTGGGTTGCAACACAGCCAAGACCAAGGAGTGATGGGGGGGAAGAGAAGAAAAACACATTACCAAAACATGTGGTAGCTGCTGATGAGCTGATTTATAGAAGGTGCTTTAGAAACCATTCAGGAACCACCTCCCTGGTCCCTGCATGGCTTGATCTGTCCAAGCTCAGGTCTCTACATGCCCTTTGCAGAACAAGGGTGGATTTTCACTGTGCGGAGGAGCAGGTGAGACATGTGGCCAGACAGCAAGCAAAGCCTGCAGGGTCTCATGTGAAGCCGACAGTAACAAGTTGGGAATGGAGGGTGCCTTACCCCAGAGTGGAGGTTCTTGATCTGGAGGCCATAGGCTTCAATCTCCTTCTGGAGGATGTTGTGCTCAGCTATTTGTTTTTCCAGCTCTGACATGCCAGGGCCATACTGCCCCGCGTCAACTTGTTTCTGTGCAAAAAGAGTGCATCAGAGACTAAAGAGAAAGACTTTATTTCAGGGAGAAACCTCATCGAGTGCTGGCAGGGTACGATAAAATCTGATACCGGACAGCAGTCCAAGAGGAAAGGAAGGCGTCTTGTTTACTGTGATGGCTGTTGGTTGCATTTCCCCAGCCATACACAGGGGCAGAGATAACCAAGCCATCAGCCCCTGGTGTACCAACCTGAGCTGAACCAGCCACCCTTCCCATGGGGACATGCAGTGGATGGGCATAATTATCATCCAACCTTCAGGGGAATCCAGGTGGACTCAAAACAGGGCACTGCACATAACCAAGACCTTGCAGCATGAAACTCTAGGATTTGGGGCTGTAAAGTCCTCACCTCCTCCATTCTTTCATCCCATAGCAGGGCATCTCTACCTGCTCCCCCTCCGGTAACTCTTAATCTGAAAAGGTCAATCAAGAGAGTTCTCCAGGGGTGGGAGGAGAATCCTTCTCCTACCTAGAGTTACTTCCACCACTCACAATGTCCCTCAATGCGCTGAGCACTAGAGGGCTGGCAGAGCCTTACGAGCAATAGAGGACATTATCTGCCCTTGCGGGAGTTGGGAGACACACCGAAAACCAGCTGCTGTTACCATCTTTTGGTCCAGGATCCTGGCCCAGTCTACCCTAGGTCCCACATCAGGGATGTTCAGTTGTTCATAGAGGGCCCGGTACTCCGCACAGAGCTGCGTCACGCGGTCGTGCAGCTGCTGGATACTGTCAAGGAGAAAAGGCACATGTCTCTGTGTCATCAGTGGAGGCGCTTGTCCTGGCGCTCTCTGCCTCCAGGGATGTCTCAGGCATTACAACCCAGGAGGAGAACTGCAGGGAGATCAGGGCTGTCCCTTGCCAGCTAGGAAACAGCTCTTCCCTCCTGATTTCCACTTAGAAGGGCTGAAGTGAGAAGGGGAGCAAAGCAGCAGAGGCCAACTGAAGCTCTTCTCCCATTCAAACACCCAACTCTGCTCCAGATATGAAGGGCTTTAGCTCTGCTTTCTTCTGGCACCTTTTACAAGAGCTCCCTAATAAGACCAAGTGATTGCGCCGGCAGCCACCCTGCACACCACTAGCTGTATGATGTATTGGCAGAAGCCCTGATTTTAAGGCAAACATTTATGGGAAGAAGGGTGAAAGTACCCCTCATGGCAACAACGGGAGCTCAGTCTAGATCCTAGGGGGTTCCCAGTTGCTCAGTGCCCCCCCACTGCAGCAGTCCCCGCCACTCTACTCACTCTTTCTCTATCTCAGCAGCCTGAGGGTGTTTCAGCCGCTTGGCTCGGTCCACATCCAGAAAAAGGTCCTTCAGCAGGGTCTCTGCTTCCTTCAGATTCCTGGCATTCTCTGACTGGAACTCAAAAGCCTTATTCTTCTGGTAATTGCTGCCATCCTGGAGAGCAGGGAAGACAGAGAAAAAAGCCTGGTTGGACCACGCACACCTCACAACCTTTTCCCTAGTGAATGCAGAGGGCCTGGATGCTCAACACATCAACCAGAGAAGAACTCTGATGCGAGGGTGCAACTGGGGAGCGTTTGCCCAGCCAAGCTGCTGCTTCAGCATCTCTCCCACCCGGGGGACCAGCGTGGGCCAGGCTGGCTGCCTGCCTCTGGGGTCGCTGGGGGTCGCTGGCTGTGCTGCTGTGGGTGAGACAGCCTCAGCCATGGGAAGCACGAGGCACTGAGCCGAAAGCACGGAGGCTGGAATTTGGGAGGCCCTGGTATGCAGCCCCAGGGGCTGGGAGGCTCTGCGGGGTGCTCTATTCCTCCCCAGCCTCGAGACAGCCCCCAAACCTGCGCCAGCAAGCTGATGCATGGAGCAGACACCTGACTTGTTAACCTAGACACTGCAGTTCCAGGCAAAGCCTTTCACCTTCCCACCACCCTCTGCCACAGCTCACCTGCTTGAGTCTGGATTGTGTCTCCAGGATGTCCTTCTCCACCTGGTCGGCGTTTGTCTGCATGCGGGAGATGAGCACGGCCAGCTCATTTGTTGAGGACCTGAGAGAGGGAGCAGCAGAGCAAAGGGGTGGGTGAAGGCAATTCTTACCCTCCTCAGCGCTGCCCAGGACGTGACACAGGTGTGGTCCTACAGGCCTTTCCTCCACCTCCTCTGGTCTCCAAAAATAAGGTCTAAGCTGTGGCCAGGGGCATGGATGCACCCAAGTGGTCAATGCATGGCTGTCACCTTCAGCCAAGTGAAGGCAAGAGGTCACGTGTTCAGAGTGAGCAAGCGGGGGCTTCTTGCACGTCGAGCAGCTCAGCTGCACGACACCTTGCTGCAGGACACCACAGACACTCAAAAGTTTGTGTGGCCTCAAAAAGCATTGCAGGGGAAAAAAGAATAAACAAAAAACCTCAAATCTCCGTAGGCCTCCCAAAGGCACCGACACCACATCTGGGTTGGGAAGACCTGAAGCCACAGACAGCTGGAGGCCAGGAGAGCACCCTGCAGAGGCAGCACAACATGCTTGCCCTGTTTGGAGGCTCTTCCCTGGGTGTCTGCTGGTAGAGGTTGGGTAAGATTGCCCTTCAGCCTGACCCGGAACAGCCATCCTGTGGTCTGGCTTCATGCAAAGTGCTCTGCAGCTCAGCCCACTGAGATGCTGGAGAGCCCAGCGCCGCCCCAGGACTGGGCTAAAGTGCACAAGGACTTGGCTACACAGACTACAAATCCCTCTGGGCGCTGTGTAGGTTGGTGCAGTCATGCCACTTTCAGGGCTTGGGGACAAATTTCCTAAGGCTATAGCAAAGCTACGAGCCCTACTTGCTCCAGTGAAGAGTCACTGAAGGTCCCCATAAAGTCCCTTCTCTGTTGTCTCTCACCTCGGTGCCATCACACAACCGACAGGTATCACATCACACAACAGACTGGTACCATCCCAGCCCTTATTCCAGCGCCGCTACCGTGAATCAGCACCAAGAGCCCAACCGAAAGCTGGATCCAGAGCCTGCAGCAAGTCACGGGATGCTTCACTAAGTTCCCTGCGGACAAGGAAGCCCAAGCCTCAGTGCCACCTTTGTCCTGGTGTCCTGCTGTTTCTGCCCCTGAGGACAGTGCCGGTCCTACCCTCCGGCCAGGGAAGGTGCGGCGCTGCCAGGATGTGGGCAAGCAGAGGTGGGAGGGTGTGGACCGATGGCATCACCCAGGGACTCGAGCTCTTGGATGTCTGCTGGTGGGACAAAGCTGAGCAGAGGCTCAGCTCGGTGATGTGCCAACTCTGGGGTCTGAGACTAGAAGGAAAGAGTCTGAACAGTGACAATGGGACATGGCACAGGGGTCAGCTGAAGCAGGGGCACACTTCAGAGCTGGTTGGTATCTCCTTGGTGGAGGAAAAAGGCAGGAGAAAAGTGATGTCCTGCAGTAGAGTCACACACACCTGCCCTTCAGCCCCGTGGTTTCCTTCTTAGCCCCTGAGAGGGAAGCAGTTCCCTTAACAACTCTGTCATTGCTCCAGCTCCTCCTCACTTCACCAGCTATTCCACAGTCCATGCGAAAGGCCAGGGAAGATGCTGGGGCGTTCATTTATTACAGGCCCAAGTGACTGTAAAGAGCCAGCGTGTGTTACGGTCACCCCAAGCCAAGGACTCAGGTGCCACAAAGGGAACCCGTGTAACTCCAGAGCAGCCCCAGCCCTCCCGCTCACAGCATCCTCCTGGCCCTTTCTCCGACTCCTCCCTCGTCTTTGATTTCCCATGAGCTCTCAGCTGCCTCGGGGGCTTCGGGTTGGCAGCGTCTCCCAGCCATGCCTCAGCTTCTTCGCCTGCAGAACGCACGTCAGCAAAGCAACACCTGGTTAAACATCCCTCCTACACCAGCTGTGCCCCACAGATGCCTTTCCTGGGGTAAGCTGCAGAGCTTCAGGGAGATGTAGGATGGTCTCAAGTCCCAGCACAACAGGGTGGATGGAAACAGCACAGAGCCAGGACTTGGTCCCCATGAGCCTGAGTGTGCAGCAGGCTGAAAGTCCTAGGAGGTCCCCCCTCCCCAGGAGGTTACACAATCTCCCACTCATCCCTGACATGCCTGGAATGAGGTGGTGTCGCATGAGCAAATACTTGAGCACCACCCAAATTTCCTGCCCGGGCTCTCTGTGCAGGGAGGAGAGAGTGAGTCACGGGCTGGCCGCTGTCCCAGGGGATGGATGCCTCTGCCCTGCGCTGGGGAGAGGACCATCCACCCGAGAGGTCTGGCTGAACTCATCTCCTGCCTGGGAGGAGCGTGACTGGGGGGGGAATGTCCAGCTGGAGCCCTGTTGTGATGTGACTGTGCATACTGTGCTTCTCCAAGAGGTAAGAAGTGAGGATCCGTCCTTCTCAGGTTGGGTAGAGCACCAGTAAAATTCTGATTATTCCTGGTGGCACCCACTTCCTGGCTGAAGGAAAGACTAGGACACCCAATCTCTTGATTCACAAGGCTGGACACATGAATCAGCTTTGTTTAGGCCAAGCCACAGTGAAACTATGGGCTGAAAAGACCTCAGAAACCTCCCAGTGATGGGGATTCAGTCTTGACCATCCCCAGCCTGCGCTGCATTTGCACTTCACAAAGCACTTAAGGTTAGAAAATGAGGATGCTGTTGCAAACAACCTGATCTTCAGGGAAGAAGTGATGCTTCCTGGAGAATATCATCTCTCCCGTGTGTCCTGGAGTGGAGAGCCAAGAGGTCTCTGTGCTGGCCAAGGGAGGAAGCCTGGCAAAGGAGGAGACAGACCCTGTAGCCAGAAGCCAGGCTGGAAGCAGTTCTCCAGCCCTGAAAGCAGCTGAACCACTTCAGAGTCTGCAAAAGAGCAGTCTGGATGCTTGAGGAGCACTGAAGTCAGGCAGAGGATGTCTGGGGAGGAGAGGGGTGTCTACATGCTGCCCTGGTGGCCAGAGTAAGGCCTGATGCCCAAGTGGAGAAGCCATCTGTGCTCAGCCGCAGCCACGGGCTGGCCGAGACAGCCGAGGGCAAGGCTCGTCAGAGCTCCTCCTCCTCCTCAAGAGCCAGGGCAGGTCTCCTCCCTAGGGCTATCTCATGCCTATAGGAGGCAGAGCACTATTACTGTCATTAATTGGTTCATTTCTCATACCACTTTCTGCCTCTTAGACAGCCCAGCTGCACGCAGGGGACCGTGTCTTGTAGCAGGAGCAGGACTGGGTCTCACTCCTGGCCACTCTTGCCAGAGCACCTTTGGGCAGGACCACAGCACCCACCCACTTCAGTCCCCTCCATCCCTTCCTTCCTGGGAGCTTTGTTTTATGGCCACAGGGCAGACCTCAAAGCCGGGCCTGTTCGTCCCGACACACAGAAATCCTCACACGTTCCAACCCCCCAGCCCGAGCTGCTCACAGCAGACCACCAACACCCCCTGCCGATGCTGGATTAGTCCTCTGAGCTCGTGCCTGTCTCGCCAGTGACCACCCTGCTCTAGACTGACTGGAGAGAAGCAGAGGCAGGCGGTGTCAGAAGCAGCACATCCAGAAGAAAATTAAACCAGGAGATGACTTGCCACCCACCTCCAAAACCACCCACGGCCCTTTGTCAAGACCTCACCCGAGCAGCCAGTCCAGCCAGATTTGATTGAATTCCACCTTCTCATGAGTTTTCCCACGTGGCCCCACATTGTGCCTCCTCCTAGAGCAGGGCACAATGAGGATGCTCCTTGGGGACAAACCCGTGCTTGCTGTTGCCTCCCTGGGATGCTTCCACTCAATGGAGACAGCAAAGGGCCTTGCAAGTCAAGATGCTCAACAGCACGGTCCCAAGGACCAAGGTGAGGTACCTCTCTCGGGGGCCAGCAATGGCACCCACTGATCAGGAACCCCCGGAGGCAGGAACATCAACCGCTGCCAAGTTTCCGGCCTTGGGGCCACCAAGAGCAGCTATGGGCCACCAACATTTTCTTGGGGCCATCTGCAAAGGGTGTGCTGGCAGCTCCTCCTAAGACAACTCATTCACCTTCATTTTCTCAGCTAATACAGGCACTGACCAAGCTCCAGGCCACGGCCAAAGGAATTAGCCTTTGTCTGACAGTTGGTACTCCTAAAACAAGCACAAAGAGCTCGGTAATTGCCACGATTCTGCCTCTAGCCTCCATCCTCCACACGGAAGAGGTGTGAGGTCTCACCAAGATGTGATGCCAGTTATCCCAAGAGGCTCACGCTAGGGGAGAATCTGGCCCAAACCCTCCTGCAGTGCCTCAGGAGTTGCAATGAGCTGTCCTAGGAAGCCTCATGAGAAATCCCCAGCCCCACCTGGGGAGGTGGACAGATTGCATTAACAAGATTAAAAAAAAAAAAAGGTGCTGACACAATTCCAGGACTTCTGGGGAGGTATCTCACCGCAGTCAGGCTACGAGATAGGCTTGGTGTTCAGAGACCTCCCCCAAATCTGTCTTCAGGATGAATTTGTGAGTGTCCAGCTTGATTGAGGCAGAAGCTGCCTAGGGCACAAGTCCAGCTCCCTTCCTCCACGCAGGGAAGCTTCAGCCTTCGCAAGGTCCACCTTCTCCCCACTGCCCTCCCAGCAGCACCAGACCACCACCCTCCTCAGTGCCGTTTGCCAACGCTGGGTTTGGCACCCATAAAGGGCACAGTGGGGTGCCAGTGTTGTGCTGCGCCCATCCAGGCATCCACATACCCCCACCACCCTGCGCTGCTGCTCCCGGTGGGCCCTGGAGAGGGGGGCAGCCCCCGCTTCTTCCTGCAGGTCCCCTCCTCCTCAGAACAAACCCCCTCACAATCTTCTCAGCCTCTAACCCTGGCCGAGGACAGGAGCTCCTGCAGAACGCAGTCCACTGAAGCTACGAAAAGCAAAATTGCTGAGGCAGGTTGAAAATAACCCTGAGTTAGCAAAGGAGGCTGAAGACAGGGATTAGCGCTCGCTCAAGGACACCTTCCTCCCAGGGAATCAACCTGGTCCCATCACACATCTCACTCAGGGAATCTCTTCAGAGGGGATACAGCTGTCAGATTCTTTTGGTGCTGCCTCAGACACAGCTGAAAGAGGGAACCTCAGCTATTTGACCCGCAGAGACCCAGCCTGTCACCAGGATGGGTTAGAGCAGCCACCAGCAAACCCACTCCTCACCCATCTTCACCACCTGCAAAGCACCAAACTGAGCATCCTTCTCCAGGGATCGCAGAGCAGCACCGCACCGACCTCACACAACCAGCGAGCTCTTGGGATCTCAAATCCAGGCTCGTATCTGCTTCGCCACCAAGCAGATCTTCCTGCAACCAAGCGAAGAGGCCGTGTTTATTCTCCCTACCCCTCTCTGCCCAAAAGGGCTTTGCACCTCCCTGCTCAATCAACACAGCTCTTGGCACATCTGCAGGCACTGCAGGTCCCCAGAGCTGCACAGATACTCCTGGGTTAGAGCACAAAGCCCACCAAAGACAAAGACAACAGCTGGGGCAGCAGGCTTTAGCATCAGCTCTCAGTGAGCCTCAGCTTTCTGGCTGCTCCACAGAGAGGGATGGCTCTTAGGGTGGCTTAGGAGACATCGAGAGCCCTTCCCTCCTCTTCCCCCAGGGTCCAGAGGAAAGCTTAGAGAACTGAGAGAAGTCGCACTTACTTGCTAGGTTTGACAGGGGAACCTCTGTTGGGGGAACTTCTGCTCGGGGAGCCTTTGCCTACCCCCTTGAACATGTTGGCAAGGTCCCAGCTGGTCTCCCG
Organism: Trogon surrucura; assembly: GCA_020746105.1. Lineage (NCBI taxonomy): Eukaryota > Metazoa > Chordata > Aves > Trogoniformes > Trogonidae > Trogon > Trogon surrucura. The sequence continues at coordinate 12,895,645 of CM036635.1, read as the reverse complement.
GACTCTGCGAAGTCGTGGCGGGCGCTGGCTCTCTGCTCTGGTCTGTGGGATGGAATGACAAGACTCAGCAAAGGGAGGTCGGCTGCAGCTAAAGAGCAGTTTCTGGGAGGCTCCTCCCCAAACGCAGGTGAGCAGCAGCAGAGATGGAGGCACATATGAAAAAAATGACTTGAAAAACCAGTTTGGGGGGGGAGAAAGAGCAGAGCCCCAGAGGGAGAACTGGAGACCCCGCCCTGGCTTGGAGAGAGTTTTGGCACACACAGCCCCAACTGTGCAGCCTTTTCCCTGCGAAGGGGCAGAGAGCGTGGCCTTTGCAGGGAGGAAAATTCTGCCAGCGCAACTTCGAGGGAGTGCACTGTGACTACTGAAACATGTTTTAAAGCATCTTCCTGCGTTGGCTGTTTGAAATGCTAGAGCAGAAGTCCTACACAGGAAGTCAACCAAGAGTTTTCCAAGGTAGCAACAGCAGTTTGGGAACCACCAACTTGCAGAACATGATGTTATTTTGCAGTTCAGTAAACTTTTGGCCCAGGCTCAGCACAGGGTGGCCCCAGCTCCCAGCAAAACACTGAGGGCTCGTGGCAGAACAAACATCAGCAGCTCCAGCATCACAGGAGCCTCAAGCCAGCGGGATTTAGGCTCCGGGTCAAACTCAGGTACCAAAGCCCTGAAGACCTGGGCATGAGGCTCTACCCAGACACGCTGTCTACACAAGACCTTAGAGCAGGCTTTCCCTTTCCCCTGCAGAGCAAAGGTTCAGAGTCCCAACTAGTTTCCAGTACAGCCCAGCAACACCCTGGTGTCTCCATGGCTCCTAGGAATGCCTGTCCAGGCTGTGCTGCATGGGGAGGCTGCCCAGCCCCATGGATCTCCTAAACCACAGCAAGGACTGGCTGCTGTCTACATCGTTTTGGTTTCAGATAAAGCAGAGATTACAGTTCCCCACAAACCAGGAACCCTGTGTTTCAGGCTGATCCAGCATGGATCCCGCAGCAACATGGATCTTCATCCATTGCAGGACCAGGGACGGAGGGGCAGAGAATGGGAGAGGAAGGGGACAGGGGCAGATGGGGACCACAACCCTCTCATAAGCACCAGCCACCTGCGATGCTGACGCAGTTTTGTGGCTGTTCCTCCCCGTTTCCTGTAGCCCAAGGACAACCCAGGCCCAGAGGCAAAGGCCTGAGGTCCGCCGTCACTTCCTCAGTGACCACTTGGTCTTCTTTGAATTGGCACAAACCAAGTAAGGCTTATCTCAGGAGACAGAGAAAAGCACACATGGGACAAGGCTCCTTTACAGGGGCTTGCTTTCTGCTGTTGTTTTCCTCTTCTACAAGCTCCAAAGCCCTATCTTTTCATGGTGGCATCGTAGATTGGGCCCTGCTTCTCACACCAGGATTTCAGAAGCATGAAGACAGGAGGTTCCCTCAGCTCAAAGCACTGGGAGGCAGCTGGTGTGGACCTCAGGAGGAGGGGTGACCTCTCCTCCAAGGGGGCTGGAGTTAACAGAGACCCACTTCAGGGCCTGTCTCTGCTGTGTGGATGAAAAGTGATTGCTGAGAGATCACCCCTTCGCCATTAACATCCCGTTGACCGACGATGGCAACAATGCTCTTTGACTGGAGCTGCTGGAGCCTGTAAGCCTGTAGCCCATAGGAACAGACCCTGATGCATTTGCATTCAAAGACTTAAAGCGAGCGGAAGCCTTGCCAGGGACAAGAGTTGAGAGCACTTGAGGCCAAGCAGCCCTTGATTTGTACCCACGCAAAGCAGGAGCCTGCAGGAGCCCCCTCTCTGCAGGGCTGTTTGCACGAGTCAGGAGGGGACTGACCTCCCTGTGAATTCAGAGGAAACTGAACTGAACGAGACCGACTGCCTATAATCCCCTGGAAGCCAGCGTGCTCACACGTGGAGGAAGTCCCGAGAATTAACACAAAAAGCAAACCAGGCACATGCCAACACCGCCCTCCATTCTAGACAACCTGCTTCCCCAGCCATCCATCACTGCAGCCCAGAGCTGAGGGCTGGAGCTCCTCACCTGCAAAGCTTTGCAACAGCACCTTCCTCTCCTCTATTTAACAAGACAGAGGCGTGATCCTTTCCCCAGCCAAGTCCCCACCTGGCAAGGATCCCTCGGAACGACAGTGTTTTCAAAGCTCTTTGATCTCACCCCTGCGCTCACGCCGACGCGGGCTCTGGCAGACAGGACAGGTAAACATGGGGCTGGTGCGAGGAGGGTGCTGGCAGAGGAGCACCCAGTGCTCACAGACACCCGCTGGGGAGCCGGGCCAGATCCCGCCTGGTTTTGAGCCCTGGTGCAGGAGCGATGCCAAGCACCCAGCCTGCCTCACCTCTTCCTCGCTGACGCAGACATGGTGGGAGGAGAAGGGGCACAGCCCATGTGAGGGGGGCAGCTCTTGGCTGCCTGCTCACCTGCAAAGGCGAGTCCAGCCCTCAGCAAAGCCCCAGCAGGTCTGTCACCATCTCAGCCTCAGGAAAGAAGAGTGGCAGGGAACACCACAAGCAGAGCCAAGGACAGCTCTGGGGTGACAGGTCTTGCCAGCCCAGCACCCCTGCCACCACATCCAGCCCAGAAACAAGACTCTGCTGCCACCCAGCACCTGCCGTGAGTGCAGGGATGCTCTGTCTGCTGCCAGCCCGGCCTCCCCCGTGCTGCAAAGACCACCACGACATGTGCAGGCAAAGGGGACGTCGCAAGAATCCTCAGGGGAATCCTTGTGACGGGCACTGCTTGCTTCACCCCAGGCCACTTCCAGATCCTCACTGGGTTTTGTTCAGACCAGCCCCAGCCGTGCCAGGGCAGAGTACGATGGTTAACCCAGGCCCTGCAAGATGCAACAGGCAAGGAGACCAGTCCAACAAGTTCTCCACCACAGCTACCCACGCAGCTGTGCCTGGCACTTGGACCCGAGCCCAAAAACCCTGGGCAGGACTGTCCCGAGACGTACTTGCTCCTCTGCAGCTGGAAGCCCAAAGCATAAGTCTCCAAGACCATCCAAAACAGCACCACCAAGGTCCTCCCCCCACCCCAACTATATTCCCACCAGGATCGCTCTGTGCTGCAACAGGGATTAACTCCCCATTCACTCCAGCTGGGCCAACCTTGAAGAACTGCCATTGACCTACAGACAAAGCCAAGCCAAGAGGAGGTTGTGTCTTGCCCAGGCAGGTCCCCAGCCAGGCTACAGCTCCCTTTAGGGGGTGAGACGTATCTCCTGCAGGTACAGACCTGGGGCTGGCTGCTCCGGCAGGGCTCAAGGCACAGCAGGAGATGGTATGGGAAATCACATCCTTTTCCTCACTTTCCAGAACAGGATCTGGGGATTCCTCCCAGCGGCCTGGAGCTGTGCCAGGACGCAGCAGCCCAGTTCTACAGAGCTCTCATAACCAGGTGCTGCTCACGCAGATGAGTGGGGCGCCTGCGGGGACAGATAGCAGGCACAGCTGCTTAGAGGACCTTGGTGAGCAGGTAACATTTCAGGAAAGGAAGATTTCAGGAACAATCCTGGACTAATCTTTCACAAGAAATTGGCAGAGGAGGAGTTTAGAAGATGTTGTGCCTTCGTTATCAGGCAGACCTCTCTGTTCAGTTTTTACAGAGGCAGTGACAGTTAAATATGACCCATAAATTATTTACTGCTACCTGTTAAGATCATTTGCCCTTCTGGATGTCAACATACTTGCCTCCTCTGTACATATTTCCTCACCACCTTCTGCACACCAGTACTCTGGATGGATTTTCTTCCTACTTCACCTCCTTGCTTTTAAACTTGTTTTCCTGGGAAGCCATGTGCTGGAATCAAAGCAACGAGCAGATGGGAGGCACAAGCCTCCCACGTCACATCACCAAGAGCTGCTCCTGGCCAAACACTGCAGGGAAAGCTTCATGGTTAAGTCTTAATTGACCCTGTAGAAGGGGCAGGTTCCTACAGCAGAGCAATGAGAGGACCTTTACAACAAACCGAGCGATTGGGGATGTGGTAGTGAGTGCTGCTGGGCAGGACCAGCGATCATTTGGGCCCTTGGTTTTACCTGGTGTAAATGTGGGTGGATCATTAGCAGGGGCTTTACAAGGGCGAGAAGACGCATGAACTGTTCTTCCATAGGTGTCATTGTATGAACAAATCAAGGCTGTTTCCGGGTGTATAGAAGACTAAACCCCAACCAACCTCTTCAGTGAGAGCAGGTGCAAGAGCCCTGTTTGGTGACAGGACCAGCAACTACAGCCAGCTCAGACCAAGACATGCTGCAAGAGCTACACAGTCTTTGCAGATGGAGGCAGAGAGTCCAAGACTTGGGCTGTCCTCAGCAACAGTGAAACCCTCCTAAGAGGCTCCAACGCCACAGAGAACAGCACAGCGTGAAGAGCAGCTGCCATCAGCAGCCACAGTTTCCCGGACTCTCACCTCCTGGTGAGGTACTGGAGCTTGCTCCCTTCACGCGCAAGCCCACGTCTCGTGCCTCACAGATGCCAAGGACAGTGCCTTTTCACGTCATTTTTATCCCAGCCCGTTTTCCACCCTGTGGAACAGTTTTTCCACAAACCAAAGTGAAACTCCAGAGCCTCAGAAGAGCCTGCTCACTTTATAAAATTGCTGCCCCACTTGGAAAAACAGGACACGTGGTGTTCTTAAGTCTAAAATTACTCAGTCCTTGAACCTCATGTTGTTTTCCTTGCTCTTTACCACTTGGTAAGTGCAGGGCAGGTCCAAAGGCCCCCCACAATTCTTCCTGCAGTTTTGATTACGACCCATTTAGAAGCTGCTTGAGGCAGGGCTGGGCTCAGCACCCTGCCTGAGTCAGCCGAGGAGAGCAGGCGTTGCCTTCAGAGCCCGCTCAGTTCCACAGACCTTACCCCAGAAAACCAGAGGAGGCTCAGTCCAGCTCCGCCGGCACAAGGGGGAAGTCCTGGTCCTACTCCTTTGTATCGCTGTAAGTACAGAGGACTTTTGCACCACGCCATCTCCTTAACAGCTCAGGCCCAGGGCTTTTACCGACTACTCATCCCTCGACCCTCAGACATCAAAAGGACCTGCCTGCTTCCCACCCCATCACCTCTCCAGGCTCATTACAGCATCCCGCAGCTGCTTCTGAGTTTAAGCCCTAGAGCTAACAAGCAGGACATCACGGCAATTCCCTACAGCAGCTAACACATTAGCCTAATTTTCCTCTCCCCAGAGGATTAGCAAGGCTGTAATAGCACTAAATAAATTCACTAATGGCAGATTCTCAAGACACTTTGTCTGGAAAACTTGTTTGTAACTTGCAGGATGCAGCCTGCAAATTCGGCTTTATTATCCAGTGACACTGCTGAAGGGAGCTGCTCCCCAAACACGGTGATGGGATCTGAACAAGATGTGTCCTAGATCATTAACCAGGCAACGAGAGGTAATTAAACACCTGCCTTGGAAAGGCAAGCTTCACACCTACAGCACAGCTGGAGAAGAACCCCATGAAATCAGGATGGGAGATCAGTTTTTGGGGTAGGTTTCTGTCAGGTCTCCCAAAAAACCTGTTTTGCTCAGATAGCGGCGCCCTGGAGAAGAGATCGTCCTGCAAAAACACTGGGCTAAAGCACCAGGCAATCGGCCTGCGTCAGGGTCACGGGAAGTTAAACTCAAGGCCAGGTTTGCTCTCCTCTGGGGCTCCACACTCAAGCGCAAGGCGAAGGTCCCGTAATGTGTGAAGAGTACCTGCAGGATGTTGTATTGCAGGTGGCGGCCAGCTGAAACACGTCCACCTGGGACAGCTCGAGGGCGTACCTGCTTGGGAGAAAAACTCCTGGCCTCGCTGCAAGGAGCTGACTGAAGGAGAGGACACTCCGGAGAGGGCATTCAGGAAAGAAGGGTCCAGCCTGGGGCCGCCTGCCTGCCAAGACCTGGAGGACATTAGGAAGGAGGATGCTGTAACACCCTAGTACACAGCAGCTACAAGGGATCATGCTTTCAGATGCCCCTCAAAACCACACTAAGCCCATGGAAGGGCTCCCCCTGCAGTGGGGGCTAGCAGGGAGAGGAGACAACCCCCTCCTGGGTCACCAAGACAGACGGCAGAGCAGTGACAGCCCCTGCAAATCCCAGCAGGTCTTTGGGGACATGAGGTGCTGCAGCCAGGAGCGCTGGTAGCTCACACCCCCCAGCCCAGAAGCCCCCAGAAGATTTTGAATTGGACATGAATCACCTGCAAAGCTCCATTTTTGAGCTGCTATGGCCAGATACAGCTGTGAGTGCTTCTGTGTCACAGGCGGGGAGCAGGGCGCCATGGATCGGTTTGCCGCAGATTCTGTGCAGCCAGACCTCACCTTCCCTGACTTCATTTGACGCTCTGAGAAAATTAGACGTTCTCCTGCTTCTGTGGAAAAAAGGCAAGCACTGAAGGTAATTCAGAGGATTTGATGCTGCTCTTTAGTCATTCGGGCACCACAGCCACGGCATCGCTCTCTGGACTGACCACGGGCTGGGGATGGGAGTCACTAATCCTCCTGCACAGCGTGAGCCTGGGGCAAACTGCCGTGTCTGTTCTGTGCACGGACACCACCGCCCGCAGCCCAGCAAGGGAGGGACAAGAAGATTATTTCCAGAGCAAGAATTTTAACAACGCCAACAGTGCTCAGCAGTGGAAGGAGTTTGCCAAAGATCATAGCACTTCTAGGTACTGCTGTACTAAGTACACGCTGGTACCTGGGTCTGAATTTCAATTCAGTGGCACTGGAGCACATGAAAGCTGCACCCAAGGCCACCTGCACACAACAGACACGTAGACTACACCCTTTGAAAGGGCTTTTAAGCCTCCTCCCCTGAGACTTTACTGCATTTTAAGCCAGAGGTAGGACGGTTTTCACACCTGGTTATTCACAGCAACCCAGCAGGGCTGGAGACATGGGGGGGGGGGCAGGCGACAGACACATCCACCTCCCTCCCACGCCAACTCGCACAGGGGGCGAATTTGCACTTGGGCTTAGCTCTAAAACCAAACATTGTAATCCTGCACTCGGCAGGGAGCCAGGCACTAATCATTCACTCCCGGTTGTAAAAAGTAAATCCCCAATGCAAACAAAAACAAAGAGCGAGGGTACTCCAGGCTGGACGTTCTGGAGCAACAATTTGTCGGCCCTGTCCCCACCCGAATCCCACGGGGATCCACTTCCACAGAAGATGGGATTTTTGCAGCAACAAGGGCAGTTGGCCAACCGGCAGTGCAGCAGGGCAGCAAAGGAAGGAGCCTCCCCTCTTCAGACACAAAGCGGCAGGCTCAGGCCAAGGAGACCTCACCCAAAGGGAGAGGGCCGGGGAGAGGCTGCATTTCACGAACCTGTTCACCCTCAGCACGGTTTGGGTGAGCCCAAGAATCGAGAGCCCAGCAGGAACCTTTGCTGTAGGTGTGTCCCTCCGAGCCACTGCACGATCAGCTCCCAGAGCACCGAGTCGTTCCACGTCAAACTTTCCAAGTGCCAGGAAGAAGAGGAACCTGAGCAGTGCCCCGGGTTCCTGAGCTGGGCTGGAGAGGCAGCTGCAGCCCGCAGCGTGGCCCAGCACTTCCTCAATTCGGAGCAGGGAGGGAGGAGGAGGCAAAGCTGCTGCCGAGAGCTCAGAGCACACTGGCTGCTGCCAGCCCACCTCTGCCGAGCAGCTCCCAGCATCAGTCTGCTCCCTCTTCTGTTCTGCCCTTCCTCTTGGAGCTTCCTATCACACATGGGGGGTACTCACTGTGCATCCTTCCCACCCGGATCAGAAAGGGGGGGGAGACAAACCAACCTCCAGCTTCTCTAACGCTTCAAAATAGCAATGCCATCCTGAAGAGCAGCAGCCATCTACAACCACTATCACACCGGGCCACTCCTCTAAGTGAGCAAATTCCCAATTCACATCCCCAGCTGAGCACCGTGGGGTGTTCAACAGGGCAGCTGACAAAAGCTAGGCAGAGGAGAGACATCTCTCGTTAGATGCATCTTCTCCTAAGACCTAGTTCCACTCAGTGCCACTGCAGTTGGACAAAGACTTCCCACACCTGAATTCCAGGTGCCAGACAAATCTGCAACCAGCTCCCCAAGGTAACACAGCCACGAAGGCCCCAGAGAACTCGCTGCCAGGCTCACCTGGGACACCCAGGCCGAAGCAGCTTGGGTTAGACAACAACAATTTCCTCAAGTAACACAAATACCTCCAGCTTAAAATACCCCAACTCCTTGCTTTAGAGGAGGCAGGGACTGTTATTCGCAGGCCAGACTCTCACTATGCCACGTCACCTCTCATTCCTCTCTTCAAACTGCTCAGTTGATCACTTCTCATGTGTCCCATCAGTCTCGTCAGAGCCAGCCATCGCCACTCGACCCCTCGCAGCGCATGACCAGAAGCGCGCACTGCCCGAGACCTGGGTGTATCGCTGATGCTGGGGCCGAGGGCCACAAGGTACGTCTCATTCCCATTTTGATTGAGGCAGTGGCACCAGGCATGGCTAGCTCAGCCTGCAATTAAAATTCCAGGGCTAAGCTGGAAAAGTTGATTGAAAGGAACAATCTTGACCACTCTCGCTGGAGCTTCCTGTCTGAGGGCAACCATGCGGCGTACTCGCCAATTAATTCATGGAAAGAGAGCAAACAGTGCAGCCTAATGAAAGAGCAGAGCAACGAGGAAGCAGGTTTCCAAGCACCATAAACCAGGGCTCCGCATCCTGCTCCGGCTGTTCTGGGCACAGGCGAGACCGCGAGGTCTCAGGGAAGGGGTTGGTTCTGCGTGTCACACCAGACACTTCACTTGCCCGCGCTGTCCCCATGGAACGTCGAAACAAGTCAGCCAAGTCACCCCCGAGAGTGGGGCACAGCGATACCCGAGCCCTCAGGGGGAAGACTGTCCTCCCGAACGGGGTGGCCGTGCCCCAGGGCTGCAGCAGCCCCAGGGGATGCCGTGACCTCGATCCCCAAACACTTCCTAGACAGGGAGCTCCGTGTTCTCAACGCTCAGCAGAAACTACACGCCTCAGAGGTCAGGAATAAAACTTTATTGTTTCCAGATTTCTTATCGGCGTTCAACTAATCAGTTATCTGTCAAAAGATGTTTGACATAAAGAGGCCGATCGTTCTTGGCTTTTTGGAACAGTAACCAACGGGAAAGCGGCCTCAGTGCAAGTCTCCTCAGAATCAATCCAGGCCCCACACGGATTTGTGGTAGGAAAGCAGAAAGGAGTTTGGTTTGCAAACCAAAGAGGAGAACAGTTCTCAAAGTGATTTCATCCCAAAGCTGAAAAGAAGCAGCTCAGAGCTGGAAGAGGTACCAAGGAGCAGCCGAACCAGCCGACACCTGAGCCGCTGGTCACTGCACAACCTTTCCTCGCATGGAAGGAAACGGCCTTTATGGGAAAGTCAAACCTGCCATTCCAAGACTGTGTTTTCTAGAAATCGTCATCTAATCAATCAATACACACCCTTTCACATTTCTTTTGGCTCTACACTTCCCCTCTATTGTGAAATCTCACCACCATCCAGACGCAAATGGAATTGTGAAATCTCACCACCATCCAGAGGCAAATGGAATTATCTAGAATACCAGAAATTCCCATCATGCTTCCACACTGCAAAAATTAAACACAAACGAGAAGCTCCTCCTCCTGCCCTCAGCTCTTTCTGAGCACAGTCCTCTTGAAAGCTGCTTTGTACCTTGAGAACTCACAAATCAGATCAACTTGGAACAAAGAACAAAAACATTTATACTAAAATAGTGGGAATTGTTAATTCCCCCCATTCATCTGCACCTTGCATGGAAAATTCCCATGACAACAATAATGCCACCGTCTAAAACAGTTTGAGCTTCGATGCCTAAAAATGGAGAAACAACGCAAAGTCAAGACAAGTGGTGCAGAAGCACGAAGGCAGCTGGAACAAACTGCTGTTTCACCTTCCAGCTCCAGACAGACTGAAAACCCGAACGCTGCTGGTGGAAACTTCCAAATATTGTACTTAGGAAGAATTCTGCCCATGTGCTGTGCTGTTTTTTGGACTTTTTCCCTGTTTCAATGATCACTGTTATGAAATTATCCGCATTTTGAACGTGCCTATCACCATAGCACCTGGGTGTTTTGTAAAAGAGAGCTGCCTGGCATGGCAGAGAAGATCCATCACTCAAGAACCTACTGTTTTCCTGTTGGGTTACTCCTCCTTTCAGATCCATCTGCTGACCGAGGATGAGGGAAAAAAAAAAACCAAACAACAGAAGGAACTGCAGAAAAGATCATCTTATTTCAGGCAAGGTTTAAATCAGAGACAAAACAAACACTGAGAGACCCAACTTCCCATGAAGAGCAAGCAGCTATTTCTAAAGCCACCCATGAAGGTAGTTTCCCAGAAGTCTTGCAGAAATAGGTTTCATACTGTATGCAGGTATTTAACAAAATGTGTATCGATAAAAGAAGGATCCTGTTGGCCCGGAGTACAAACTCAGGTTGTATTCTACCACGACTGGGTTAACCATTAACATTTGGTATTTGCCATCCTTATCCATAAGGAAAGAGGCTCTATTTTGGCATTTCTGAACATATTTTAAAAATACGCACTTCTGGGAGTCGAAAGGGAATAAGTTAACTCCCACGGCAACCCTTCCATAGCTTTTGCAGAGGCAGCCTCGCCTTGCTGGTTTAGTTCTGCATCTACTTGTGCCTCAGTTTCCCTATTAGACCCAGATTTCTACACCAAAATACCAAATAATAGCGTTGCATAATGGGGTGGAGGGTGGAATCAAATTTTACCTATGCCCTGGTCCATGGTAAGTAGATGTCTACTGGCCCTGGACAAGCCACCGGTCACAAAGTAAGCTCCAACTTCTCCAAGCAGAATGGAATTTCTCTGTGCTCCAAATCATTTTCAGCTATTTATAGTGTACGTATGATTCTGAATAGATTGTGTGTCTTTAATACACAGAGAGAGAATGTAAGTGCACAGACACATACACAGAACACAGGGAAGAAGATGGTAAAACTTCCCTCTGTTGGTTTCAGGTGCAGATATTTGTGTCCTAGAACCTCTTGGAGCTTTTTCCTTCGATACAGAATAAAACCTCTGGTTCCTCAGGGGGTCCTGGTTAACTTTTGAATCCAAAGATGCCCTTTATATATCCTGTGAGGCCACTCTTGGCCTTCTGTTCCACCTTGTCCTCCAGAGGTGGGAAAGCAACATGATTAAGGGCCAGGTCAAAGAACAGAGGCTTGCACGGAATGGGCTGGAAGCCCGGTGGGAAGTGCACGAGGCTGACTTGCTTGCTGACCAGGGAAGGATCCAGACAGAAAGTATCAAACCGTTCCGAGAGGGGCTGAAAGAGACCAATGCAGAAACACAAATTAAACACGTCAAAACTAAAGCTCACAAATAAACCAAGAGTACTAAGCAGCAACTGAGACAAGAGAATCCTAGAATCAAGAAGGTTGGAAAAGACCTCTAAGACCATCGCGTCCAACAGTCAACCCAGCAGTGCCACGACCACTGAACTATATCCTGAAGCGCCGTGTCTGCAGCAGTTGGGCTCGTGCCAATGATTCAAACCCCTTTCAAAGCATCACTGCAAGATCTCTGAAAAGCCTTCCCATGTGCAGGGAGAAGGCTAAATAAATAAATAAATAAATAAAATAAAAATTACACACTAGAAGCTGCAAGCAGCTGCCTAGCCCCTGCCCAAGAAAACCCACTCTGTCAGCCACCTTCAGGACTTGCAGAAGGAAAATAAGCCCGATCAAATCTCTTAAATACACCAGCCATGACCAAACTCCAACCAGCAAGGCATTTCTTGAATTCTAAGAGACACTCTGGCAACGGCTTAAAAGTAAAATTCATGAAGAACACTACTGGAATTTGCCCAAGCTCACAGCTCTCACCTTGCCATCCTTGACCTGCGATGGAGACTCAGTCTCGTGAGCATCGTTTGCATCTGCAAAATCAATGGAAAAAATGGGAAGAATAACGGGGTAGATCTTGGTGTAAAGTGAGACTGTCTCAGGAGTCAGTTGTCCTCTAAGCTTAGCTACAAACTTTCCTTTCTGGGATACACAGACAATATTTCCAGTAAAATCAACTTGCTTTCTACACTGAGAGGACCCCATGTACGTGTTTAGAGCCAACACAGCTCTCTAGTCACAGAGAGCTTCTTCACACTGTTGTGAGCTGTTGAAAGAAACCCACACTCTGAGTTAAGCACAAAGCAGCAGATGACACAGGACCCCAACAGAGCCTGCGAAAGCACCGTTAAGGCAATCCGTTACCTCTCTTGGGCTTCCAGCAAAACCAGCAGCCCACAAAATCACACAGCTCACCCAATCCCTCCAAGATTCCGCCAACCTGGTGAACACTGACACAGCAGGACACCACTGCTCCCCCTTTTCTCCCAGGTAGGGAAAACCGGAACGAGTAAGGTCAGTTTGTTTGCAGAAAAAAAAAAGTAAAACACGAAACAGAGTGCTCTGTGCAGGTTACCAAGACGTGTGCACATCCTCAGGGAGTGCTTTCACATCTCCGAGCTGGGAGCAAGGTGCTGGTTGCCCAGCTGCACTACACACAGCTAAAAGAAGCAGCCAGAACTGACAACAGAAAAAGCATTTTCCAGAACTTACACAGATCAGAGTGAAGTGGAAAAAACCTTTGGAATTTCAGAAATTAAATATAAGGAATGAAATAGCTGTGGGGACATTATTCAAGAGGCATCAGAGCTCCAGCATAATCATGCAACTCACCTAATATAGCTGCTGCTTGCAAAGAGTATTTCTCTGCGTTGACTTGAGTGATCAGATCCTGAACATCAGGCAGCTCCTAGGTCATTAAAGAAAATTATCTGAGAGCCTGAAATGGGCCGGTTTAAGAGTTAAGGGAAAGGTAAAACCTGACAAAGAACTAAGAAATTTAGTCCTCGTGCTGCTAAGTCTTCCCAGAAGAGGAAAGGCTACGGTACCGTCCTTCACGCACTACAGAAGCTGTCTAACAGAAAATGAACATGTGAGGAAGTGGTGAACTGTTACAGGGTTGTTACGGCAAGTCGACCTCTGCTCCAAAGCAAGCTGGAGCATTCCCACATCGCTTGGAAGCCTCTCCTACAACGTGTCAAAGAAGTCTCGCCTGTATTACTCCTCTCCCTATTTAAAGATCAGTCTGGAACTGTGAGGGCCTGGCACCCCACCGACAATAAATACCGAGACAGAGCTTCTTCGTGAACTCTGCTCCCTTCTACGCACAGGATTGGGTACCTACCTTCAAGCTGTTTGTGTAAGCTCCAGCTCCTGACTGAACTTCTCGGGCATATTTCAGCACCCTCTCGTACAGAACAAGAGCTTCACTCCATTTCTTTACCAGGACATAAGATTGTGCAATGAAGAAGCACCTGCAACAGCAAAGAGCGGATCCTTGATACATCTGTTATCCACACCTTCTGCCAGCTCACGTGAGCGGTAACAGGAGATATTAAGCAGTGCTGGCCAGATTCCCCTCAGCATTCGCTTTTCCTTTCACAAAAGGGCGGAAGAAACTGCATCAGAGTCCCGCACAGCACACAGAGCTTTGGGATAACAGCTTTTGCAGATGCAATGCCTGCTAAAGAAGACCTGGCTGTTTCTCAGTCACCTGTAAGCTTTGTACACAAGTGTCTTCAATCCGATCTCTTTTTGGAAGTTCTTGTCCTCTTCTAGGCCAGGAAGCTGTGTCAGTTCCACGAGGTTCTGTGCAAAAGAGAACCAGAGTAACAAATGCAGGTGCTGTTTTCCCCTGGAATCTGCTGGAGTAAGAGAAAGCTGTCCCTTCTAACAAGTCAACACGACACTCCCACGAAAATAAGTTTCCAGTTTTCTAATTATCAGGATGCCAGCCTTGTGAAGGTCACTCAATGGAACTTGTGCAAGGTTGCCCTCAGGACAGATTTCCTGACACAAACAGGAACTAGGACAAAGCCTCCTCAATTTTCACATGAAGTTAATTCTTTCACAAGGCATTTCCCTTTACCATTCACAACTGCTTCAGCCACAGGCTCCCACAGTTAACAAAAAACTGATGTAAGAAAACGAGAAACTACTTATGAAGAACTAGCACATTTTAAGTATTTTTAGTTGCTACTTTCTCTGGCTAATAAACTACAGCAGCTACCAGGGTACGGCACAAAATGCAAAAAATATTTTAAAGCTGCACAAGGGCACCCATCCTAGCAATATTTTCTGTTCAAAACTGGGGGTTTTTTGTGTTTCATGTAGACTTTGAAAATCTTCACCAAGGTAACTGCAGGCACTCAGTTGCTCTTTGGACTTCACAGGCAGTTCACCCGCACTGCCGCATTTTCTACAATAACGTTTTGTACCAGAGTTCTCCACTTAGCATGAAGAACTGAATTTGTTTTCCCAGCATTACCTGCAAAATGATATCGTAAAGACGGATCAGGTCCTGAGGCCGTGGTGTGCGCTTACCATCCTCTTCTGAGCGCTGCTGCTGCAGCAGGGCCTTCTGCAGAGACTTTGCCATGCTCTCGTTGCGCCTGATGGCTGTCGACAGCTTGATGTAAGTCAAGTAACTAAGAAGATAAAAACACAACCAAAACCATCAGCAGACTGTCAGGACTACCCAGACATTACTCTTTGTTCTGTAAAAACGCCTCCCCCCAGCCTAAACTGATACTAGTAGGGTGAAAAAAAACATCCGAAAGGTCAACGTGAGAGTATTAGGTAAAATGTTTTCAGAGCTGCATGAATCAGATCCTGATCCGTGCCGTCATCCGCCGAGATCTGAGAGGCCCAGGACAAAAACCCCATAAAGCAAACAAATATAAAACCTTGACATAACAGCACAACTTCTTCACACTAGTGCAGGCAGCAGTGTTTGCCTATTACCTGTGTAAGTACTGGATGTTGGACACCTTCCCAGAATCATTTTCCAGAGAGTGTTCCCGCTGCTTCTGCAGAAATTGGGCACAAAACAATGCATGATTTACTGAAAACTGGCAGCTGGAGGAAAACACCAGAAAAAAAAACGAAGGTTTGAGTAAACCAGGGAAGTTATAACAGAACTCAAGCAAAAGAATGAGGGTTCCCACAGTGCTATTCATCTCTTCAGTTCTGAAAAGAAGAAAATCAAAGGTGATAAGGTTCTTCTACAGCTTTTCATTACAGAAATCCCAGGCACTTGTACTGTTAAGCAAGTTTAACAGTAACGAATCAGTCCCAAAGAAATGCTGTGTTGTTGACAGCAGAAACACAGACGTTCGCTGCTCACCTGGTCTGGTTTCAGATCTTCCCGAACAGCCTGAATGGCATCTCTGCACTCACTGAGCAAAGATTCAAACAAACGTTCCTTGGTCTCCTCATTTTCTGCCTAAGAGCAAAACAGAGTTAAGACAGATACCTGTCAGAAATTGAGTGGGTTTTTTGCATCCCGTGATGCAAGAATTAACCAAGGAGCTAAAGTTTCTCCAAAATTATAGCTCTAAGATCCATGGGTAGTCAGAACTCCAATGTGTCCCTGCCTGCAACACGTCCTAAGGGGGCAAAATGTGAGAAATCGCCTGGGACACGGTCAGTGCTGAGAATTCATTGCCACGGAAGGCCTAGCGCACGCAGCTCTGATCGCCTCGCCTCTGCCGCAGCGACCTTGGCAGCAACTCCCTGCCCTTCCAGGGCAGCAACCCCATTGCTCCGAGAACCGCCGAGCTGTGGGAAAGGCCCAGCAACAGAAGAGCTGAACTGGCAAACTACCAGCACAGGCTGCTCTTGTTATGCTGATTTAACTCTTCTCATGTGGTAAGAACACGTAGATTATTATCTTTGCTACACTCCCACTTTAATAATGCTCACAGTGGTAATTATTTGCTTGTTTGAAGCACTTTTTTTTTAAGTAACCCTGTATTTTAGTTGCAGCAGTGACTGAGTGCTTTTCTGTTGTCCCAAGTTTTGTCAAAAAAATAAAGGAGCTTTCAGCCGTCTGCCCCAAAACCAAAACACGAAAGTGACTTTTAAAGACAAGTTGACACCTGATCTCTGCCTAATAAACTGCTGTATCACGTACCCAATTAACCAACGTACCCAAAATCAAACTCAACTTCCTCTGAGGTGACTGAGGAGGTACCGAGGTGGGGATCACACGGATCACACAGTTCTTACTGACTCAGAGGAAACTGCCCAGAAACAAACCTCAACCACAGCAAAGAAGGAGGGATTACAGTCTGTCAGCGCCGTGTTACACCACACGTAAACTTCCGCGCAAAAAATCTGCGATTGTCCCAATAAATAAAAAACTGCCTAAAAACGTGCTCACTTGTTTATCTTCTGCAGAGCTCTCCATTCTCTGCCTCTGCTCTTTGCAGGTATGCAAACCCATTAAGGAATATTATTTTTACTCCCTGACAAAGCCTCAGGTATCTTGACCCAAGACGAAAGCAGAGGGTTTTGCTGTTTATGGGGTTTTTTTTGTTGGGTTTTGTTGTGTTTGCCTTTTTTTCAGTTTTGCTGCAAGAATCTTTAAGGTGGGACTAACTACTGAGAATAACCAGAGACAAGTCTGACCACATTCTCAACCTCGCCCAGAGAAGCAGAACAATTTCACTGTGTGCACAAAAATGAAAACAGACGCAGCTAAATCATCTGTCAAGCACAAACAGGGAAAGGGCTGGGCCCTGCAATGAAAATGAAACAAAGGCTTTCCTTTCTAAGCAAAAACCCTCCTAAGGTTAAGCCGATTCTATGCATAAATACACATAAATTCTGATTTGGGAGATACCGGATCACAAGACTGAGGTGCAAATGCTACTGCTGGTGATTCAAGCATCCTGACAGAACAGCACAGCTTCATTTTAACCAGATCAAGGGAACTGATCCCACTGAATCAATTTCCGGAAGTCTATGAGTGCTTGCTTCTGTTTTCTTTCTTTGCTCTAGAAATTGTGTATCTTCTATGAAAATTATTAATGCCCATTTTTGCTACAGCCTCAGTTACCAGAGAAGACCACAGAATCCTTGAGGCAGTACCAGCCAGGAGCACACTTCTGCCCCTCTGCCTCCTCACTTCTACCCAGTTAGAGTCAACGGGCCCCTGAAGTCACACAGCCAAGTCTACAAAACGGCCGGCGAAAGAAACGTTAAACTTCGATGCGTATTTCAGTTTCGCTTATTTGTTCCGTTTCTCCCACTAGCACTGAAGTGCACTGAGAACCTCCATTTTTACATAAAATGCACAGTAGCGGTTCTTCCCTTGCCAAACCCTGACGAGCACCGCTGTAACGACACAGTTTTCACTCAGCGAGGACTGGCAGAGAAGTACCAGGAAAATCCCAGGAACCACAAGGCACTTGGCTGAAGCTGGACTGCCCGTGGCAGCAACTGCAGAACTGCTTTCCAGCGGCCGAGTTCTAGCCCTCCGAGAACGTAACGGCTGGTGCCGCACGCTCAGCTCTCACCATCGCCAGCTGTGACCTGGTACTGCAAAACTTCTCTGTTTAGCCAGTGCTCCCAAGGAACACCAAGCAAGGCCTGAACACAAATTCCTGGCAGCTTGACAGAACAAAGAGAGTAACTAAACTGAAAAACATCCAACTGCTGGCCTGGCAGTTTGAAAATTCCACGAGGGAACACTGAACTCTAAGCTGTACTTCCACCTGCTGGCAACAGCGCCGTACTGCCTAAAAAACAAAGATCCGTAAATTCAACACCACACTATTCACAACAGCACTGGGATGAGACTGCTTAACATCCTATTTCCTACCCAGTCCCATCCGGTTTATCCTACTCACTTTCTTCTTAACGCTATCCACTGCTCTTGCCCGTCTGCCTTACACCTTTGTAGGGATTTCATTTTATCATTTAAATTTCTATTTATCATCTTTATTCTCCTGGCAATAAATGGTTTCTGATGCTGCAAAAAGCCCACCTCTAACGGCAGCCATTGCTACTAAAGATCCTCTCGCTGCCTTTTCAAACCGCGAGGGTGCTGCATGCAGCCATTAGGGAGCAGAACACATTCTCTGGGCATCATTTCCAAGGAAAATGACCCATGTGGAAAACTTGGCTGCAGCACTAAAGACATGTATAGTATGTGCCACTGCAAGTGTTTCAGAACGGTTACATTTGCAATTGATTTACATCCTGACATTCAGTAAACCTCTTCCTGCTTTTGAGGATTTGCATAAGTCAAGAAGTGAACGCTAGAAGTCTCACAGCACCCGCTTCACCCGGCAAATTGCTTTCTGTTGCTGAAGAAAGGCTATCAACACACCTCTGCCTTTCAGCTGCTCTGAACGTGGGGCGTTTGAGCAAGATACTTCACGAAATCAGAACAGTAATTCAAACCCAGCTACTCTTAAAACTATAACTTTTGTTTCCAAGTGACCTACAAGTAGTAACGGCTATCACACTGCCACTGAACAGCAGCACTTCTGGGCAGCACAGGGTGTTCAGAAAGGTAACACTCGGATCTCCCAGACTACCCCTTCCGTTACAGGAGCCATCCCCAGCTGACACTTCAGCTTTGGGTCACAGTCAACATCCCTACTTTCAGCCTTCCAACCCCGAGCCTGAGAAGAAGATTGTTCAAAAGCTTGTAGTCCAGCTATCACGTATTATCTTGCAGGCTGAAGGGAGGAGGACAGAACACGGGCTCCAGAGATGACTTCTGGGTTACCTGAGCAATCGCTGCTTCGTTGTCCGCCAGCCCCAGTAAGAAGATCCTCACTTTGTCTATCTTCACCGGAACAGCTCTCCCTCTCCACTCCACCTCGCTCATCGTGGCTGCCTGCTTTGCTCGAGTTTGGGTGATCAGCGCCTGCAGAGAACGGACTGAACTTACAAGCTGGAACTTTAAGGTATCCAAAACTGAACTTTTCAAATTCACGTTAGACTTGACTATTTTGAAATCAACGGGCTTTTTAGGCAAGTGCGGTTTCCCACAGAGACCAAGCTTGCTTGCTCTCTGCTGGTATGTCTGGGCTCTTCGATAGCATGTGCAGAGATATTTGTGCTCGACACGGCGATAACAGATGTTTCAACTTGAAGTGCGCACGTGAGTTACCTCCAGCTTTTCAGCGAGAAGACCTTCGGTGCCACCAGACCTCAGCCTCATCTGCATCAACTCATTCATAGCAGACTGGTCACCTGAGAGAATTAACAAATCACGATCACATCTCCATCGGAGTTCACAAATTATTTCAATACAGAAAAGATAATCGATAGATTTTTATACTGGCAATTCAGGGACACGGAGGATAAGTTTGCAATTTCCTTCTGACTTCATTAAGCAACCTACTGCCAACCGGTATTTTGCCTTTTTACACAAAACCACACGCACTGTTGCAAAATGAGTGTATTTCTCCACTGCTAACTGACCCCAAACGTGTGCAGAATTTGCCCAAAATATTACAGACTCACTGTAACATCACTTAGACCAGTATGTAACTATCAACAGCATTCCTTTCCTGGGAACAAATCTTGCTTTTTACTGGAGATCAGGTAACCCCCCTTTCCCTTACCAATATTATAGGCACAGTAGCGAATGTTGGGCGAGATCTCTTCCACGCGCTGGTTGTACAGCACGGCTTGTTCTTCTGTGAAAGCATTGGCCAGTTTTTCATAGATGGTCCTACAGCAAAGAGTAAGTATTAACACTGCCGTTTGTGTCGCTTTGTGAGATGCTCTCTTGAGGGAAGAGAGTTTGTCTTTCTACTCTGGAGGATGCTGTTTTTTCAGGAGCACCTCCCGGTCAAGCGCACGGTTCACTGGACACGGTGGAGTTGCTGTACACATGGTACACAAACTTACTCGACCGACGCACCACCATTTACTAAGTGAAGCTGGTGAAGTGGGAGAACTCACTTGCATTTGTTGAAAGCCTCCATCGCCGCCTTCCACTCCTGGTGCTCAAAGCGAAGCATTCCCGTGAGGTACGCCATGTACGCCTGCGCACAGCACAAGGGCGGGTTACCTTCCCGACAGCCTAGTCGGTACAACCTTTAGTATGAAAACTGCTGCGACGCCCACGGGAAGTGATTAAGCCTCACCCTTCTCATTTCGTCTTCCCACAGAAGACAACTGAGTCGGACTGGGGTTTACTAGCTACCTAACTTTTTTTAACTGACATTATTACATTTCTAAGGAGATGAAAGCACAGAGGTTGTTTTTTATGCAACACGGCCCCAAAAACTTCCCCCTCGAGCAATCAGCTACAAAATGGCAGTTTTAATTAACTGAGCACCACTGCAGCCCCTTGTTCAAAGAGGTTGGTGTCACAAGACAGTTGCTTTCTGTGCTTCAGGAACGTAAGGAACAACTCTCATTCTAGATGGCTACTTTAGGGCATTTAACAACTGAATAACTCAAAAGATAAGCACGGTCTCTTATGCTGTGTTGCATCATCCTAGTCTCTCTCAGTTCTTTCTATTTTTATGGAATGTATTGCTCTTCCAAGCAAGGACAATCACTTAACACCACTGGCTATTTCTGCCATTCCAGCAGCTGCATTAACAATAAGCCCAAATCACTCCACAGGAGACATTATCCAGTTTGAGAATTGATTTCTAGATGAGAATGATCTCTTCACCCAAAATGCAAAGGTTTCCCGTTCAGCTTTGGCTATAAAACACGATCAAAGCACGAGCAGTTACCTGCGCCTCCAGTTTTGTTTTGGCATCCACTCGGTTACTCTCGCACAGCCGCTCCAGCTCCTCCGCGTGCTTCACAGCTTTGCGCAGGCGAGACAACAAGTGAAACCGTTTGCGGGGCTCCGTGTTTGCTTCCTGCTTCAGCTGCATGGCGTAACTCCAAGCTCTCTCCGCGTCCATCAGGATCAACAGCAAATACCTGGGTTGGAGAAAAGTTAATGAAAACAATAAGGACACTCTAACAAGCGTTACCACATTGGCACTACCTGTTTGACGCATCACCCGCAAAGTCTGGTAGGAAAAGTTTGGCTTGGTTAATAAGAGGCAGATGTTTTTATTTCTTAACAGTCCTTGAACAGCAAGTTGTATTCTACAACTACAAAAAGCTGTTTTCTACTGTATTTCCCACTCCAGAAAATAAAGAAAATCTGGTATCATTCTGTGGCACCACAGACTTCGCAAAGACAAGGGACTTGGGATTTTAGTCTCACTTCAAACTGGTTCAACTTCTGCTTTCCCACCAACTAACGCTATAACACAGCTGGTTTCTTGGCAATACAGGTGAAGACAAGATCACGTTTTCCTTTGCCCACAACACACATCTAAAAAGAAACATCTCTGAGTATACTGTAGAGAACTGTTTTGAACCACACCCACATGAAAATAAATTACTGACATAAAAGAAACCATTCACTAACACACTGAATGCTCAGTTCCATCCAGTGACCATACCTGTTGTCTGAGAGAATCTCTTCTGTTACTTTTCTCCCAGTGAACTTGTGCCTGTTTCCCATCTTGAAGTTGAGAGTCTTTCGGAGCCGCCTTAGCCTACGGGAGCAATAACCCCTAAAGAAAAGAGAAGCACAGTTGGTTTGGCCAAAGAACAATTTAGCTTCTGTTCGCTGCTCTCTTTAGCCAGAGAAAAAAAAAGACTAAATGCTGTGACAGCAACACTTTAGCAACTAAGATCTCCACGCGTGACATAAGGTAAGAGGTAGTGACTGGAGACATGGAACAACTGCCGACCTTGAAATACTGAAACATCAGAATTATGTTCTCCTTACTAATTGCTTCATGCATGTTTACTGAACGCTCAGTTCTGGAAGAGTACAGCGATCATCAGCGAGATGTTAACAACCGAGCTCCTCAAGGGCAACGGAGAAACAAGAGCCAGTCTGTGTCCTCTTAAATGGCAGAGTCACAGCACGTTGCCTCTCGTGACAAAAAGCGTACGCTGCTCCACGCGAAGCCACCTGTCCGGAGGGTATTTACTTGGCCGATCATTTTTGCTGCTGGCTACGGCGGGTTTACGTTTGAAATGAAGGCACTCGAGGACATCCCCGCTGTTTACTCACCTGTACCTCTGGAAGTCTCCGTGTCGTAAACCGTGCTGCTGCTGAGACTCCTTCACGATCTGCAGGACTGCGGTCGGTGTTAAGGCAGACTGAGGGTGCCGCCCGGTACCCGCTCTTCGCTCCACCCCAAAACAACAGGAGGGGACTCTAAAGGTCCCACTAAACAAAAGGACTTTGACCAGAGGGGCGTCCAAAAACCTCCTAAAAACGCACGGCCGAGGGAAACGACGGTCCTAAAAGACCTCCTGACTTCACCGCTCGCTTCAGAGCTTTAGGACTGTCAGCGAGGCCGGGATTCAGACGAACCACAAGCACGTCCTCCGACACACGACCACACGTCTTGCTGTTACCACAGCTCGTTTCAGGATAATCAGCTCTGCCAAGCCACATCCAGGCTAACGCGACTGGCTGCCCTGGCTACGCTCCGCCGCCTCCCCGGTCACGTTTGTGGCACGGTTCTGTCGGCAAAACTGAAAGAGAGAGCAGCCCTCCTGTCCCGAAACACTTCCTCTCTTGGGAAAAAGGCAGAAGGACACCGAGCAGAATCACTGCTGCGTTCTTGACACAGCTTCCATGAACACTTTTCTGAGTACAGGGAACCTTGTCAAAAGAGCCTTTGAGAAGTATTCAGGGGATGGATTTTCCACCCAGTTCTTCAACACATTTCTAGTCTCGCTGCGCGTCACTGGAACAAGCACTCTGTGGCAGAATGCACTGGCCTGTGACTTCAGGCAGCATCACTCCATGATTTCTCTCCAGCCTCTGCATTCTTCAGCGTATTTGCTAATCTCTGTGCTTCCTGTACCTACTTTGTTCATTGAAGTTATGCTACCAAATACAACCACGCTGTATCCTAGTAAATGTGCTGATGTTATTCGTTCAGTTTTACAAGGCAGGTTACTTTGTGAACTGAAATCTCCACCACAAACAAGAAACCTCTGTGCTATATGTATCTATATCCCAAAATTTCCCTTTTAAATTTTATCAAGAAGCCTTTAAAAAAAAACTCCCACAAAACCAAAACCAGACCATACAACCACCCCACCAAAAGCACCACTGTTACTAAAGCGAGGGAAAAAGAAACTACCAGACTTTCGAAGTCTCAAATGGCAGATGTCTGTCAACGTGTTTCCTGGAATTAGACTTAAAAGAAAGTCTCCTCAGTTTAAGTATTAAACCCCTACAGCAATAGTTATCACACCAAGTTAACGTGCACTTGTAGAACAAACAAGTCCCAGCACAGCACTCCCTGTCCTTGCTGCGCACCCAAGATTTTTTCAGTGTTTTATCCTGTGCAGTCACTCACTGAATTCATACCCGCTACATCACCGACTTTTTCAGTGACTTTGGTATTCCTGGCACTACAAGGGCAATCACTATTCCTGCATCTTACTCAATCCTCACAAACCCCACACCACCTGCCATATCTTCAGTGGCAAACTGCAACTCTGCTTCGCTTGGCGGTTCCTCTTACCCAGAAGATAAAGCTCAGCTCCAGCCGTGCAGCTGGGCGAGTTTCACATGAAAGTTTCACACACAGAAACGCCACGAGCTTTACAGGCCACATCAGATTTTAGAAGTGCTGAATCTGAAGAGGCCAGTTCGCCACCTCGACGTACCTGTTCAGATTTATTTTATCCACTACCGCCCGCTTCAAGCACTAATATCACCGCCAGAGAATTACCGGCAGCCTCCCTTATCTAGAGCACCCAGCCCGGCGCGGAGCTCTGCTCTGCGGGCTGCCGGGCTGTTCGGAAGGAGAAGCTGCGAGGGGGAGGAATAAATCCAGCGCTCGGAGAGCGGAGGCCGACTGCCCCGCCTCGCTCCACCAGCCCGCGGCTCCCGGGACGGGCGGGCTCAGGCCGGGCCTCTCCGAGGCCCCGACCGCAGCGCTCACGACCCAGGGCACCGCCGAGCACGGCGGCCTCGGCCGCACGCACCGACCCCCCCCCCCCCCCCCCCCCCCGGCGGGGAAGCGGACCCGGCCCTGCCCGCCCCGCCGGGCCCTGCGCGGCCCCGCGCTCCCCTCAGCGGCCGCCACGTCCCCCCGCGGGGCCGGGCCCTGGCCGGCCCGGCCCGTTCCGTCCCGGCCCGTTCCCCGCCACCGCCGCGCAGGATACTCTCCAGGCCCAGGCTGTCGCCGAGGCTGCCGGCCTGCGGCCCCGCCGGCCTCTCGTTCTCCTTGTTCTCCTTGTTCTCCTCGGCCCCGCCGCGGCCGCCCTGCCGCTCCGCCGCCATCTTGCGCCCAGGCCGCGCCGCCGCGCGGCATCATGGGACGGGCGGTGGAGGAGGGGAGGCGCGCGCCCGGGCCACGGCCAGCGCGGCCGCCGCGGGGGCCGACGGGATCGGGGCGGGGCTCGGGGCTGGAGCGGGCCCGGGGGAGCCCCGCGGGGCTGCGGGACGTCGGCCCCCGCTGTCCCCGCGTCTCCCGGGGCCGGTCCCTCGGCGCCACGATCAGCGCCCCCTCTCCCAGGGCTGGAGCCCGGCCCCAGAGCAGACCCTCCCCGTGGCCGGACACCGGCCCGGCCCTGAGCCCCTGCTCTGCCCCAGGGCTGGCCCGCCAGGCCCCAGGGTCGCCCCCGTCCCCAGGATCAGCGCCCCCCAGCCCTGAGCCCCTCACCTGCCCGGGGCTGACACACACACCCCCCCCCCCCCGGCCGCCTCCGTGGCAGCTCGGCCCCGGGCGAAGGGCGGCTCCTGCCCTGCTCAGGGCCAGCCGGGCGGCCCGCACTCGGTGAGGCCGAGCCTTGCCTTCTCCCGAGGGCACCGGGAGCTGCGAGCCTTGGGGACCCTGACAGAACGCTGTTCTGCGGGGCCGGCCCTCAGGTTCTCACCTCCATGAGCTGGACCGGAGAAGGCTTGAGCTAAACGATGGCACCTCCGTGGACCAAAGCGTCCCTGAAGAAGCTGTCAGTGGCTGCAGGCTCAGCCGGGAGTCCTTGCGAGCCCGGGCGGTGCCTGAGCTGAGCTGGCTCGTTCCAGCTTACTGAGGGGCAAAGGTGGGGGTACCCACCCTGGTCCTCAAACACCCCCCCCAGGTGCCTGTTTCTGGGAGCAGAGGCTTGTCAGGCATCGCGGGACTGTCCCTGCGGAGCGCTGCCGTACCCGGCCGGTGCAGGGTCTTCTGTGCTGCTGTGACAGTCGTGGGGAAGCACCTCCCGCCCGAAGCACCTTCCTGGGGGCACCTTCCAGCGGGTTGGTCTGGGCAGCCCTTTAGAAGAGGTGGTTTAAACTCCCTTGGTATTTAAAAGCCACAAACACACCCAAACCCTGCAGTACTTCCCTGCAGCTATTTCAAAGTATAAACCTGAGGGAAGCATTAAAACCAGGTCCTCTTCGACAAGGGGTTTAATATTTGAACCAAGCTTAGAGATACCCCTTTAGGAAGAAACGCCAAGACATTTAGCGTGGAGGAGACTGAGGGGAGACCGTATCGCTCTCTACAACTACCTGACAGCGGGTTGTAGCAAGGTGGAGGTTGGTCTGTTCTCCCTAGTGGGGACTGATAGGACGAGGGGAAATGGCCTTAAGTTGGGCCAGGGGAGGTTCAGGTTGGATGTCAGGAAGAATTTCTTTACTGAGAGGGTTGTCAGACACTGGAACAGGCTGCCCAGGGAGGGGGTTGAGTCGCCAGCCCTGGAGGTGTTTAAGGGACAGGATGTTGTGCTGAGGGACATGGTTTAACGGTGTTGATGAGGCTGGGACAAAGGCTGGGCTCAATCTTGAAAGTCTCATCCAGCTGCAATTGTTCTATGGTTCTGTCCCATTTTCTGAATACCCACTGTCCTAAATACTTGTGCACACACAGCCAGGATAACACTGAGCACTACAAGTTGCTCTGACAGCTACTCATCCCCCGGCCCTGTCCCTGCCAGCCCAGGGCTCTCCTGCCTTTGGGGCCAGCGGGGCTGGCTGCAGTCTGCTACTGCCACGCTACTACATCAAGCAGCAACTTTTTCTCCTCTCCCCTTCAGAGGGCTCAGCTGTGACCTCTCATTTCTGATTTCAAAGCTCTCCTTCCCTCTCGTGGACAAGAAAGCTTAAAGGGGAAACATAAGACTCGTGTCCTCAAGCTGCAGCTTTCTGCCACAAATCTTTCAAGCCGTTTCTGTCTGCTCTGGGTTTCCACTGCAGCCCCCAGGGATCCATTCTCTACCTAAACCAAACTGTGTTTCAGGAGGATGCTTGAACCAAGCAGAGACGTGCCAACTGAAGCATGTTTTACAAACAGCAGCTCCTCTGCCACAGCCCTGGCGGTTCAGACAGACTTGGCTGAGGTTGGCACCACAGCACCCGTGTCCCCAGTGCAAACACGTGCACGTCGCACATCAAGGGACCCACTCCAGCAGCCCTAGGGTTTAGCACAGGCACATTTCTGCCATGCCACATCCCCTGGCGTGGAGCTTTCCTGCTCCTCTGCAGTCTGTAAGCAGGAGAATAAAACCGTCAACTCCCGGCTCGGTGCGTGGATTCCTGCTGCAGGGCTGGCTCTGTTCTTCCCCCAGGGCAGTGGGAGAGGACAGTGCAAACCTGCAGCACCACAGCTGAGAACCTTGCAGCGAGGCGGTGGGTCTGACCTGCCTTTGGTGTCGCAGGGAATAAATCCACTGAGGGTTACCCACTCCAGAGGCTCACACCACACGAGGATGATCTCTGTGTCACGAACCCCTGCAGCCTGGGAGGGTTGGTAGTCTTAAAACTGCCTTTTCCTTCCGCTTTCAGCCACCCTTGGAGGCCAAATCCCCAGCCTGTCACACCACCGCACAAATAATCCATTTACATCCCAGGTCAGGAATGTATTTTGCAGTTTCTGGGTGGGGGATCCTGCTACGAATCTTTGTGTACGACGCTGCGGGTTGTGAGTCACACTCATGTTTGGGAAGAAGCTGTGTGTTTTCCCTCATCTTTTTTAATAATCTCATGCTTCATCACGAGGTAGATCTGACCTCTGTGAGCTGTCCACAGCTCAAGGGAGACCAAAGACACCAGAAGTGCCAATAAACACAGATGCCAGTGCTCTGCTGTGGGTGTCTGAGGGCACAGGGAGCTGGGGCAGCTCCCGCAGGGTGAAAGCTCCCTGGGGCTGTGCTTTCCCCACGAGCTGGGCCTGCAGCCTCCACAGTTGTGGCCAGGGATGCCACACAGCCTTCACCAAGGGCACGAGTGACTTCTCGAGGACATGTGGCCAGTCTGGGACTGGGAGAGGAAGGCAGAGCTGTGCTTTTGGGTCTCAGCATCTATTTATGCCTCGCAGGATGCCCGGCTTTCCTGTGCACTGCTCCCACTTGCCTGCTTTTCCCTATACCTGGAACAGAGCATCCTCACACCAAAGAGGTGTATATACGCTTTCTCACATAACTTGTCTTTCAGTGTGGCTGCTCATAGGTGGCCGAGGGTGGAAAGGGCTCAGTGTCCTCTGGCAGCAGTGTCACAGGGCTGTGACTGTCCCCAGACCTGCCAGCACTGCCGGCAGGCTCAGTTCTGAATGTTCTTTAGGAAAACTGAGAAGCTGTGGAGTGGGTTAGTTATAGGAGTAATTGATACATGAAATATTCTTCTCCACAGGAGCAAAGCAAGGCAGCCCAGGGGCCAAACGAAGCGACCTTGGAGAGCTGATTGCACCAGCAAGTCATAGAATCATAGAATCATGGAACAGTTCAGGTGGGAAAAGACCCTTGGGATCATCAAGTCCAACCATTAAGTCCTGAGACTTTGACTTGTGAAAGCTCTGAAGGAACAAAACAGGCAGTTTTGCAGGCAGGAAGATGTGAAACAAGATTCGCTCGTGCTACGGTAAATTACCCTGATCCCCCACCTTTGGGAAAAAACACAGATTCTCCTGCAAACGTGAGCTCACCTCTGAGGTGTTCTGGTGCGAAGGTTTAGCTGTGTGCTGAAAGATTTGGAGACGTTCACAGTCCGAGAGGACCCCCACTCCTAAAGCCACGGCCCCGCAGCCCCTGGGGCGAGACGAGCCCTCTGTCAGTGACGGCTGCAAGGGGGGAGCAATAAGGAAAACCACCCAAACACCGCGCTTTGAGTGCCCAGCTCCCTTCGGGGTGCCCAGCCCCGCTCCCCTAGCCCATTCCCGGGGAGTCGCGGCACCAGAGGACGTTTTACCCCGCACCCCGGAGCAAACCCTCCCCGGCCGGAGCCCCTCTGTCCGCGGGAGGGTGGTTCCCGGGGTCCGATATTTATCCCCGCGGGGAGCGGGGCCGGGCCGGGCGGCGGAGCGGGCTCGGGGGGCGATGCGAGGGCCGGGCGGGAGCCGCCGCCCCGGAGCCCCACCTCGGCGGCGGGGAGGGAGGCAGAGAGGGAGGGAGGGCTCCGAGCCGCGCCGCACCGCCGGAGCCGCACCGAGCGGCCGCGGGCTGCCAGCCGACCCGCAGGAGGTGAAGGGTGCCCGGCTCCCGTCCGTTCCCCCTCCCCGCATCCCTGTGTAAGCCCGGCCGGCCCCGCCCCCCCCCCCCTCCCCGCGCACTCTCCGTGCACCCCTTTTCCCGTGCACCCCCTTTCCCTTCTGATCCCCGCCGCGCTCCCCAGGGCGCTCTCTGTGCACCCCTTTTCCCCTGCAACCCCTGGCATACCCCCTCCGTGCTCTCTGTGCACCCCCTTTCCCCCCTATCCCCACTCCGCTCTCCGTGCGCCCTCTGTGCACCTCCCCAGAGCCTTCTCCCCTCATGTTCCATCCCCGGGCGTGCTCCCGGCCATGAACGGCTCAGTGGTGGGCTCCAAGGGGGGCTGGCAGCCCGAGTCGGTGATCGTCCCGCTGGCGTACCTCATCATCTTCCTCGTGGGCACGGTGGGCAACTGCCTGGTCCTGGCCGTGCTGCTGCGCAACGGGCAGGTGAAGAACACCACCAACCTCTTCATCCTCAACCTGGGGGTGGCTGACCTCTGCTTCATCCTCTTCTGCGTCCCCTTCCAAGCCACCATCTACACCCTGGAGGGCTGGGTGTTTGGGGCCTTCATGTGCAAGGCCGTCCACTTCTTCATCTACCTCACCATGTACGCCAGCAGCTTCACCCTGGCCACTGTCTCCCTTGACAGGTAAGAAAGGGGGTGGGGGGAGGCTCTCTGTGCCCTGAGGCTCCCTCTTCCCTGGATCCTTGCCCAGGCAGAAGGGATAGAATGATCTGGAGCCCAGCCCCGATTGCTGTGAATTCGTGGGGGAATCCAGGAGCGTTTCCCGTTCAGGTGTGCAAGGAAATGCAAGCAGCAAGGATAGGGTCCAGCAGAGAGGGTTGGATTGGGACCCCTGTCCCCAGCTGGAGGAAGCTCTCAGACCCTGAAGCTGTAGGGCTGGAGTTTATCCCCAGGCTCTGGCAGCTGAAGGGGGGTTAGAAAACCAGAGAGAAACAAAACTCAGTTCCTGCACAGCCCCAGCTCTTCCCAGGACACATGGAGAGAGCCCCTTACCCTCCCACCAGTCCACAGGAAAGAAGGTGAACCTTGAGAAGAACTAAATGTTGGAGCTGGGACACTGCTTTTCCCGCTCTTTCCTTTTATTAGCAAAAAAACCCCACCCTTTCTGTCCCAGTGCTGTCCCTTTTCCCAGTGCCTGTCCCTTACCCTAGTGACTGTCCCAGTCTGGGCCAGGGAGGGTTTTAGGCAGAAAGCTCTGTAGAAGGCAGACTGTTGCTCCTGCCTCTGTTTTACCTCATTCTAGCTTGCCCCCTGCCTCTCTGCAAGGGCTGGTGAGTTACTCACCTGCAGCAAGCGGGAGGAAGGGGGCTGCTGGTGCTGCTCTGCTCCGCGCCCCAAACCCACAAGATGGGATGAGGAAAGTATCCCGGGAAGAGCTGCAGCAGCCCCCTCCCCAGCTCCTCCCAAGCTAAAACACATCCAGGGTCTACCTCTCCTCCTCTTACACAAGCCCCCAGATCTGGGTGTAATTAAGGAACCAGCTAATTACAGAAATTAAAACAGGTGACATACTTTCACATGTGAGGAGCACAGTGTCTGGGGATCCCAGGGACTCGTTCCTGCCTTCGTATCCTCACTGCTATCACTTGTGCCAGAGCAATGATCAAGTGAGGATCTGCTGGATCAGGGAGAGGGACAGAACAGGATCACCCCATCTTCTCCACAGGCACAGCTGGGAGCAGAGAGGCTGGGACAGCGTTGGGGGACAGGATCCCCCCACCCCACTGTGCTGCACAGGGAGCCTGAGAAGCACCAGGGAATCAGCTGTGTGACTAATTGCCCTGGAAATCTCAGATCCATCAGTTTTTCTCCTTCCTCTAACCTGCTCCGTGCCCTCCCCAGGACTGCAGTCAAGTCCCTCTCCCTTTCCCCTGCAGGTATTTGGCCATACGATACCCCCTGCACTCAAGAGAGCTGAGGACGCCCAGGAATGCCCTCATAGCCCTCTGCTTCATCTGGGGGCTTTCCTTCATCTTCTCGGGCCCTTACCTCAGCTACTACCAGGAGTTCCAGCTGGCCAACCTGACCGTCTGCCACCCCATTTGGAAGATTTCCCAGCGCAAGGTCATGGACGTCTGCACCTTCATCTTCAGCTACATCATCCCAGTGCTGATCCTGACCCTCACTTACATGCGGACTATTCGCTACCTGTGGAGGTCCGTGGACCCTCTCCAAGACATGTCAGAGTCCAAGAAGGCCAAGCGGAAGGTCACCAGGATGATTATCATTGTAGCCATCCTGTTCTGCCTCTGTTGGCTGCCCCATCACCTGATCATTCTCTGCGTCTGGTTCGGGTACTTCCCCCTCAATCACGCTACGTACGTGCTCCGCATCCTCTCGCATCTCATCTCCTACGCCAACTCCTGTGTGAACCCCATCGTCTACGCCCTGGTCTCCAAACACTTCCGCAAGGGCTTCAAGAAGATCTTCATCTGCCTCTTGCACAAGAAGGCGGCCAACAAGGTGCACGTAGCTCAAGTGACAAACACCGTCAGCACGCTAGAAGCAGAGCTCAGCGAGGTGACCCACATCAGCGAAGCCCTGCCCAGCCACTCCTCCATGCGCTGCAAGGTCCCAGCCCAGCCGTGGAGGGAGACAGAGCCGGTGGATCATCAACAGGGAGCAGACGGCTCCTTCATCACCTTCAACGTCACCTAGCAGAGCCTCTTCCC
The DNA here is from genome assembly GCA_020746105.1 of Trogon surrucura. Classification (NCBI taxonomy): domain Eukaryota; kingdom Metazoa; phylum Chordata; class Aves; order Trogoniformes; family Trogonidae; genus Trogon; species Trogon surrucura. The sequence continues at coordinate 12,864,583 of CM036635.1, read as the reverse complement.
ACCCCATGGCTTCACAGTCTCCCGCAGCATCGCAGGCCTGGGGATGGGCTACTTTTGGGGTTGAAATATGTCAAGTTGTTCCCTTTTTTACTCAAGTGTACCCAGATATTGTAACTATATATATATAGTCAGCAGCAATGCTGCTGACTATAGACTCGGCCAAGCAACCGACTGAGATTCCAAGGGCAGGATTTGCTTCTACTTGCTGAGAGCAGAGAGATCAACCCCCCAAATCCACTCTCGTGTGTGATCACCTGTTCCTCTGTCACGTTCTTACAGACTGTTGGATCTATGCCTGGAGCTGACCGAAAGCTCTGGTCCCCCCAGCCAACGCAGGATCTGGCTGGACTTCGCAGGGTGTACTTTTAGGGAAGTCTTGGTTCACTTATGTCCCAGTTCAGGAGCTGTGTCCCAGGGCAGTGCTGGCCACAGCCACGTGGCGAATCCAAGAGAGAAGCATAGAAATCAGGAGACAAACCTTCCTGGTGCAGCCGGTGCTGGCTGGGCTTTCACGTACCCTTGGAGCTCATGGCTCAGGGGAGGTTTCCCTGAGATGGAGCACGGCTGGAAGCAGCACCCACAGCTGAGACAAGAACCATAGCCCAAATTTGGGACTGCTGAGGGCATAGGGCACCACCTGCACTGCTGACAGTGGCTCGTCCCTGCCACCTCAGTGCGTGTGAGGCTCTGCAGAGCATCCAGAGGTAATCAAGGACAGGTGAGGAGCGAGGCTGTTTGCCAGGGGAGCACAGCCGTGGCCCCACAGAGCTGGACATCAGCGCTGGGACAGGATTTTAGTACTTTCAGACAGCTTGGCCACGGCTCAGGCTCTCAGCCCAGGCGAAGTGCTTGCAGAGAAGAGCAAAGCGACACCACTTTCCTGTGGCCATGGCAGGGGACTGGGCAGCTGGGGCTGTGCAAGTGCTGGGGGATCCCAGCCAGCCAGGGAAACCTCAATAAAGCCTTCCACCCCCTGTGCTGCGTCCAGCTCCTTTGAGACACTCCACAGTGCAGGAGAGGCAAGTGCTGGAGAGGTGGTGGGATCCACTGACTTGAGGGAAACCTCGGGGGTGGAGGGTATGGGTTGCATCCCAAACATCCATTGGGGGGAGTCCACCGCAGCATGAGGAATGGCCCAATGCTCCCCTTAATGCAGCTGAAACCGCACACGAGAGGCTGATGTGACGCACACGCCCCCGCTCTTAACACTGCAAAGGCTCCGCGAGCAAGGGGCGCTGCAACCCCGGCAGCCCAGGGCTTTATTTAAAGACCCATCATTTTCCATACCAGAAGGGCATTGCTGGAAGAGGATCAATTAACTCTTGAAACTCCTGCAGCAAAGCACAGCCAGAGAAGCTGGGATGAGCTATAATGAGCATCCCTGCAGTCCCCAGGGCTGTACCCCAACAGCACCAAGCACCCATGAAGATCAGCTCTCTATAAATTGCCATTACAGACAGTGTGAATCTGTCTGCATGGATTCCCCTCCTTGTGAATCCCCACAGCAGTGCTCCAGCGAGATCTGGACAGGCTGGAGAGTTGGGCGGGGGAAAATTTAATGAAATATAACAAGGGTAAATGTAGAGTCTTGCATCTGGGTAGGAACAACCCCAGGTTCCAGTATAGGTTGGGGAATGACTTATTAGAGAGCAGTGTAGGGGAAAGGGACCTGGGAGTCTTGGTGGGCAGCAGGATGGCCATGAGCCAGCAGTGTGACCTTGTGGCCAGGAAGGCCAATGGCATCCTGGGGTGTGTTAGAAGGGGGGTGGTTAGTAGGTCAAGAGAGGTTCTCCTTCCCCTCTGCTCTGCCCTGGTGAGACCCCATCTGGAATATTGTGTCCAGTTCTGGGCCCCTCAGTTCAAGAAAGACAGGGAACTGCTGGAAAGAGTCCAGCACAGGGCAACTAGGATGATGGAGGGAGTGGAGCATCTCCCTTATGAGGAAAGGCTGAGGGAGCTGGGGCTCTTTAGTTTGGAGGAGACTGAGGGGTGACCTTATTAATGTTTACAAATATATCAAGGGTGAGTGTCACGAGGATGGAGCCAGGCTCTTCTCGGTGACAACCAATGACAGGACAAGGGGTAATGGGCTGAAACTGGAACATAAGAGGTTCCGCTTAAACTCGAGAAGAAACTTCTTCTCAGTGAGGGTGACGGAGCCCTGGAACAGGCTGCCCAGGGAGGTTGTGGAGTCTCCTTCTCTGGAGACATTCAAGACCCGCCTGGACACGTTCCTGTGTGGCATTATCTGGGCGTTCCTGCTCTGGCAGGGGGATTGGACTTGATGATCTTTCGAGGTCCCTTCCAATCCCTGACATTCTGTGATTCTGCTCCAGGGTCCCTGTCCCTGTGCAGCCATCCCCCACAGGGCCCTGCCTTTCACCCATCCCCACAGCTTGGCCTTTCCTCCCGGGAAGCTTTTGGCTGTAAAACATTTGTTTTCCCCTGCTGAGCATTATTATAACCAGATCTTCCTGTCCCCATGCAGAGGGTCGTAAATCGGCCACTGCCTCATCTCAGTAGCCCTTATATTTAGTCTAGCCCTGCTCACAGCATAAGTCACAGAAAGCGAGTGTATAAACAGCCCCATTGCATCCGCATTTATCTCCCCGAGTCAGGCCTTCCCAGCCAGGGGAAACATTGATTCAGCCAGGCAAACATGGCTAAAAGCCTCATCTTCCTCCTGTCCTCATCCCCCTCTGCTCAGAGCGCCACGGGATCTGGCTTGGATGGATCCCCCACCGCTGCCGAGTGGTTCAGCCCCCTCTCCTGGACAGTTTTCATCTCACCGCAGGAAGGGAGATGTTGTCTCATCACCCCTGCGCTGCCCAAGGACAGGGGTCCCTGTGCGGCATGGCTGGAGGGGCAATGCCCCCCATGCCTTCGTGCCATCACAGAGGATTCACCGATCCTGTTCCCCACCTTCTCATCCTTCCCAGGACCCGTTTTCCCTTCACACCCAACTGCACCCAGGTATCTCAACCCAAGATGCTGCGGGGCATCACGGTGCCAGCACTGGGGCTGCACCCCAAGAAGCCCCACAGAGTCGCTTTCGAGCCCAGGTTGTTCCCCTTCACGCAGGGTTGAGTTCCCAGAAAGGACAGGAGTTGATTACAAGTTCATCTTTTTATAGAGTTCACAAGAAAACAAAAATAACTGGCTCAAAGATCTAAAAGACCTCAACTTCAATCCATGTCGTGTGCCCGCATGAGGGGCTTGAAATCCACCCAGAAAGAGTGAGCTTTTGCTCTGAGCTCTGGAGTGGTGCCTGGGTGTCTCATCTCACTGTGGGATGAGAGCCAGGGTGCTGTGGGGAAGGACCCGAGGAGCAGCAGCCTCCCAGGGCTGCTGCTTTTGCTACTGCTGCTCACCACGACCCAGCATCCAGCCCCTGGGGACCCACAGGGAGCAGGACCAGGCAGAGGAGCTGGCTGTGCCCCGAACTCCTCACCCAGTCACAGGGAGCCTCCCTGCATCACCCTTGAGCTGGCCGTGGGAAAAAAATGGGCCACAGCCCCTCAAAGCCCCAGCACCAAGGCGTCCCCACTTCTTGCAGCCACGGTGGATCCTTCGGCAGCAGCGCGGCCACCACAAAACAGCTGAAGGAGAGGAAGATGACTCGAGTGGGTGGCTCTGATCACAGGAGACAGCACTGGGGCTGAATCCCACAATCCCACCCTGGCGAAAGGAGCCTCACAACACCCAGCAGGAGAGAAATGCTAAATTATTGTGGATTTTGTAAACTCAGTTTGTTTCCTGGGTATTTTGGCATTGCAGTGGAAAGGAGGCTCAAAATAGCATTTGCTGCCTAGAGCCACAGCTACCAGCCAGAGGAGGAAAGGGGACAGGTCACCTCTTCAAACCCACACACATCACAACAAACGTCATCCCTCGCTGCTCCCCTCGGCTCGGCTTTGCTGCAGGCAGCTGTTCAGTTTGCAGCTTTGGGTGTTTTTGGGGAGCCCTGGCATTGTTGTAACACCGGCGCTGTGAGCAGAGAGGCCTGAGACACAGCACCCTCACCCCACTGCAGGGCTTGCGTCAAGTCTCAGGTTTAGGAGTAAAAAATTAATTTTTAAAATCAATGGGAAAAGGGGTGGGTTTTGCAAATCCCAGAGGTGGGAGTGCAGGCTGCGGGGCACTGGGGCAGCTTCGTGAACAAGCTGTCAACTGCTGCAGGTACAACACGGCTGGAACATCCCACATCTGTCTGTCTGGCCTGTCTGTCACCACTCGTGTCTGACAGCGGCAGCCTGGGTGCTGGGCAAAGGCACAGAAGACAAATAACTGTGTGTGAGAACAAACTAGCACCTGTGCAGCAGCCTGCCTGGGGTGCCTCCTGCCCTAAAATACATCTCCTGCACTGCCCCAGAGGGCACCCAGCCCCGGGCATCCTCCTAAGCACACCAGCCATGCCTCCACCTGCTGTACCCCACAGTCTGCTGTCATCTTCCCAAGCAGGGGCAAGGGAAGAGAGCAGAATGAGAAGGAATCAACGTGACAATGAAGTGAAGCCTTCACCATAGCTTGGCAGAGCCGGGCCCCCAAAGGAGAGACTCAGGAATTGGCTTTAGCTGGAGAGACACAAAAGCAGCGCTGTGATGCTGCAGTCAAACACACAGAATCAATGGGAGCGTGGACGTGCAAGAAAGCCCAGCAAAGAAAGGACGAGCAATTTTTTTGGCACAGCTGGTCCCCCAAAGGAGAGACTCAGGAACCGGCTTCAGTCTGTCCCCGTCTGTGTCTGCTAATTCACCGACAGCCAGAGCAGAATGGGAGCGGAGGGTGTTAAACCCCAACCAGGACCGTCAGAGGAAGGAAAGAGGGAGGCAGAGGGGTCTCAGCCCCCGGGTTGGGTCTGAGCATCCATCACGGCTCTGCACTCAGCTCTTAGCGGGGGGTGTGAAGTGCTCAACAGTATGAGTGTCGGGGACGGTGCTGGCTGCTATGACTGCTCTTAATTAACACGCTGCGAAGACATTCCTTACCATAAAAAGCCAAGGAGCACGCAGAGCCATTCCTCAGTGCTGCGCGGTGTTGGACGCAACTTGGACACTTGAGGTCAGCCTGGAGGGGGTGAGCGGCTCCCCCAGCTCCCACCCCGAGGAAGGGGTGGCTCCAGCCAAAGCGTGTTGCTGCTCCCGACGCAGCTCTGGCTACTCGTTGAGACTGAGAGCCCGTCCCCCTCCCCACGCTCAGTCCCAGTTCAGGGGAGAGGCAGGTGGCCCAGGAACAGTTAGAGACAGGGTGAGCGGGAGGCTGCATTTAGGAAACAGGGGCCAGGTGGCTCCACTTTGCTTTTAGCTCAGGGAAGACAAGGGTCATGGGCTCCTACCTCAGACCCATACACCTAGAAGCAGCAGAAGCTACCTCTTCCCGTGGGTACCCACCACTTCCAGCTTTTTCTTGCTGCATGGCTGCCACTGAGCTAGGCTGTCAGCCCCCAGCAGCCTCTCACCCGCCTTCCTTCCTCCAGGTGTGGCCGGAGCATCCCTGGGGTAGAGAACAACACAACCACCTTCTGGTGCTGGTAACAGAGAGATCAGGAGTGAGTGGGATGTTTTTCACCCCATCTGCAAGCTGAGCTGGACCAGCTCCTCACCAGCTCCTGACCAGCACAGCTTTCCTGGGCAAACGGGCTGAGAGGAAAGCCCAGAAATGCCTCTTCCAGGGTAGGCCATGCAGAACCATTCCCAGAGCCTCTGGAGAAGGGAATGTGGCCCCATCCCAGAGCACAAAGTATCTCATGAATTTTCTTTGGGCTCCGGTTAGCACAAAAGCATCAGCACAGATAGGACACCAGCTCCCCCACACTAAGGCTCAGATGTTCCAGAAATGCTTTGGGCAAACTCCTTCTCGTCCCCTGGCTTTGCCTGCAGCCACTCCAGGTGAATTGCTTCACCCTGAGATTGGCTGCAATAAAACATGTTTTACAGCCTCAGCCTGAACACATCAACGACTTCCACTCGTTCTCCTGGAAAAAGAAATTCACATCAGACTGCTGCAGGGCAGAACTGGATCCAGAAAGATGGAATCCAGCTCCTTCTGGTGAATGTCAGCGTGCATATCCAGCAGGCGACACTGCACATAATGCAAGCCAGCAAAGCTTTGCTTGTGCTTAAAAACGCTCTGTCCAGCGCCTGCCAGCTTTCAGAAGATCTTGGAGCTGGCAGAGTGAAAAAAACAGCTAGCATCAAAGTTTCCTCAAGCATTTGAGATCTGAAAGCAGGAGAGAAGATCCCTGCGGGGCGGGCTCACAGGTCAGTACGGTGAGCCTGCGCGGCCAGATGCGTGAAGAACAGCCGAGCAGGCGTGACCAAGAATTGAACCCACACAGTGATTCAGCTCTGGACTGGACAAACCTGTCAAATCTGCTCTTTTTCAGGCATTTGCTACAGCCCTGAGAGCAGGAGGTGTTTAAGAGCATGTGAGCAGGCTGAGGAGGAGGTCAGGGGTGCAGAAAGGCCAGGAGCTACCCAAAAAGCAGCTGTTTGTGGAGGCAGCAGCCCAGGCAAGTGGCTGTGTCTGCCACAGCAGGCCCTGCATTCTCATCCAGGCTACAGCATCAAACTCCTGCTCGACACGGGCTGAGAAGGGTCACCCCTCTGCCCTCAGCCACTTGGCCTCTTACCCCCGGGACCGTAACCACCTGGGGCAGATCCTTCCCAGCACACGTTCCTTCCTGTAAACACAGGCTCAGGTGAACAACAGATTCGCTCCAAATCGCAAAGCAGCAGCTACCATGAGTGCTCCCAGCTCTGTGGAAACCCCACATTTCAAGGGCTGCTGTGGGCAGGTAACGGAGGAGATCCCACAACAGAGCAAGCGGCACGGGTGAGCGAGGTGCGAGCAGGAGGCACCTGACCAGAGACCACAGGAACAACGTACGTGCCCCACAACTCTGACAGGCCTTGGTGCAAAGGCAGCTGTGTCCCAGTCCTGCCAGTACTGCCCCCAAACCTGCCAGTACTGCCCCCAAACCTGACAGTACTGCCCCCAAACCTGCCAGTACTGCCCCCAAACCTGACAGTACTGCCCCCAAACCTGACAGTACTGCCCCCAAACCTGACAGTACTGCCCCCAAACCTGACAGTACTGCTCTGAGGCACAAGGCGGAGTAGCACTGTTCTCTCACGTGATGCCCATGGGTTAAATGAAGGGAGCGGACTTGGCTGCTCACAGGAAAGAGATGCATTGGGTTTAACAAGGCAGGAGACGAGGGAGAACAGGGATGGGAAGAAAGTGCCCTGCAAAAATCAGCAGGGGAACACTCCCACACACGTTCTGCCTCAGGTCAACGAGGAGCAGCATCCAGTCAGGACAGAGAACCGCTACTGGGACAGCTCATGGAGCTTTGGGGTAAAACATCCCCTGCACATAGACCACGGCCAGACACCAGCATACCACAGAATCACATCTCACTCTGTCACCGAACACGAAAACAGGTACAAGTGACAACAGGAAAATCCTTTGGGACCCTACAGGACTGGGACTCCCCAGACCCATCCAGCAAGCAGGCAGCACCCTTACGAGCTTAGAGCCTCCTGCCCTACACAGAAGGACAGTGCCCACAAGGCTTTTTTTTTTTCCTCTACACACTCACCATATCTGTTGTGCATCACAGCACGAACATTCACACCCAGGCCTGACGATGTGCAAACCTAAGACCCCACAGAGCAGTGCACAGGGCATCGAGCCTTCACTCAGGGTCCACAGAAGGCAGCAAAGACAGCCAGGAGGTTGAGTTTCCACAAGTTTATAAATCTGATAAATACAAGTGTAACACCCTGCCCACCACAATGGGGCAGAGGAGAAGGGAAGGGAGTCCCAAAGGTTGCAGCGACAGTGCTGACTCGTACTTGGCAGCTGGAGAGTACGTGACAGCTGGAGACTTATGCCGACGTGTCAAACAGCTTCTCAATCATCTCCCCCACCTGGTCGACCTGGTACTTTATGTACTTCTCAGGGTTCTTGGTAAAGGGCACGTTGCCATATCTGCAAAGGAAGGTAACCCGGGTGACAAGTGACTGGAACACAGCTAAGAGACCCACTGGCCCCTCCTCTGCCCCAAATCAGCTCCACTCCAGCATGTCCCACTTGCCTCTCACAGGGTATCTTGTTGGGAGCGGGCAACCCGGCTGCAACTGGTCTCTGGAGCTTTACATGAATAGCCCAGGCTGGCTGAGAGCTTTGTGCTAGCTACAACATCCGTGCTCACCTTGACCAAGGAAGCGGGGTGACAGCAGATGGTCAGCTGGGAGATATTTTAGCGTGCAAGGCAGTGAAATTAAGATAGGATGACAGAAAAGTGCCTCAGCCCAGGCTACTCTAGGCCTTAAAGGCCTCAGTAAATTCAAAGAAGAGAAGACAACATCGCAAGAGTTCGTCACCTGTTCAAGAAGGCACCATAGGTCTCTTTCACAATGGTTTTCTGTGCCCGGCGGATTTTGTCCCGTTGCTCCACGTCTGGGATTGCCCAGGCTTTCTGGATCTTACACAGCTCCTCCAGCCCGTCATTAAACCCCTGCCCAAAGCAAAACTCAGTGAGCATCCTGTCTACAAACATGTCTCTACACCAAGCATGACGTCCTTCCCCCGCACCGCTGATCACCACGGCCAGACCTTTCCCTTAATCTTTGGTCTGACTGTCTGTCCCAACCAGCCACCTAATACCTCCTTACCTTAAAGCGCTCCTTTATCATCTGCCTCTCCTTATCCTTGAGCTGCAAGGAGGGAAAGGATTTTATTTCATCTCCAGAAATAAACTGCCAACATCAGCATTTGCCCACAACTCCCCACCCAACCTAAGTAATACCCTACCTACTCGGCTTGAATTCCCTCTCCTAAAGCAGGGAGGAGAGAAAGCTGCAGGGAGCTGCACACCCCACATGCAGCAGTTGGCTTTCATCTGAAGTAGGTTTAACGAGGGCAATTTTCAGCCAGAATAGACATAAAAATAGACTTCTTTGTGCTTCCAGCCCTTTCTAAGGGAAGGTCTCAGGGTTTTGCAAATCCAAAATAGAAGCATCCACTCAGGTGAAAAAATAAGAATGGAGGCAGAGATTAAAAGACTTGTATGAATCTGGGGCAGGGGAGATGAAAAAGCTTGTCCCAGCCACGGTATTCACTCTGCAGAGCAATAGTGGCAAGAGATATAAAGAAAGGTTCTGGGAATTTTTTTAATGAGACAAAGAAGAAGTTTCCGGCAATTTCTATCATCTCAAAACCATCCTTGCCCATCCTCTCACCTTCACTCCTGGCTGAAAGACAGGCAGGTTTCTCTCCAAGATGTAATCTGTCACCTTCAGCCAGCTGCGTGTGAAATGAGACAGGAAACGGGCAGAGAGGAGTTACTCATGCCTCACCAGAACATCCAGGTCTTCACCCATGACCCAAAGGCCACCCCAGATGACATACACCAATCCAAAGCTTTCCACAGTGACCCCTTCCCAGCTTAGATTAATCTCTGGGAAACCGAAATACTTGACTCTGGGTTTAGACAAATTCCTGCTTTAGGCTAATCTCTCCCACTGCTGCTGCAGCACTGGCGCCCCAGGAGCCATCAAACTGGCAAAACTAAAGAAAGAGTAGAGGATGCCACCTGCGCTGGTAGGTCTGGATCTGCTGTTCAATGAGCTCCCGGTAAGACCTCTCGGCTGTCTTCTGTGTCACGGCCACCAGCTGGATCAGCTCAGACCTGAAAAAACAGACAACCCGAGGAAGCACGTGAGCTAGCTGCTCTCAGGGCTGCTGAGGACGGCCGCATTTCCAGCCCCTATCAACAAGTTCTTTTCTGCCCTTTACAATAAAAGGGACCTCAAAATGCCCAAAACTGGAAGCAGAAGATACTCCAAGTTACTTTCCAGAGCCATGTCCTCAAGTCCGCCCAAGATCAGAGGATTCTCTACCCCCTAAGGCATCTCTGATGCTTTTATCTTGCACTCTCACATAATGCAATGTTTGTTACAGCGCAAAGCTTTCCAAAGAGCAGTTTTGAGAATGGAAGAAAGAGCAGAGATGAGACAGGCCAGCAAGCAGGTGTAGTCAATGCAGTGGTCTGCTCCAAAATCATTCTTAGAATCAGGTTGGACTTCAGGGAGACCTACCCAGATACATACTTACTTTTCCAGAGATTTCAGAATGTAGTTGTAGTTGTTGTGCAGAAAAATGGCACTCAAAGCTGGGTCTTCATAAACCTTGGATTTACTAAGAAGGTTAAGCTGCAGGTTGCCCAGTACTTTGCCTTCAAGAGCAGAAAAAACAGAACAAAAAGGTTTGCAGTGAAACTTACTGCTGATAATCCCAACGGGGCACTCCATATTGTCACAGTGGGCCCACCATAACGTAAGTGGCACAGCCCCGACGGCGTGTGCGCAGACGAAGGCACAATCACAGGCACTTAACAATCCTACAAGGCTTACACAGAGCTTTCCTCAGTGAGACAGCAAAACCTCTCCGAGAGCTAGAGCCTCCCTTTCAACCCAGTACAGCCGCGCTCCGTGTTCGGAGCAAGTCCCAGGACCAGCACGGGTGATCAGACACAGCCTGACCGTGATGCGGGCTTAGATCTCAAAGAAGTCAAAGGACCTGGCCCCCACCACAACAGATCATCACGAGGCAGTACCACAATCTCACTGTCTTACTGTTAAACACAGGATTGAGATCTTAGAGCCCCTTTGGCAGCTGGGAACCTCTGTGGGGCTGGAAGTGCAAAGCACTGGGTGAGAATGGTTCAAGGCAACTGATGACAGAAGCTCTGCATTGTGCTTTGTCCTGTTTAACTGTAACAGCCTGAAACTCCCAGTCTGACCCTTTTTCACATCCCTCCCATCAGACTCCAGCTGAAACATGGAAAGATCACATGAAGTAAGGGATACAGCCTGTGCTCTTCACCCAAGAACGAGCTGAGGGAAGGAGAGGAATGGGAAGGTCGCAGAGTACTCACAGATGTAGGTGCTCAGCAGCCGCCTGCTGAACTCCGAACTGTAGCTACTGGCTGAAGAGCTGGTCTCTGGAAAGAAAAGAGGCTTAGGCCAGTTAACATGCTACAGGGAAGGGGGCCTGCCTCTGTTCAAACAAGCCTCGCCCCTGTTGCTATGGAATTAGCACAGAGCTCCTGTCCACAGTGACATCAGCTCCCCCTGCACCCCTCGATCCTTCTATCTGCATCATGTGAGGAGCCCCCCCACAGAAATCTCTCCTTTCCTTCCTAGTGCTCTTGATCGCAAATAGAGTCACTAAACACACCCTCCCCATCTTTCCCCCACCCCCTGAAAAGGGTTTGTAAGCACCAGAAATTTGCAGTGGGCAAACAAACTGAGCTAGAGCTGTTAACAGCAGGCACACAACAGTCATTGAAACAAGTAGAAGGGCTCTGGAAAGTTTCAGCCATCCCCACGGCTGCTGACAGGGCCTGCCTGGCTCTGCACAGGGACCGTGCCAGCACGGCAGCCTGCCCTTACAAGCAATGGCTCTGGGCTGGCACATGTTCCTCTGTCTGTGCACAAGAGATGTTTTTCGGCCCTCGAGGGCTTGTGGGCATGGGGCCCACAGGACACGTGGGGCAGCTATCTCGTCCTCCTCCCACCAGAGAGTCTGGCAGCCAGGCCTAGCTCGGGTGGTCCGACTTCACGAGCACCCCATGGGAAAGGCCTCGAGGCTCCTGTTGCTGGGAGTTGAACAATGAGGAGCCGAGCGCACATGGGACAAAGCACGATACCAGCTGGGCCAATTTGCTACCCGTGCCAAGGAGATTCAGTGCCATGAGAGTGTCTTTAGCCTGTTAAAGTTCATGTGGCATCCCTTATTGTCTGCTGGTGACAAGCCCTCCCTATTCTCTCCAGCCCGCTGGCAAGAGTTACTTACCCTCCCCTTTTCCCCTTTCCAATTATGTGTTAATTTATTTGCCAATCCTGGAGCATAAAGAACTAACATACATCACCACAGTCTGAGGCTATATGAACAGATACGTGTGGGTAAGTTTGCTTACCTCTGGGATCTAAAGGAATATTGTATGTGTCCCCAAGAACTACAAAGATTAGGCAGAGCAGAGAGAAAAAAGGAGAGAGAAAAAGAAACGCAAAGTGCAAAAAGACAGGTTAGAGACCACAGTTCCTTTGAGAACAAAGCAGATATTAACACAGAGCAGCCACAGAGAGCTACACAGAAGAGCAGGCAGGAGGCCCTCCAAGGTCACAAATGGAGTGGAGATCACAGAGGCAAGGCAGACTCGAACCTCCTTCCTCTGCTAAAGACATCGGTTGTATTGTCATTGTTTGTATTTAGCAAGACACCTCACTCCAAACCAGCCAAAACTCACTCTCAAAGTACCAGAAAGCTTCCCTTCACGCCAGCAGCAGTTCACAGATGCACGTTCCCAAGGACCTGAGCAAAGCCACCCCACCCTCACTGCACTTCAGCATCCCCACGCGGCGGTACAGGGCCCCACAGAGCCGCTCCGTGGGCAAGAGGAAGGGATTGGCATCACTGCATTTAGCTGACCAACTCTGCTTTTGCTACCACTCAAGTTGTCTTTACACAGCGGCATCCCTCTATACCTGACGGGACAACCAGCCACAATTAAACAGGAAGTGGCTTGTGTGTCATGGATATGGTCATATTTTGCTATATGGCCAAAGCGAAAAACAGAAAAAAGCCTACGCTACCTTTCAAACCAACTCCTACAATAGATCTCTGTTGAATGACAATACAGTAAGACTTTGAAATAACCACTCAGGAAAGGTCACAAGAAACAGTTGTTTTCTCCATTAAAAAGTTCAGATCACCTTTTTGGCAAGGCCCAAGAGGATAAGAGCACACCGAGCTTGCAAGTGGAGAGGGTACAAGGCAGTGGCTAGAGGAGATGTGGCAAGAAGCAGAGACATCCTAGCTGGACTTAATTTAGAACTGGCAGAATCTTCCAAGCAGGAATTGCAGATAAAAGTCTGCAAGCAGCTGTAAGCTCCCCCCTTCCTCTGCTTGTAATGGGCTCCCTAACCCTCTCCAAACACCCACCAGTGGCCTGTGCCCTCTCTGGTCCCTGCACTCCCTGAATCTCTAGTTCTCCGCCTCTCCAGCCTGCTCTACTCTGACATACTTGAAAGCATGAGCTCTGCCAAAAACCAAGGCTCGCTGGAAGCTGCTGCTCTGCACAGAACCAAGAATCATGCTCTAGCTGATACACAGCAGCATTCCACTACACCAGCTCTTGGCTTCTGATCTACGTATTTCTTCCCGGAATTAGTCTCTTCAGCATCCTGGAGAGCAGAGCTAAAACTTATCTCTGTGTTAGGGCACATGGTAAAAAAATCAAGCTGGGACTCCTCAGCTATTCCACAGCTAGATGCTAGGGAGAACCCTCTTGTTGCTGTTGTTTGACTAGAGGATGTGGCAGAGAAAGGCGGCAACTCACCAGCACACTAATGAACCCTAACTCAGCTGGACCAAGTACCCTCACCCCAGTACAGTCAGACAGCACCAGCCCAGTGTCAGATTTGAAGCTAAGTGACTACGGCATCCTCTCTTGGTACTGCAGAGCACATCAGTTACAAAACTGTCCCAAGAGTGTCTGACAGGAGCAAGTGCGGAGAGCCAGCAGGGAAACTCTCTGCATCCCACGGAGTTCTCCAGATAACTCACTGCGTGGTCATGGCAGATCAGAGGACAAGACAAGCCACAGGGTGAAGGACAGAGGAGAACATGCTGAGTTTTGATCTTCCTCAGTGCATGCTGAGGTTTGATCTTTCTCAGGAAGATGCCCAGACAATTTGGGGAAGGAAATGCATGCCCAAACAAGCCCCACACATGTACGTACCTTGTGATGCCAGCATGGCACCCGCCGTCTCCTGGAAATCCAACAACTGCTGCAGGAAAAGGATGGCCTGGAAGCAAGGGAGGGAAGTTATGAGCAACCAGCATCACGTCTCCTATACTCTGCTATTACGGATTATGAAGAACCATTTGTGTTCCCACACTTACAGGCCTTCAAGAAACACACCACCACATCTCTTTGAGTTGCTGCGTTTTACCCATACAGTCACCTCACAGTTTAGCAAGGGTAACTAGCTAATCCCTCCATGGAAGCCAGTTAATCATCCTCCCCATACCAAGAGAGCTTAACTTCAGAAATTTCCCTACTGCTCTTTTTAAAAACTCTCCAGAAGCTGTTTTTCACAAAGGACGGTTCAAATCATCATCACGTACGTTGCTGGTGAGTTCGTGAACTGTCCCATCTTTTGGCATGTTATATTCTTTGTCTGGATCATTCTGAGAAGGGAAAAGATAGACATAAGGTAAGCACATAAGGAAGCTGTGCAAGTGCGATGCAGGCTTGTTTATCCAGCCTCTCCCAACACCCTCAGACCTGGCTCTCGCAGTGCCACCTCCTGCTGCTCAGAAATCACAGTTCCTTGGCACTGGCAGCTCGGAGCCACAGGGGTTTGCTCAGCATGGGACCGTCAGACATTCAGCTCACCTACTGGGCAGCAATGTCCACCGTATACAGGGGCATTGTAATATGAGTCATCCAAAACTTTTCAAACCAGCAATTTTCCTTTCTTTTTAAACAGGATTAAATTCCAAGATTGACTTGCTACCTGCAAAGGTCTGGAAGCTCATGTCAAATTGTTTGCAGTATGCCTGCTAGGGGTTTGAGACAGAGGTCTTCTGTATTTGAAATCAGCACCAAGCATTTGGTATTTGCAGCTGACCATCCGCAGCAGGTCCAACAAACTCCTGCTTTAGAGTCAGAAACTATCTGGTCTCGTGGAAAGCCAAAAGCTAAACTAGGGGTTCTGCTCAGAAAACTCCTCTTTCAAGTCTGCTGGTCTTGCCACAGAGAACACTGTGGAGAATCCTACCTTAATGTTGTCTGCAAACTCTTCCAGCGCCTTCGCACCAGTGGTCTCCATGGAAGTGATCAGCCCGGGCAGCTTGTTCTTAGTGCCTGCTGCCGTTCCCTGGAATAGTTCCATAACGCATCAGAGAACGGAAACAGTGTCTGAACTTTTATCCAGCACCTTCCCTTCCTGATCCCCCACCTTGGCATCACCTTCTCAACTCCCCCTGTGCCAGGAGAATATTTACAGCACAATCAGCTGCATGTGAGATCCTGCCAGCCAGAATGGGGATATGTTGAAACCCTAATGGTGACCAGGACTCGCTACCTCTAGTGTTTCCTCTTACACAGTATCTGATACAGGAGGCTGGTGTGTCACGCTCAACAATGAGCAGCAGAAGAAAGAAGCCTTGCTAAACCTGGATGCCATATTTGATACCTGGAGGACCTTGTGGTATGGTTCAAGCAGGCTCTCCTTAGAGCAGCCCATCTTCCAGTCATCAGTAAGCACATGCTAAACTAAGCTCAAGAGTACCAGAGATTAAACACCTCAGCGGTGACGTGTACAGCAGAATAACGTTGACCTGGTCCATCAGCAGGTCACGACTTGAACTGAAAAGAACTGCTGTTGAGGGATGCTGAGTTGCTGGCTCACCATCACAGAAAGTAGCAAGCCACATCCGTTTTACTCCCAGTGCATGCTGGAGGACAAAAGCAGCACGGTTTTGCTCAAAGCCACTGTGACAAACCCTTTGAAAAAAATCCTCCACATAACCCAAGCCACAGGACCCTCTCTAATTCATCACACTTACTTGCAAGACCTGGTCAAATTCTGGCTTCATCTGCTTAAGATGCTTAAGGATGGGGAAGATTGTGAGCACAGCCGAATAGTCGTGTCGGATGATGGCTTTCCGGGCAGCCGAGACAATGTTATCCCCCTCCATGATCAAGTTATCCAGTGACTCCTGCAACAAAGCCGGAGAGTCAGAAGGAAGCAGAGTCAGAAGGAAACAACACAAGGGGCTCACTGCAGGACATCCGTTAAGGACGCCAGTCTAACTGAGAGGTCATCTGCGGTACTCCCTGCGTGACTCTGAGCACACGTTCTCCAGGGTCTGTGCAGGCCCCAGTTCCCTAAGGAGGTCCTGGAGGACAGCCCTAGGGGTGGTGGCGCTCTTGGGCACCCACAGCAGGTGGTGGAATCCACATCCTCACAACGAACAGGAAGAGGAAAAGACTTTGCATGTATCCTTTACAAGAGAAGTCAAGCAGAGAGGCTCAACTGACCTGGATGAGAGAGTCAAAGGTCTTCTTCTGGTGGTGCTCTGGGACAATTTCTGTCAGGAGCTGGTATTCGCTCTGGGCCAGTTTGACGAAGGCACTAACGCAGTGAATGTAAGCATCGATCTCGATGTCAAAGACGTCATCCCTCCCTGTAAGGGCAGAACAGCTTTAAGAGAGAATGAAATTAGCGCTGAGTTTCCAGCAGCTCTGCTCACTCCAAGGCCTTGGTTTACACAAGGTTCTTCTGCAAAAGGCGGTTCTGGCTTTGCACCCATCCTAGAGTGAGAACAGAAGTCACCTTCTCACCAAACCTGCCCCTAGGTTTGTGCATGGGAAGCTCTACACACCCTGCAGGAGGCAGGCAGAGTCACCTGCAGGTCAGGACGCAGGCACATGAGGACACCAGCTTTCAGCCTTATGGCAGAGGGCAAGTCTGGAGCTCTTCTGGGATACAGACTAAATTTAATCAAGGGCTTGAACACAGAGTACTAAACTCGGGAGGGTCTGAGGTGAATTATTCAACATCTCTGCTTGTATTTTTAGAATTCTTCATCTGCCCTGCAGATAAAGAACTGCCATTTTGCATCAACATTTATGGGAAATCAAGGCTGTCCTGGAAGGCAGTCTCTTCCCACAGCTAGAAAGAAAAGACAAAACCCAAGCAGATGAACATTTAAATCCTATGAAGCAGGAATACGAGCACAGCTCAGTGAGCTACCTGTCATGCAACACTGCGTACAAATGCAAATATTTGACTCCTAGCATACAAATGTCTTGGACAAAGGAACGATCCACGGAAGAACCTCTGTGGTAGGCACGAGAAGGGCCAGTATGACACAAGGGCCCACACCGACTCACGCCAACCTCTAGCTGGGTGTGTCAGCAGGATGGACACAAACAGACTCACACCATCCTGCACTACTCAGACCCCTGTACTAACCACTACGAGACTCTAAGTTTACACAGAGAGGCCTTCTCTAGGCTATGGCCTGCTGCTGCTGCTTTTCTCCTCCCAGTAACATCTCTGGGTGGAAAAAGAACCAATCGTTCCCTACACTGACGAGTCCCTCAGGCTGACCTTCTAGAAGTTATGGTCGGCAGGGGACACTGATGACCACGTGATGTGGTTTTACAGGCTGCCCACGGTACTGCGTGTCACACGGGATCCCTTTCCTGTTTGCTTCCCTTCGGCACCCAACCGGTCAGGAGCTACCGACTGGAAAATGCGCCTCAGCATGGTGGCCACCAGTCTTTGGCTGGACAAAGTTGGGGTTCCCTGTTTGAGGGCTTGGGGTGTGTGGGATTAGTAGGAGCAAATTCTACTGAGAAGAGCCAGAGCTTCTTAGCCAGAGAACTGCCATGCTCCAGGACCGCCCACACGGACGAACAGCCGCTGGCTACACAACTACTGTGAAACATGCTGAAAAGAAGGGATGTTAGCCAGCTCGTTATGAAGTGACAACACGGTACTTACCAGCAGCCGGCCCATGCTTGTCGCTCAGGGTATCGGAAAGGTGTTTAACTCGTAAATCATGCTCATGACCTAGTGAGATGTCAGCCGGCACAAACAGAAGGCGCAATTTATCCAGGGTGGTTACAGCACGGATGCTCACACGGGCTGGAAGTCGCTTCAAGCCTGGCTCATTTGATCTGATGGACACCTTTCTCCCTGCACAGTCCCGGGAAGGCTACCTGATCAAATCCCTTTGCTGAGCTATGTAGCGGTAGCAACCCTTTGAAACCCGATGAGAAGTGCAAGTTAAGCCATTTGTTGGGCCACAGGAGTCCCTTGATCCTCCTGCCATAAGTTCTGAACGGGACAGCAGGCACCACAAGTCCAATTTGTGCCCAGGACCATTACAAATCCAAATGCAAAGCCCATCTCCTGCTCAGCACAAGAATTATTTTCCCGTCCAAATGAATAATGTTAATCACCCTTTGGGATTTAATATACAACGCAGGTGATGAAGAGATGTACTTTGGATGCATACGTTGCAGGAGGCAGAAAGGTCTTAGAGATGCTTTGAAGCAAGTGACCTCCCTTATCCAGTACAACCTCTACGAGCAGAGGAGATCGGAACACCCAAGACGACCATTTCGGCCGGTAGCCTCACAGAGGATGTGCAGGCACGATGCACTGAGCTAGCTGTGCTCTGACACTTCAGCATCAGGTTCGGAAAGGTCACCAGGAAACTGAATGGCTCAAAGTCCAGGCAAAAAGAAAAGAGAACAGAAACAGCACAAGCACATGACATCAGAGTGGAGCTTCCGTTAGCCAGGTGGCTATGGTGGGTCAACCGCTTTAAGGTAACACTCCTCTCCACCTCAGGTTTACAGAGACTTTGATATTTAGACACCAAATTCAGCAAAATAATTTGGCCCTCCAGCATCTCCTTGGTTCCCAAGGGCAGCTGTACCTATCCAATGCTGTCCACCAAGCGCCGGGCTAACGGAAGTCCCACCTGGAAAAGCAAGGCTGATACACAGAGAAAGTCAAGGGTGAAGTAGCTCGAGCTGTGATTACCTTCCATAGGAATGAGGTTAGATGCCCCCTTTTTCCCATCTAGACCATGCTGAGAGTACTGTTTCAGAAGGTTCTGAGCCTTACGGATCGTGCCTGTCACCAGAGCCAGAGAGAAGAGACAAGAAGACCTAGAAAATCAGTGAAAGAAAACAAACCCAGAACACCAGCCCTCCACCAGTAAGTCACCTGCGCCCAGCAAGAGGACGCTGGGCACCAATGAGCATGCTCAGTACAGGAACGTGAACCCAAACTCATGCCCAAGTGCGCAGATACAACGGCACTTCCAGACTCTTTCCCTTCTTTGAGGGTGGGGGCGTGAATTCCAGCCAGGGTTACAGAATCGGGGGGTGAGCTCAAATCAGTTTGGTGAGGCGGTACGGCTGGGTAAGAAAACACGATGGGAGAGGGGAAGTAACAAAGCACCCTTCCCCGCGGTGAGTTTATTTAAGCCGGGACTCTGCACCCAAGCGTATGAGGTTTGCTGCTCTTCCCCAGCTCTGGAAGCAGGGCTTTGCAACACGGACAAGTCCTGTCCAGCTCCCCAGAGCCGCAATAGCTCGGTTAGAGCTGCAGCAAGAGGAGTCTTTCCGAGGGGTATTTTCTGAGCATGCTCAACACAGATCCATCAGGAACCCCACAGCCAAGACAAGGAGTGATTTCTGGCATTACAGGAAGCGATAAGAGGGTGATAACCTCTGGGCTCGAGAGAGCAATTGCAGCAGCGATTCCCATCACAGGAATCAGAATAATGGATGCCACCCACCCATGTCTAACTCGCATTAAGTCACCCTAATCCCCAAGACACTTCTCTTCTAAGGAACTGCAAATCAATTAAAACCATGGAAAAAAAAATAACACCGGGTTAAAAGATTTATACTTAACACACACAAAAAAACCAGACAGAACGGAACAAAAGCCAATGCTGGATATACAGCTAGAAAGCACAAAACAATGCATTAATGTGACAGCTGAAGACTGAGCACTGTTTCCACATTAAAAGGTTAGTCGTCATGCAACGAGCTACAATTATCACACGCACACGGACACCCTCTCACAGCAGAGCTTTGCTGTTGCCTGCACAACAGGGAACAGAAAGTTTTGGGAAGGTAGAAGGAGTTTCTATAGGAGACCCAGATGAAGTAGGACTGGGCTGAGTAAACGAAGAAGGAGCCAAGAAATAAAAAAGAATGCTGCCAAAATTAAAAACTGTTCTTCCGTTTTACTCAAACGCGCAGAAAATCCCCGCTTCCACCAGTAACCGTGAGGCACAGGGTGGCCTGGAAATGATTCCAGGCTGCCCGAACGCTGAGGCCGCTATCCTGAGGGAAAGCCCCAGTGCACCCTGCTGCCGAGCAGCAGCCCGGGGTGCAGCGCGGCTTCACCCCACAAAGGGACACGCAGCCCGGGGAAGGAAACTTCCAGTCCCCCAGACAGTGCATCTCTAGTGGGGAAGGACAGGAGAGAGAAGTTCCCACCGAAGCGCCTTAACCTGGTGCACTTACTAAATAACAGAATGTGGTTCCTAAAGCACAACGTTTCACTGGCAACATTCTTCTTCTCCCAGTTCACCCAACCACGTATTAAAGGAAAAATAAATAAAATCATATCCATAAAACATGCTCTTCTAGCAGGAAACTCCTCCCCTCTAGACCCACACCAGGGATACACACTAAGTTCCTTCTCACTGCTGTTACCACGGCCCAGCTGATGCAAAGCAGCTCAGCCCAGGTACTGTTCTTCTGTCAGCTCTTTCATCTCTTTCCCCTTTCAAGCATCCAGGAGAAAAAAAAAAAAAAATAATAAAAAAAAGAGGGTGAATTGGTGTGAAAAGCAAGCAGACTGTATGACTGCTGCCGCTCTCCCTTCACAGGTATGCAGGGCACATCTCCACAGCCCACTCCTGACAGCTTCTCTTCACAGGAGAGCTGAAACACCTCTGCTGCATCTGATTTGCATAAGCAGTTGCCCGTGTTTACACCGACACACACGGGTTCCCGGGCATAGCTTCAGTGCCTCTGTATCCCTCTCACTTAGCACTGTAATTAGGCTTTAATGGATTCTAGTGGAAGCCAAATGCTTTTGTTCTGTGATTGTTTTCCTCTATTGGGCAGCTTGCAAACCAAGTGGGACTGTGTTACAGCTACTAATGAAAACACCACACTCGAGCTAAGCAGCGATCAATATGGGAAGCGGGAAGCAGGAACAGGCTCTTTATTCTGCCACACAAAGACTCCGCAGCCTGCCTTCAGGTAACCCCGCATCGCTGGCTAAAACTGGAGCATTAAATAAACTGAAAAAGAGCTCCCCTTGAAAAGAGGCCCCCAAAGCCTCCAGAAATAAAAGAAAAACACCTGAAACTTCGGCTCCTACAGCCCAATTGTTAAACAAAGCAGATCTGGGGCATACAGGAGGTAGAATTATCCAATTGCACATTATTCTTCTATTTCTCTCTTCCATTAGGCAGTTTTCTGACCAACCAGAAGGGCAACACATCCTCTTTTCTTAAGCACCAGCTGCAGGAGCCTGTAAAAAACTGGCTAAAGCTTTCTGGCTTTTCTATGTAGTCAGCCGGGCTGGGTGTCCCCACTGGCGTCTTCTGGCCCGATCCTTCCCTGCCAACACAGAACTGCTGAGCTACCCACTGCTCTCGAGCCAATAGCAGAGCGCTGGGCCTACAGGCACCACGTATGCGTACGTTTGCAGCAGGATGACTGGGGAATCTAAACACATTTGCCCTCTGAGACAAGCTGCTGCCACTTCAAACAGCAAACTACTACAAAAGAAGTTTAAAGAAAAAAGGGCCACAGATGGCTTCATCAATTTAACTCAGCAAGTTTAAGGACACAACTCTGTTCTACAAGCACCTCCAGCAGTTGGATTTTCAGCTGCATGCTGTAAATGCAGGACACCAACAAATACACCAACACCACAGAGTCGAAGATCCACTGAAACAACATGTGGATGGATAAGGAGCGTGTTCTCAAGAATCCAACACGGTATCTGGGGAAAAAGGGGGTTCTCTCCCTTGTTACCCTGTCCCTAATACCTCACCTTCCATTTCGCCCGTAGCCTCTCTCACACCTTACATTGTGGGTAAACAACAGCACCTCAGATTTAGTTTGTTATTTATCCTTTGCAACAGGTTAAAGTGTGCGTTGGGGTGTGCGCTGGGATATTCTTCCTTAAGGACTAAGGGAATGGCCTCACTCGAAACCGTGAGAAAACCCCCTTGTCTGAAATCCAAACTAGCAGAACTTGACTTTACTTACTGAACCAATAGCACAGAAGAAAATTTCTTTGTCCATAATTGAACAAAGGCTAAAACCAGGGGAATCAACTGCCACCAGGTGAATACTGCTATGAAGAGAGCCACTGTGCCAGTGCAAAGAGGCTGTAAGACCTCCACCTTGAGAGCCGTCCTTGAAAGCTGATGGAACTGCAGAAAATCTGGTGAATCTCTGCTCAAAGACCTTTTTTCCCCCCCATTTTTAATTTCACTTAAGAACAATTTAGTATCCGTAAGAGATGACTTGTGTATGAGGTCTAACCTCTCCTGTCCTTCAAGAACTACAGTCTGCTTCTCTGTCCTTGTTCACAGAAGACTGAAGACAAATTAGCTGCTATTCTTTCTTGAGAACACCACTATCCCAATAGATAATTTGAAATGCTCTTTCCTTTGTACCCTGCCAGCTCTGTAAGTGCATTCAGCCTGTGCTCTGTGCCTTCTACCTGGCCCATCTCACAAATTCCAATTAAACTGGGTGAAAAGATGTGAAAATCTCCTGGCAAATCTACAGCCAAGACACTCACCATGACAAGGAATTTCGGATGCCCAAAAACATCCATTCTGGAGAAACCCTGTTTACAGGGAACAAATGCTTGTCCTCTCACATGCGTGGGCTCCATTCTGTATGAGCATCCAAGATCAGAAACGCATTTAAAAAAACCTTTTTCTTAATCCGGCCATGAAAAAAAACATCTCCTTCTTCTCTGGCTATTTATGTAGAGCACAGGGGAGATGTTACCACTTGGAAAGCTACTCAGAAACACCTGCTGACTTCACAGCAATCAAAATCCAAGGATCTTTTCAGTATCAAGTCACAACTGAAGACTGTGGACCAAATCTGAAGTATCTGCAACCCAAATTCCCTGTGGCTCAACCACAGATCCCCACCCAGCACCTTCCCAGTAGGGAGCTACTGGACCACACGAAAATAACTTTCACCTCCTGTAATCCTGCTGTTTGGCAGGAGCCACCGCTCAGGAGCCGACACAAACGACTGCCCTCATGCTAGGTGCAACTTTAAACACTGTTTTTCTGCCACCTGCAGCACAGCCAGTCCTCCTTAGCAGGAGAATATCGTCCTCTACAGGTTTCCCAACACCGGGTGCAAATTCTTACAGAAATAACCACCTGCCAAACTCCAGAGGAAAGCCAAGCACGAGGCCAGACGTCCCCTTGTTGGGTGGTTCTCTGCTAACGGGGAAAAATCCACTGAAATCCGCGGACCGATGGCATTCGCCCACTGCAGCCTGCACATCAGCTTTCCAGAACAGTCCCAGGGCACAGCAGCAACAGCGCAGATGGATTTTACAAGGTCAGAGGGGTGATCTCTGGACATCCCAGCCTTCCCCAGGGCAGCCCTCCCACTCCAAATATCCCAGGCACACCCTCTGCTTTAGCAAGAAGAGGCCCAGCAAAGCCTCTCCACACACAGAAGTGAAGAGAGCGAGCCCCGGGGCCAGCACACGCACACACGGACGCACGTTACCTGGGATGAGGACTGCATTCACATCAGGGTTATAAAAATAAACACAACACAATTAAAATGGGTATTTCTTTCCCTCCCTTTCCCCATCCCATCCATTCCCAGACCCTACCCACACTTCTCATTTTCCTGAACCCAGTAGAAGTATTTGGACAACACAGGAAAAAACATTAGGGTGGGAGAGTATTGGCCAGGTAAACCCACAGAAATACAAACTTTTCTGACTTTTCGTCGCTATTACAGAGGAGAAAACAGGGTGCTGTGACACACAGAGGGACATCACCGCTGTGCTGCTGTGGGAGGCACACGCTAGCTCTCACTGTCCCTCCTCCTGGCCGAGTTCCCACTAGGTGGCACGTTCCAGGGACGGGAGCTCCAGCTCTGTGCTCCAGAGCCTACACTGGAGTGCCCGGCCTCGTCAGCTGCGCAAACTGCGGCAAAACTCCATCGTGAGGACAGGTGGAATAACCCACCAGCCACGTTCACAGCTCTTTCAAAAACAGTCTGAGGCTAAAGCTTTTAAGAGCCTTTCCAGAATTCAGACAACTTGGGACCTCATTTCTGTAGGCACCTGCCTAGTCCCCAGCTCGATTCCTGACACGTTCTTGGTTTCCTAGCACAATAATAATTTATTCACACCTGATGACTAAACTGACGTGTCTTATCAGATCCGAGTTTTCTCTTTTGCTGTCACACAGCCTCTATTCCATATTCCAAGGCTGAGTACACATGTTCTTAGACCATATCCTTTTACAGCCCTCTCGGGTCTCTTTACTTTTTTCCTCTCTTTTCTCTCCCAGGACCCCTCTCCTCCCTTTACATCACCAAGAGAACAGATCTGATGACTTGACAGAGACATAAAATAAATGCCTGTGATCTCCGTGCAAAATCTGGGGCAGAGAAGAGGTGTTACCTCTGAAATCTCTCCCCTGCTCCTGTCCTAAGAAGTACTTTTTAGACACAGAGGCTACCTCAGCAGCACGAAGGCCTGCACATACGCGCTCGATACCCAGGCAAGAGCATACGCAGCACAGCCGTCCCCGCTTCAGGGACTCACCTGGTCTCTTGACCGGCTTTTTGGTGGGGGTGTCCTTCCTTTTGTTCTGAATAGCAGGGGAGTAGGGCACCCCCGTGGAAGAGCTGTTCTTACGGAAATGGTCTTTCAGCCCCTTGATGGAGCGGTCGAGCTGGACAGAGCGGATTTGGAAGTAAACAGTCATAAAATCTAAAGAAACAAGAGAAAAACAAGGTTATAAGCAAACAGAGAACACTATATGGTAGAACAAACCTTTGCTTTGTGCTGCTAAGGGGCCTTACTAGCATTGATGTTTTTCTCTCCCAAAGGAAAAGTCAATAAAAGCGCATAAAGCTGTAGGCAGAGTTCGATGCTGCAGAACAGGAAAGAAGAGACACGTACTGCCTGAGGAAAGTCTGCTTTCCCCTCTGCCCTTGGTCACACTTGATACAAAATCTCCTACTCATAAAGAGTTCCCAAATGGGGATAACTGACCAGTGTCTTGCATATTTACAACACCTGAGCACTAGATAATGGCAGTTCCATCAGAAGGCGTTACAGATGCAAGTTAGAGGGATTTCTGCTACAGCACAGACTATGCATTAAGATAATTTGTGCTTTATCTCTTTCTCAGCTCTTTCCTTTGTGACATCCAGCAGGAGACTCTGTTCAACTGACAAACCAGCACTTCAGTCACCCTACAAACACTGTTAAAAAAAAAAAGTAGGATCTTAAGATGATCAAAAGGAGACTGAACTATTCACCTAAAAGGTGCCACTAAGGCAGTCACTAGTTCTGCTGGTGCCACTCACTGCCAACAGGGGCAACTTCACGGTTTGTCAGCCCCAGTAGCGCCAGGAGGCTTCACGGCTGAAGGCGTACGAGCTACAAGCCGAGCTGTGCGGTGCCGCACACAATCCCTGACACCCTCCTTTTGGTCTCCACCACGCATGGCAAGCAGCCGGAGAGCAGTCGCGTTATACAGAACTACGAGGGGCCAGAGCGCAGCACCACCAACCTTGATTCCTGCCGTTTTCCACCAGCCAGCCTGAAATGCGGATGACGTCGTGCAGGACGCTCTCGGGGAGGTGCTCCAGAGACACCTCGTCCTGCGTCTCCATTTCATCGTCCCCGCTGATCAGGTCCAGGATGAGGATGGGTGGGACCGGTTTGGTGTGTCGTGTCATCAAGCTGCGGAACTCCGATTCCAGGGACTCCTTGCCCCTCTCAAAGAGGGATTTCTGGCACAAAACAGCAGGACAGAAGCAGCACAGGGCTTCCGTAAACAGCCACAAGTATTTCCACATAGGAACGTACTTTCTGCAGCATTTCTAGCGACACAAACTCCAGGAATGCATGTAACAGATTTTAAAGCAAATTAAATTAAAAAAAAAAATGCTTGGGAATTGCTCACTCTTCAAGTGGGATTTAAAGAGATCCCCCATTCTGCTCAGGCAGTTGAAGAACAAGAGCTACTCAGAAGAGGGTTCAATCAAGGTACACTTTCAGAAGTCATCACAGAATCATAGAATGGCCTAGGTTGGAAGGGACCTTAGAGATCATTTTAATCCAATCTCCCTGTCACAGGCAGGGATGCCCCCTCTGGACTACATCAGGCAACACATGGGGACCGAACGGGAATCAAACCCGCGACCTTGGTGTTATCAGCACCACGCTCCAACCGACTGAGCGAACCGGCCCTACCAGCGCAACACATAGAGAGCAGGAAACATCACAAGCAGAAATGCTGCTGAGCGCAGACTTAAACAGGAGCCAAAACAATCCTGTCTTCCGTTCCGCCCAAACACTTCCTTCACTAAGCGAGAAGCCCATCAGCCGCTCACAGCGAGTGGGGAAGGGACCTACACCTGTTCCCCTCCCGCCCGCGCCAGGCTCCAGACCCAACACCCACCACACGGTTCAGCTCCGGGCTGTCCGGATTGTTGTCCTGGAAGTATTCCACCGCCTTCTGGATCTTGTCCATGCAATTCAAGTATTCCTCCAGCCTCCCAGTGGGGCTGAAAACAAAGCAAACAAACAAACTCGTGCCCCAAGAAGCAAAGAAAGAAGTAAAGAAAGCAGCAGACCAGACTCAGGATAAAAGCAACAAGGAAAATTTCAATTCTCTTTTTCTTTAACTGGAGGAGATCAAGGGATTGCCTTTGGCCTCCACTCAAAGCCAATGCACACAGCAGGTGCAAAACTCCTGATGACTGAGCAGCACCCAGCTCTCAGCCCAGCCTCGCTCTCCCAGTCAGGCGCTGCCAGGAAGGCAGAGGCAGCCGCACACCCCACCCCAGAGAAGTGCCGTCACAGCACCCTCCCAGAGACTGAAATGGGGCTCCCAAACAGTTTTGGTTCATCCCGGGTGCAGCAACAACCTCCACAGGAAGGGAAGAACCTTGGGGAAAAAGATGGAGGAAAGGAGACAAAGCACGAATGTTCGTGATATTCACGTGGCAGCACATCTGCAAACCTGGAAGGGCAGAGTCTGAGCAGACTGTGCCCTCTGAGGACTGTGAAGGTCAGGTCAGGCAGCTTTGCTGTGGACTGACAGTGGGGAAAGAGTGTGAGAAGGGTACAAAGAACGTTATGAGTGTGTGGAGTCAGCTCCCCTGCCTCTGACCCGAAAGTTCAATACGATGAAGCTCCCCAGCAAGATCTAGCTGCTCAACTCACCCTTCCTTTATGATCTTCTCTGTGTCCTTGGCCA
The DNA here is from genome assembly GCA_020746105.1 of Trogon surrucura. NCBI lineage: Eukaryota > Metazoa > Chordata > Aves > Trogoniformes > Trogonidae > Trogon > Trogon surrucura. Next base: position 12,837,442 of record CM036635.1, on the reverse strand, counting down.
CGTGGTAGTAACTGATGACATGATCCAAGCAGGACAGGGTCTTCTCCACATTCTCTTGCAAGCGCTGCAGGTTCTCTGTCTGTTTATGGACAGGGATGATCGAGTTCTCCAGCTTCATCAAGCGACTTTCAAAGGAGGAGAGGATAGAAACCTGCGAGCCAAGAGAGAAACGCAACGCTGAGGACATCGTTCCCACGGATCCACACAGCAGGGCAGCAGTTTGAGCAGGGCTATCGGGGCCCTTCAAGCGCCAGCTTTTCTTTCTGGGCTCTGCTACTAACTTGCTGTGGCTCCTCAGACGGGCTGTTAAATCCCTCTCTGTGCCACCTGCCACAGAGAGATGGGCCAATCCTGGATTAAACATCTGTAAAGCGTGAAGACAACATTCCAAGACAGTACTAAAGAGGAGTAAAATTTTACCTGACAGCAGAAAATAAATCTGCCTGGAAGTGCTCTAGGTAAAAGGACCAACATAAGCGCAAACTGGCAGCCACTTTGCTCCTTTCCACTAAGACCCAAACATGAGGTGCACAACGTGAAGGCCCAGGACCAGTGTAATGAGAACCTTCCATTCCATCACAGACATTTTGTTTCTCAAATGGACTGTGATATTGCTTCTGTCATCTGGGAAATCTTAGTAAGGTCATACAGGGTGCCTTAATATCATCTTTTCTAGAGCAAAAAGTAAATTCTTTTGAGAGTCACTCCTATGTTACATTTTCAACACTCCTCTGACAGTGCCTCTATGACTTTCTGAGCGCACAACTGGACACAGTATACCAGCTGTGGGCTTGAGAACAAGTAGAACACAATAAGTGCTTCTACCCCTTAAGCAAAACACTCTCAAAACAAAACTCCAAACGAGACCTGACTTTATGAAGCAACAATATAATGCTGCTGCGCAAACTAGCCTGGGGTCCATTATACCTCTTCCTGAGAGAGAGGACACGCTATAAAGAGACAAGGCCAACAGAGCTTGTCTGAGCCCTCGTCTCCCAAGAAGCAAAGCTCAGTACTGAAACGTTCATCAGTTTTCCCCTTTGCCCAGCCAAGTGTAAAACCCAGGCACGGAGCAAGCGGCTCGTTACCCTACGTTCCCCAGATGGGCACAACGACAGCCTGGAAAAGAGAATCTCTTAAGAAAAAGTAAAGCCAGGCCCAACATCAGGGCCAACCTCAAGGGCCTCCTTACCATGTTCTTTGTGAGCTGGTCACTCTTCTCAAGGCTCTCTTTGATAAAGGACAGAGTTTCTTCTTCCTGTCCGTAGGATGAAAAAAATAGTCTTCAATTCTGAACATTAAGTATTTAAGCCACTACACACTGCATGCAGGTTTTTATAAGTCCTGGTAAACACTGCAGGAAACCACGTTTGGTCTGATGCTGAGGCCACCTTTTCATACGCCACCTCTTAACAGAAACCAGGGCAGCTGAACCAGAAACTAACGAGTGGGGTTCTTCATCGTTTACTTGCTTCCCTTCGACAGCACGAGCCTCAGCACACCACAGCCCCAGTGCAACACGAACTGAACGCCGTTAGGGCGGAGGCACTGACTCAGAGCGCACCCTCCCGGCCACGGCACAGGGCAGGTGCTGCACCGGCACCACCCAAACCCGACGCACACACCTGAACCCAAGCAACCGAGGAAAAGCAAGCACCAAGGGCTGTTTTCAAGGCACTGAAACACAGAGAGAGGGGGGAAGAGCAGCCTGCGAGGACTGACCTCCCAGGCCGGACCCCAGCACCCGGAGGGAGAGCCCAGGAGCCCCGGGCCCCGAGGCGGGGGCAGACCCTGCCAGCCAGGGCCCTCGGCCTCGAAGCGGGCCTGGCGATGCCGCCGGGCGCGGAGCGGGCTGGCCAAGCCCTCAGGGGTGCCGGGACACTCCCGGGCCCGACGGGGACGGCCAGGCCAGCTCCCGGCCCCGTCTCCCGGGCAACCGGCTGCGGGCGCAGGCCCCGGCCGGGCCCTCAGCAGGTCCCTGGCCCCGGCCCACCTGCTTGAGCTTGCCCTCGATCTCCCTCCTGCGGGCCGACACCTCCTCGGTGGGGATCATGCTGCCGCGGGGGGCGCCGGGGCCGCGCTGCGCCGCTCAGCCCCTGGGCAGGGCCCTTCCCGCGCTCCCGCCCCGTCAGGGCCGCGCCGCCATCTTGGCAGCGGCGGGACGCGCCGCGCACGCGCGCCGGGGGCGGGCGGGGCCTGGCGGCGCGCGGGAGGCGGAGGCGCGGGGGCCGCGCGGCGCATGCGCGGCGGTGCTGGGGCGCGGGAGGGCGCGCGCGAGGGCGCGCGCGCGTGCCCCGCCCAACGGCCGGAGCGGGGCGGGCGGGCGCGCGGAGGAGCGGTGGAAAATGGAATGTGAGTGACAGACATGGAGGCGTTTCATGGAATCGTGGAATCACGGAATCATGGAATCACGGAATCGTAGAATCATAGAACAGTTCGGGTTGGAAAAGGCGCTTGGGATCATCGAGTCCAACCATTAACCCTACACTACAAGTTCACCCTGAACCACATCCAAGCGACACTTAAACACATCCAGGGATGGCGACTCAACCCCCTCCCCAGGCAGTCTGTTCCAGTGTCTGACCACTCTTTCCGTGAAGAATTTCTTCCTAATGTCCAGTCTAAACTTGCTCTGTTTCAACTTGAACCCATTCCCCCTGGTTCTGTCCCTAATGATCTCTGAGAAGAGACCAGCACCAACCTCTCTACCAACGTCCTTTCAAGTAATCGCAGAGCATGATGAGGTCCCCCCTCAGCCTCCTCTTCCTCAAACTGAACAGTCCCAGCTCCCTCAATCGCTTCTCTTAAGGTCTATTCTCCAGGCCTTTCACCAGCTTTGTCGCCCTCTTCTGCACTCGCTCCAACACCTCAATATCCCTCTTACACTGAGGTGCCCAAAACTGAACCCAACACTCAAGGTGTGGCCTCACCAGTGCTGAGTACAGGGGGACAATCACCTGCCTACTTCTGCTGGTCACACAATTTCTAACACAAGCCAGGATGCCGTTGGCCGCCTTGGCCACCTGGTCCCACTGCTGGCTCATACTCAGCCGGCTGTCGGTCAGAACGCCCAGGTCCTTTTCCGCCAGACAGCCTTCCAGCCACCTGTCCCCAAGCCTGTAGTGTTGCATGGGGCTGCCGTGACCAAAATGCAGGACCCTACACTGGGCTCTGTTGAAATGCCCGCAGTTGGCCTGGGCCCATCGATCCAGTCTGTCCCTCTGTAGAGCCTTTCTACCCTCCAGCAGGTCTTCCCCTGCCCTGCATCCGTCTTCCAGAAAGAAAAGCTACCGCCCAGGGGAGCTGCCCTCGTCTCCCGGCAGCATCGCGGGGACGCTGGGTGTGACACACACAGGGCAGACACGGGTCTCCGCATCCTCCTAAACCATGGCCAGCCTGGGGCAAGGGGCTGGTTTCACCAGCACAGCCAGTGCCAGCCTCCTGCGGCCCTGTGCTGCTCCGAGGCGAGGCTCCCACCGTGCGAAGGGACCGTCGTGTTCCCATCCATCTTCCCCTTGTCAAACTGCTCCGGGCTCTGGAAAGGAGCTGAAACAGCCCAAAGGGCCTCTTTTGTTCCACAACTTCAACGCATTCTATAAACCACCTTATCACACTGCAAACAGCTGTGCCCGGGCTCTGGCTGCTGCGAGGGGCAGCTCTCGGCCAAGCCGCCGCGTTTTCTGTGTGTGCCTGCCCGTGTTTTATGGGGACGCCTGGCAGAGGGGATCTTGTCCTGGGGGTGTAAGAGAGAAGAACCTTGTCTGGTGTCTGCACCCAGCACCTCTTGTGCTTTTCCTCACTGGGCTGGTGTGACTGGGAAGGTTTTTTTGCCTGTCTGTACAGCAGAGCCGTCTCCTTTTTATAGGAATCCACGGTCTTTCTGCTAGCGCTCAGCTCCTCATTCAAAGGGCAGCCAGAGCCAAAAGGAAACCTCCCCTCGCTCAGCCTGGAGAACAATTGTGTGTGCTCCCATAAATAGTGCTGAGGATCTCCTGAAAAGTCAGCAGAAGGGCTCCCTTGCCCTGTCACGGGGTGACTGAGCCCTCAGAGCAAAGCGGGGGGCAGCTGGGGCAGAGGCATCCAGGCCGGATCCCAGCTGCCGGGTGGGGTGATAAAGAGTGAATAAATATGCAGAAAGTCAGCCTGCCAATAAATCGTGTAAAAACTGCCCAGGTCTGCACAAGTGTGAGGTGCAACACCACATCCAAGGGGAGGCAGCCGAAGAAAAACCTGGCGTGCTGCTCAAATGCAAAGAGTCAAAGCAGCAGGGGTTATTCCTGGTAAAAGGGAAATAAAAGGGCAGAAACCCTGCAGCTTGAACACGTGTTAAAACAGTGCAACAGGGTGCAAAGCGCACCCGGGATCTCGAGGCTGTAAATCCTCCCCTCCGGCTTGTTGCCGGCTGTTTCCCGAGCGGTGGGTGCAGCCGACACAATCCCGGTCCCGCCACCTTCCCGCCGGAGCGCCACGGCCGCGCCGCTCTTCCCGCCCTGCGAGCCGCCAGCCGCGGGGCTCCTGCGGCGCGGCAGGAATCCCTTCCCACGCGGAAAGGCGAACGTGGTGACTCAGCAATGGCTGTGGAGGAATGCCGAGTCACCCTTTGCTTCCCTCTCTGTGAGACGGGACAAAAAAAGCCCCTTTTTCTCTCCCGGAGAAAGGATTTCCGTCCAGGTGGCTGCGCTCACTATCAGCACAGGCGCAGAAGGTGGAAAACGGCCAACGCGACTGAATAAGGATTGCACCCTCAGTGCGGGGTTGAGTCGGGGCTTTGGTGCTGTAACGAGAGAGCTAATGAGCACCTTTTCCAAGCAAAGCTGGTTCCAGCGCTCCAAGACGCAGGATCAGACCGGAGCCCGACACCTCTGGGGTGTGGAGGCCGCAGGGTTCGAACATCATTGTTCAGCAACAGGAGCTTTCGCCGCCACAGGCACGAGGAAGTGGCTCCTGCTCGCGGGGACGTGACAGTCACTTCTCTCTGAGGACGAGGTGTTCAGGGCGTTGGTCACTCAAAACGCTGCAGAAAAGAGAATCGACCCGATTTGCAGGTGGGGAAACTGAGGCAGGGAGGGGCTTTGCTTTGCCTGCTCAAGGCTTGGCTCCAAGTCACTGGAAATACCCAGACATCCCCCAAATCCATATTTCTCTTGGCTGCCTTTATGGTGGAGAGGGTCATGGCACAAAAGGTGTAATCTTGACAATATTTGGAAAAATTCAATTAACAGAAGCTCTCAAAGCAGGGACTTTCTGTTGTCTGCATTGTGGCTTGGTACTGCTCACCCCAGGAACAGTTCCTGCTTAAAACTCTTGTCATTTTATTGCAAAAAATAATTCTGCCTGCCTTCGCTTCCCACTGGCGTGGAGGAGCCAGTGGGGGTGCGACGGGGCAGTGGTTCTCCCTGAGCCCCTGGAGACACCTGTGAGACACGCGGTGTGCGGCAGCAAGGGCGAAACAAGATTAATACAGCCAGGAGCCTCCGACAGGGCTTTGCATTTGATGTGGGAGAGGAGAGAGATCAGAGTATGGAGGAGCTGGAATTAACATAAAGTGACAAAACTTTGATTACGGGCTGAAGGGCCATCCCAGGCTGCGCGCCCCCATGGTGTGACCCACTGGTGCCCTGGGCTGCGAGAACGCGGGGGAACACCCTCCCCAGTGGCACTGCCCTCGCCTCCTTCCCAGAGGCAGCCTGTTCTCTCTCCTCTGAGATCAGCCAGATAGAAAGAGCGATTGATCTTTAGCTAGATTCATCTTCAGCCAGAAAAACCAGGACTTCCGAGCTGGCTGAGAAGACCCCAGCTTTCCCTTCCAGGTGGGGTTAAAAGGGGAGAACCCTTGGAAGAGGAGACGAGTGTCCACAGACGGGGCACGGGACATCCCCGGGCGTGCGCCCTGGCTGTTAGGGTGCCCACGAACTTGAAGGGTTGAGATGGGAACCAAAGGAATTTTTCCTTCCTGGTCACCTCCACAAGCCTCACCAGCTTCTCTTTGATCCTGACTTGGGTCTAGAGCGTCGCAACGTGCCATAGCGATGCGCAGTGCTCCTGCGAAACCAGGTCCATGTAGGACAAGGGCTGACGTTTGGGCTCCTGCAGCTTCCCGGGCCTTCCTGTGTGGCACTGAGGAGAACTGCACCAGCCTCGCTGCTCCAGGGAAGGGATGTGGCATGGCAGCAATTGCAACGAAAACCCAAACAATCGCCTAACCGGGAAACCCTCATCCACCCTCGGCTTCTTGCAGAGAGGGGGTTCGTGGGGATCAGCCCCTTGAAGGCTGACTACAGAAGTCCCGCCCGAGCCACCACAGACACAAGCTGTGCTCTCCCTCCCTCCAGTTTTATTTGCAGAGGGAATTAAGGTCCTGCTGGGAAAACCTCCCCTGTGCTCTGATAACGGGCTGCATGACCAGCTCTCAATGGCTTTTTGTAAATGAATGACCAGGATTAACGAGGTTCCCCTTGTCAGTGTTTACTTAGCACTCCGCCAGAGTGGGGGGAACAGGGCAGAGACCCCCCTCCTCCAGCCAAACCCCTTGGGCCACCAAAAGAGCTGGCAGATCCTGAGGACCAGCATGGTGCCACCCAGCGCATCGCCAAACCCTCCCTCTTCTCCCTGGAGAGGTTCCCACCTGGGTTTGCGATGGGTGGGACGTGTGTGTGTGCACCAGGGATATCAGTCCTGGGGACAGAGGAACTACAGGCACCGTATTTTGTCAGCTGGGGCCTGGGGTGAGGGTGACGCTCATTTTCTCTCTACCTTGCTGGGGAAGGAAGGGGCGGGATTTGCCGTGAGGGTCTGAGGAGGCTGTGTGGGGCTGCAGCTGGGCCCATCCGCTCAGCAGGGACGCACTTGGTGACTCTCGGGCTGGTGGGGAGCTGTGCTGCGAGGCCACAGGGTGCGGATCCAACGAGCCCCGCGCGGAGGGGACCCTCCCCTGCCATCCCTCTTTGCCCACAGTGGGACTTGCCTGCTCCAGGGACTGAAGCTGCCGCAACCATCTCTCCACTGCACAGCCGTAACCAAAAGCCACCAGGATGGAGCGTTACTCGCCCCAACACCTGCAGGCCTGCTCCCCACCACCTATCAGCCAGGAATTAGCACCAACCCTGTGCCAGCTTGGAGGCATGCCCTCCCCCCTGCCCAAAGGGGCAAACCCAAATCCCCGGCTCATGCTCAGCCAGCCAAGCCTTTGCTAGGAGCAACGAGCAGCAACGAGCAGCCCACCTCTTGACAATAGCGAGCCCAAAATGCCCGTGGAGCTCCCAGGGCAGATAGCAGTTGCCTCTCCCAGCCAGGCACTGGGAAAAGGAGCACCGTGTGGGAGCGGAACCGTGCTTCCCTTGGCTGCCAGGCTGGCCTGCTGCCCACCAGCGCGACGCCAGGCCAAATTCTTTGCGATTTCTAGGTCAACACCCGCCTCTCGTAATGCCCCTGAGGCCTCCTGCTGCCTGCACCGGCCTCCAGCCCCACTGCCCCCGTGCGCAGGATGGGAGCATCCGGGGGGATCCGTACCCAGCACCCCCGCGCTGCTCAGCCCGGCTGGCCCCGTCCGTAACCCCCGAGTATTCGGGGCTTATGCCCACATTGCGAGGATTTGGGCCATTCCCCAAATGCACCTGCTCGCCCTCATGCTGCCTTTGCTGCCCAGCTCTGCCTACAGCAGCACCCATGGGTGAGCTGTGTCTGCAGGGTGCAGAGCCTGGAGCCTGCCCCTCCTTGCACCCTTTTTTTAAAGGGGGTTTAAGGCCTGTCCCCTGGAGTCAGACATCAAAGAAGGGTGTTTGCTTTGGACTTCTAAAGTGAGTTTCTCACTGTCTGGATGGCAGTGGAAAAGACAAAAAAAAAAACCAAAGAAAACCCAGGAAAATCTCAGGACGGCCCTAACACTCCAAACCTGGAAATAAATCACCTGAAAGAAACAGCCTTTGTAAAGAAATCCCCATGGCCCCTGTGCTTGTTTGCAAACCGGCCAAGTTTTGACCTCGGCGTGACGTGGTTTCCCAAAGAATGAGGTGACGCTGGCACCGCTGAGGCAGCTCAGGGGCTGGGCACGTCTCCCTCTGCCCGCGGGGGCCACTCGCCGTGGCACGGGCTGGGCTGCAAGAGCAGGAGCCCTGCGGGGCCGCGGTCCCCTACCCGGGGAGGAGGAGGAAGGGGCAGCATGTCGAGCGTGTCCTCATGACGGCATTTGCGCAGGGGCTGTTGCACCGTGGCTTGGGCGAGCAGCCACCGGCACTCCCCCCGCCGCAGGGCAAGCCCCGGCCTGCCGGCGCATTGTGCTGGCCACGCCGCCACGAACGGCCGCCGGCAACGGCCGCTGACCCGTCCCGGGGCTGCCTGGGGCACGGGGGCAGGCAGGGAGCTCTGCCAGCTCGGATCCCCGGTGCCAGAGGTTGCACCCCTCGTACGTGGCCCAAGAACAGATGGGAACTCAAGGGTGCAAATGCGTTCCAAAATGCTGCTCAGATAATCGCGTTCTGATCCGCAGCAGACCGCCGCCTTTGCCGTGCCTCAGTTTCCCCACCAGGATGCTGTAAGCCATCCAAGCTGTGCAAATGCCACGGGTGCCACTGGGCTCTGCCAGCAGTGAGGGGTCAGTGCTGGAAAAGTAGAAAAGGGGCTTTGCTGCCCCCTCTCTGTTTTCAGAGAGCCTTTCCCAGAGCCCCTGCGACCCCGCTGAAAGGTGTTTGCACCCAGCCTGGTCCCGCCAGGCAAAGCCCTGGATCTGCAGGTCCAGCCCTGGGGCCCGTCACAGCCTGTCTTGGGGTTCGCTACGACATCTCCATCCCCTCAGATATAAAACCCCCTAAAAATCAGTGTCACAGGGGCAGGGAGTCCCTGAGCCATGCCCAAGCTCACCATCCCCGTTCTTTCCACAGACCCGCTGTGCCCAAGAGTGGAGCTCGCTGCCCCAGTGAGGTTCCCGGGAGATTTCTCATCCATGTGAGCTCCTGGATGTACGTTTGGGAACCTGTTTTTTCACCAAAAATGGGAGGGTCATTCATTGCTATGCAAGGCAAGTCCATTCCCTACCCTCCTCAGTCCTGTCTCCTCCTTCTCTCCCCTCATTGCTCTGACCTGGGATGTTAAAATGGGCTGAATTTTTCATCGCGGGCGGGGGGAGGAGGGGAGGGGAGGAATAAAAATGAAAAAAACAAATCTGGGCGTGGAGAGAGCTATGACCTCCTCCAAACGCACAGCACCAAATCCACACAAGGAAAACAAAAGGCAGCAAGATTAGCATTTCCAAACAGAGCAGAGATGGCCCCAATCTTTGAGCTGTTTATTCTAGGCGTTGATTTTCAATATTTAGGATGATTAGCAAGTGAAAGCCGGCTGTTGCCAGAAGGGCTCCGTGCCAGCCCCGCACTCAATGGAGGGGAAAGAAAGACACGGCAAGAAAGGGAGAGAAAAGAAGGGCTTATGTGTATATTTCCCCCCCCTCTGTGAACGGGAGATTGGTTTGAGGTGTCAATGTTTGCCCATCATGAGGGATGATGGATGAGGGGACGGCTAGGGGAAGAGCAGAAATAAATAATAAGGGAATAATCACCCTGTGCTTAATAACCAATGGCAGTAGGACCTGGCTGGGGTGGCAAGGGCTGAGTTTCTGGAGCCAGGTGCTTCCCGCACTCATCTCTGGTGGATGCTGGCGGTGGGATGCCCCGAAACACAGTGACTCTGGGGTCTCACTGCACGATGTGTTCCCCACTTGTAGAGCACGGGGGGACGCTGCCAGCTCGCAGGACCCCAACCCATCATCGCCACCGTGTCAGGCGAGCTGGGGCAGCCCACGGGGCTGGACCAGCCCTGGCCACAGGCTGCAACCCCACTGCCGCCGGCAAGCCCGGGCAGGCCGGGCACTGCCGGGTCCCGACCTCCCTCCTTGGCACCGCGCTTCGGCCCAGCACACACGGGCTTTGTGCTGGGCGCCCCGCCCGCGGGAAGCGATGCTCCCAGCCCACGGCACCCCTGCCTCTGCACCTCCTGGCTGCTGCTTAAAAAATACGCTCTCCCCCTACCCCAGACCGTCTCATTGAAAGACAGAAAGAAAAAAAATTCACGTCCAAGTTGGTTTTGTTGCTTTCAGAAGCTGAACAAAACAAGGCTGTTTCAGGCCTCGCCTGGTGCCTCCTTTATATTCACCCTTTCTCACTTTAAAGTCCTCGACTGGCTCCAGCAGACTGGAATATTTTCCCCTGGCAAGAGCAGGTTTTTTCAGGGCCCTGGCAGGATGGGGATGTTGGGACAGGGGGGCTCTTTTTCCAGGGTGTTTAAACACAGAAACTACATGACTGTGCCCAGCAAAAGTAAAATAAATACGTGGACCAAGGGACAAGGGGACCACCAGCTTTTTTGCAGCGCTGCCAGTGCCACTGCTACCAGGGGAAGCTGAGACCAACCCCCTCAGTGCTGCCAATGGGGAGCGGAGAGGAGGAGAAACCAGGACAGGGAATTTTTTGCTGCCTTTTGGAGCTCACAGTCCCCAGCATCCCCAACCAAGAGACCTCATCTACCTCCAAAATTCCCCTCCAGATACATCAAAGCCACCCCCCACAGGGATAACCCTACCTTATCACAAGGGCCACGTCCTACTCTCCCAGTACAAAACACACAGGCCAAACCCTGTCTCTCCAGTGAGCCCAGCCCTTGTTTTGGGTTGAGATGGGCTGGATTGGGAGCAGCTGTGACCACTGCAGAGCCAACAGGCAGCCCTGGGGCTGGCTGCCGCAGCACCTGGTGCCGATCCCTGGGGGGGTGACAGGGTGCTCCTCAGGTGCTGGGGAGATGGAAAGGGCTATGTCGCCAATGCCAGAGCGATGGGACATCTTGGAGTGGGTCTATTCAAAACAGGGGCCAGTACCCCCTTTTCCAGAGCTCCGGCCCCTTCTCCCACCACCCCAAGTGGCAGCACTGCCCCGTAGAGCCTGGCCCCAGCCAGCCCTGCACCCCAGAGCCATCCTCCCATCCCCAGGGGGCTCCCTGAAACCTGTTGCCCCCAACCCGCCGTCTCTCACCCAGCCAGGCTGACAGCTGAGCGTACGTTGCTTTTTTTCCCCCGCCTTGGCAGAGCCCAACTGCTCCTCGACGTAATTGGCCCCGTGAGGCCTCAGCTATTCCTGAGGCTTTCATGCAGCTCCTCCGGCCACCCTGTACCCAGGAGGGCTCCGAAGCCACTTGTGTTTCTCGGGACATCTACAGGGCCCGGTGGGGACCTGGCACAAGCAGAGGAATAGTCCCAGGCACTCACACCATGTTCGCCCCTGGGAACTTCCCGCAGGGCAGGGAAGGATGCTCCAGGGGTTGGGAGCAGCTCCCAGGACCCGGGACACCAGGCACAGCCACCCTTGTGCTGCACAGCGGGTGTGCAACCATTGCCACGCCCCACGTGGGGGGTTGTGCCTCACTTTCCCCACTGGGAATTGCTGTGCTGATATGGAGCACGGTGGTAGCACCCACGTACCAGGGCTGGGTGTACAGAGGGTCAGACGCGGTGCTGGAAGGAAACAAGGAGGCAAAAGAATTCTCTCTTTTTCTTTTTTTTTTTCTTTTTTCTTTTTTTTAATTTTTAACTTGTCAATAACTTTTGTCAACAACCGTTTTTATGTTGTAACCGCCATGAGGAAGGTTAAATTACGCACATATTTTTGTGGTTCTTCAGCATCAGTATAGAGACTCCCAATCAGGAAAATATAACAAAACCAACAAATAAAAAGAAGCCTGGCCAATACAGACACCTACACTGACCCTAAACACCCCCAGAGCCATGGCACTCGCTCCCCAGCCCTGGGACACTGTCCCCAGCCATGCGGTGGCATCCCGGGGGACTTCAGCTGCTGGCACCTGAGCGAAGGCCCTATCTCTGCTGCTTGCATGAACTGAAGGTGTTGGTTCTCAGCCTGCCCCACACTTTACTGAGGGGAAGTAAGACTTACACTCCCACCTTCACAGCTCCAACCCTTTCCCCAAATACGGATGCAAATTCTTCCAAGGGCAGATTTTTTTAAGGCTTGTTTATTGATTCTTCCACTACACCTCTATTCTCACTAAATTATATTGCTCACATTAAAGATCCTAAGTGCTTTTGTAACCAAAAAAAAGAAACTCTTTCCAATCTTCCATTTTTCGGCAAGTCCAAGACATGTCACTAAAACTACAGCCTCTACTTACTCCTACTGAACGGCTACTCTACATCTAGTAACCTACAGCTAAGGAGAGGGGAAAAATCCAGTTCTCGAGAGCTTCAAGTCAAATTACAGCAGAGTTAGGCTCCTTTCCCAAAATGTTTCTGAGCTACTTAGCAGAGACCTGGTCACGCTCTCGCTGCACACCGAGCCAAAGAGCCAACGCTGCAGTTGGTGTCAATCCCGGCAGCTCTCCCCACTGGATGGGACTACGTCTCCACTGCCGTCCCCAGAGCCCGCTGCACACACAGTCTTTGGCCTGAGCTCCTGGATGGAGCCTGAATACAGATTTCTTTGCTCTGCAGACCCACCCGAGAGCGTCTGTTGTGGAGTGATCCCATCACCACCAGCTGCTGGCCATGCCACGGTGTCCTTACAGCTCCCCAAAAAGCACACCTTTAATCGGGGTCCTGCATTGCCCTGGAAGCTGCTAGGAGCCTGCTGGATGAGCAAAAGAAGTGGAGAGCAACAATCTCAGACCAAAAAACCAGAGAGGGGCTACATCGGCTACTGAAAGATAGAGAGGGTTTATGGGGGTCTAGAACCTTTGGCATCTGCAGCAAGGATTTTGGGCACAAAAAATAGGAAAGCCAGTTCTGGGAGCACCCTGGCCCCTGCTGCTTCCCTCCTGCTAGGGCCAATTCCTGGATCCTTACACAAAACCTGCTACTGCTGCTGCAGGAATCCTTCCTCCAGCGGTCTGCATTTACAGAACAATGAACACAAGCTGTGAAATAGTGACAGTATAAAACAACTCCATCATGGTTTAGGCCCAGACAGCAACTAAACACCACTTGGCTGCTTGCTCGCTCCTCACCCCTTTGGGATGGTGTGAGGAGTGCTCCCATTCTCAGTCAAATCCACAAGTGTAATTAAACTGGATTTATTTAAGAAATGAAAAGCTCCCCCAAGTTTACATGTTCTGGTATCGATTGAGAAGAGCAGCTACTACACTGCACCCAACCCTTAACAAAGAATAATGATCCGGATCGTATTGTACACTCACCCGAACAAAGGTGAGGACTCTCAACCTCGAGGAGTCACCGTGGCCGGCGTCCCAAACCCAGGGGGAGGCTGTGCCCGACGGCAGGACCTGCTGCTCCCACGGGATGGCTCCCACGCGCCCCAGCCAGATCCCATTTTAAAGCTCAGCCCAATCTGAGCTGTGGTCAATCAAAGCCATCTTGGAAGAGCAGCAGTTCATGGCAAAGTGTCCCTGTTTAATTTCCTATAATCAATAGTCAAGTGCCACCGTCCATCAGGTCTGAGGACTGGCCAGACTGGGGCATTGTAGGGAGAGTGGGTGCGGGTTACAATCTGCCTTCTCTCGAGGTCACCAAGCAATTCAGCGATACCCTTCGTAGCTGCCCGAGGCAGCGGGTATTGATGAACACAGGTGAGTCTGGAGCATGGGAGTCGGGGGGCAGTTTGCAAAACCTTGATCTGTACTGGAGCAGTTTGCAAAGCTCTGACCTGCCTGGCTTCTGTCTCCCTGCTTCCAGAGCTCCACACCCTGCCACCGGGCAAACACCAGCACTGCCTGCTAGCACATCGAAACCTAAAACATTCCCCTTAAAAGGACTAAGGAGCACTTCCACGGCAGTCATTCTTTTTGCTCCAGGCAGCCAAAACTGAGTCCGGGCTAGCGGGCATTTTTCTGTTGCACCTGGCACCCCCACTATGTTTAGAGCTTTTCCCGATGGTTTGATTCGCAAGTCCTTTGGCTGTTGCTCGTTTAAAACACTAACCTGGGCTCCTGTATCAATTCAAAATGCTGAACTAACTCGCCGTGGGCCCACGGGGATGTGTATGTAAGCCTCTTATCACAGACCATTGGTAAGAACTCACTACGTGGATGGGAGGCCCGACCCACACCCACGGTGTTCCCTTGAACCGCACTCGCTCCCTTGAACCGCACTTGCTGCCCGCACGGAGGCGCAAAGGGGCAACTGCCTGAAGGGGCAACTGCCTGAAGGGGCAACTGGTTGCTCGCCGGGAGGAGGGGGAGCTGCTGCCCCTGGGGCTTCCCGACTCCTGCCATTCCCTTCCAGCAGGGCCACCAGCCTCCCCGTGTGTCAGCGCCTGCCTGTGCCACGGGGCTCGGGGCACCCGCATGGCTGAGGCCTTCTCCAGGCACGGGGCCTGTCGGTGTCCTGGGGCCGCTCGGGCCCACCCCAGGCTGGGCTGGGTGCTCGGGGGCTCAGCCGCTCGGCGAGGCTGGCTCGGTGGAGCCGCCTGTTCCTGTCGGGCCCCCAGGGCCAGCCCATCCCGCCTCACGTCCAAGCTTAACAAGATCGTGTGAGAGCACCGCCCGGCTGAGCACATGGCCCGGGCCGGGCGAGTTCTGCCTGCTGTGTCTGTCGGGCTCTGAACCCTTGCTCTGAGGGGGTTCACGTGGGCTGTTAAGGCGTCCGGTAACGCTCCGATCAGGGGCTCAAGGCGACGCGGTCCCACCGCTGCGGCCATGGGGATGCCTTGTTGGCCCCATTCATACATCGCTTGAACACACGCTGCCCTTTGAATTCCCTCACCTAACTGGGGTAACCCCTTTACCTGAATAATAACAGGCCCCCCTCTCTCTCTGGGGTCAGTCCCCCCAGCCCAATCCAAGCCGGAGCGGATTGTGTTATACACTCACCCGAACAAAGGTGAGGACTCTCAACCTCGAGGAGTCACCGTGGCCGGCGTCCCAAACCCAGGGGGAGGCTGTGCCCGACGGCAGGACCTGCTGCTCCCACGGAACGGCTCCCACGCGCCCCAGCAGGACCCCATTTTAAAGCTCAGCCCAATCTGAGCTGTGGTCGATCGAAGGACAAGGGGCACAGGCTTAAGCTCTGCCAGGGGAAATTTAGGCTGGATCTTAGGAAGAAATTCGTTACAGAGAGAGTGGTCAGGCATTGGAACGGCCTGAGCAGGGAGGTGGTGGATTCACCGTCCCTGGAGGTTTTTAAACAGGTTGGACGTGGCACTTAGTGCCATGATCTAGTAAACGGACTGGAGTTGGACCAAGGGTTGGAGTTGATGATCTCTGAGGTCTTTTCCAACCCAATTGATTCTATGATTCTAGGCCATCTCGGCCTACCGTTGGCTACCGGCCATCTTCTTGGGTGTAGGCCCCGGCTGGTAGGCCAGACCCACACTAGCCAGAAACTTCCAGCAATTTCTCTGAAATCTGCCCGACAACTGCTGTGAGGGGAGGCAGCCCAGAGCAGGGGATGCCCCTGCCCCAATCCACCCCGGGACCACTGCCACGATTCGACTTTCCCTGGCGAGGTGGCACAGGCACCTCTTGCTGTCAGGTCCCCAGGGGGTGCAGTCCCGCGGGGTGAGGCAGCCCAGAGCCGGGGACGCACCCGCCACACCTGGGGAGGAGAAAACGGAGCCAAGTGCTTGTGGGTTGAGACAAGGGCTCTTTAGTTTGGAGAAGAGGAGACTGAGGGGTGACCTTGTTAATGTGTACAAATATCTAAAGGGTGAGTGTCACGAGGATGGAGCCAGGCTCTTCTCGGTGACAACCAATGACAGGACAAGGGGTAATGGGCTGAAACTGGAACATAAGAGGTTCCGCTTAAACTCGAGAAGAAACTTCTTCTCAGTGAGGGTGACGGAGCCCTGGAACAGGCTGCCCAGAGAGGTTGTGGAGTCTCCTTCTCTGGAGACATTCAAGACCCGCCTGGACACACGTTCCCATTATCTGGGCGTTCCTGCTCTGGCAGGGGGATTGGACTTGACGATCTTTCGAGGTCCCTTCCAATCCCTGACATTCTGTGATTCTGTGAAGGGCAGGGAGGGCTCACTCACCACCTATGGCCACAGGTGAAACAGACCAAAAAAAAAAAAAATATCAATTTAATTTCTTACCAATAGGATAATGAGAAGTTAAACTGGATCTTAAAGATACCTTCCCGCCACCCATCCCTCCTTCCCAGGCTCGGCTTTGCTCCCAAATTTCTCTCACATCTCGCTCCTCTCTGGTTTCCCAGCAATTTTTTTTTTTTTTTCTCCTTCTGAAATACGTTATGGCAGAGGCACAGCCACCGTGGTGGACTGGCTCAGGCTCGGCCAGCGGCAGGTCCCACGTGGAGCCGGGGCAGCTTCCAGCAGCTTCTCCCAAGGGCCACCTCATCGCCCCTCGCCTGCTCCCAAAACCCCGTCAGACAAACCCAACACAGCTCCCAAACTGCCTCTCCCCTGTCCCCCACTATTAGGAAATGCTAGTGCTAAAAATATAGCTTTATTTGAATATGTTATTAAATGGATTATATAAAAAAACATCTCAAGAGGCAGACTTTTTGAATATATAACATTTAACAGATTTTATAAAAACTTCTAAAGTGACAGACTTTTTGAATATGTAACATATAACATTATATAAAAGCATCTAAAAGAAACAGACTTTTAAATATATAATATTTAACAGATCATATGAAAACATCTAAAGGGGCAGACATAACAGATTATATAAAAGCATCTAAAAGAAACAGATTTTTTAAATATATAACGTTTAACAGATTATATAAAAACATCTAAAGAGGCAGACATATAACAGATTATATAAAAACATCTAAAAGAAACAGATTTTTAAAATATATAACATTTAACAGATTTTATAAAAACATCTAAAAAGGCAGGCATATAACAGATTATATAAAAACGTCTAAAAGAAACAGACTTTTTGAATATATAACATTTAACAGATTAGATAAAAACTTCTAGAGGCAGACATATAATAGATTACATAAAAACATCTAAAAGAAACAGATTTTTTAAATATATAACATTTAACAGATTATATAAAAACATCTGAAAGAAACAGACTTTTTGAATATATAACATTTAACAAAGTATATAAAAACATCTAAAGAGGCAGACTTGCCAAATATATAAACCTTTTCTTCTTCCTTAGGCACAAGTCAGGAGGGAGGTTGAACTCAAGAGAATCCAGAAGGGACTTCTACTTGCCTGCTGGCTAATTATCACGCTATACCTACTAACTATCCTAGACAGAAAAAGAGAAGAGAAACAGGGAGACGAAGGGGTGAAGAAATTGCACTTAGCCTATCGAGTCCTAAGCTACCAGGAATCTCGTGTCTTGGGTGGGATTTAGCAGGTGCTCTCCTTTAGCCCTGAAGGAAAATATGCCATGTCCATCTCCAAACAAACAAACAAAAGATAATTCACATTTCTTCCTTTAAAAGTAAAAAAATAAGTAGTGTTATATCTCTTCTCTCGAGGAAACTCGGGGACTAGAGGCTTCTGATAGGTCTGATAAGATATGCCAAGCAGTTCCTGTGGGTTTTTTATGCCCCCCAGTGTTTCTATGAATAATCTTATAATGAAGCTGGTAGAAGTCACTGTGGTAGAAGTCACTGGTTGTAAGTCCCAGTAGCAAGGGGGAAGCATCCTACTTCAGTCTGTGTGGGCTTCGAGTGGTGACTGGCCTCTTACAAGAGGGACGCCAAGTCACTCACGTCCGCTGGCAAAGTGGCGTCGTTGAGGTCAAACAACTGCTCGATGTTGATGGCGTTGGAGAGGTAATCGTTCGTCTCTTCACCCCAGGGATGCTGCAGAAAAGAAGTGGCCAGGAAGGTTTCGTCAAAGTCCGGGTTGTTCTGGTTGGATTCGGCAAGGACCTGCTCCTGCCCCTGGGGACATTCGACGTGGCTCCCGTGTACCGTCAAGTCCAGGTCACTTGTTACGGTGTTGATCAGAGGCGTGAGCTCCAGATCACCGAAAGTGGAGAAGTCCCCGTTCAGGTTGGTGTCAAGGATGGCTTCCCAGTCAAAGTCGCCTTTCAGTGATCCCAGCTCGGTCTGCTCCTCCTGGGTCAGCAAGGCTGAGTTGGAAAGCCGAGATGCCTTGGCCGGTCGCTCGGGCGAGGGCTGCTTGCGCTTCTGCCCTGCTTTGCCATCTGCTGGTTTCCAGTTCTGGTCTCTGGTGACTTCTTCAAATTCTTTCAGCAGCTGCTGCGACTCCACGTTGACATTGAGGATGTTATTGGAGGTGCAAGCTGGAGTGGCCGGGCTGGTGGTGCACCGTGCTTCTTGCTTGGCTTTTTTGCTGAGGACCGGGTGGATTTGCACTGGGGGCATCCTTCGCTTTTTGAAGGCACCGTTCTTGAGCCGGTCGGCGTGTTGGGGGTCAAGCTTCCAAAACCCACCTTTCCCTGGCTCGCCTTTCTCCCGGGGCACCTTGATGAAGCACTTGTTCAAGGAGAGGTTGTGCCGGATGGAGTTCTAGACACAAAAGAGAGAAAAAAACAAGGCTGAGTGCTTGTACGTTGCTGCACCACCTACCAGTGTAGGAAGGCCAGCAGAAAAGCACATTTTCAGCAAGGACCTTTGGGAAAAAGAAGCAGAAACGGCAACATCAAGACATTCCAGGCTACGCGCCCAGCAGAAACTCCCCTGCCCCAAGTCACCAGCAGATTTTCCTTGCCTCCCACCTAATGCAGCCAGAGGCAGCAGGAGCCAAAGGGTTCAAGCTAGGACTTGCCAACTGATGGGAATCTTTTGGGCAGCTCTCCTTGGCTGTAAGTTGGGACCAGGAGGCCTTGGATCATGTGGAATGCTAGGAGAAACCGGTCAGACTGGCTCTAGGCTTGGAGCTAAGCCGGAGGAGGTCACGTCTTCTTTCATGGCTAAGGAGGAAGAGGATGGTCTTTACACCAATGTAAGCCCACTACAAGTGGCAACACGTGGCAGCACTGTGGGGGATGGCATCATTAGGGCCTTCCTTATATTCCCCCGGTGTGGTGGTTTGGCCCTGGCTGGAGGCCAGGAGCTCACTAAAGCCGCTCTATCACTCCCCTTTTCAGATGGACAGGGGAGAGGTGAGATGTAACAAGAAGCCCGTGGGTAAAGATAAAAAGCAGTTTAATATAGCAATTACCGCGCGGAAGCAAAGCAAAACAACAAAGATTATTCTCTACTTCCCATCGGCGGGCGATGTCCGGCCGCTTTCCCAGGAAGCAGGGCTCCAACACGCGTAACGGTTTCTCAGGAGGACAAACAGCGAATGCCCCCCCCACTTCCCTCTGCCTTCTCTCTTTATATCTGAGCTGACGTCATATGGTATGGAATACCCCTTTGGTCAATTTGGGTCAGCTGGCCCGGCTGTATCTCCTCCCAAGATGTTGATCACACCCACCCTACTACTGGGAGAACATCAAACCACAGCCTTGGTGCTGTGTGGGCACTGCTTAGCAGTAGCCAAAACACTGGGGTGCTATCAACACCCTTCTAGCTACTGCTCCAAGAAACACAGCACGGAGAAAGCTGCTGTGGGAAGATTAACTCCACCTCAGTCTGACCCAATACACCCGGTCATCTGTGCTTAATGCTAGTGTGGAGGGGAAAATATCTGGTCAAAAAACAGGCCGCGTGCCTCCCTGCAGCCAGGCTGTCACAAACCAGACGGGCAAAACTGAGGAGACACGTGGGCTGTTCCACCGCAGCCCTGTGTGTCCCCAGAGGTGCCTCCTGGCCCGGGGAAGCTCGGTGTGAAATCTGCATCTTCATCAGCCACCACTCAAATGAGCTGCGAGGGGGGAAGAAGAAAAAAAAAAAAGATAGGGGAGTTTTCACTCCCGTCGAGCTGTTCTGAAACCCTGAATGTGCCTGGAGTGATGTGAATAATCAGAAAGGAAACTCAGTTATTGGGTAAATAACCCGGCATCGGGCTCCACAAAGCCAAGACTGTATTAAGAGATTGGATATGGTAGAGGAGTGGGGGTTTTTTAATGTTGCCTGGATATCTTTATGCTTATTCATCCATAATCCGTAGTGCCGAGTAGGAAAAACAAGGCTTGAATGCTTAGAGCTGGTGAAAAACACACGTGCGCACACACACACACACACCCCCCCCAAAACCCTCCTCTGGGCTGAAGCTCCTTGGGTGTGTTGGCTCCTCTCCAAAGCACTCAGCTCCCGCGGGAATAGATCCATCTCCCCCCGGAGTACGGGTGGCATGGCCTTTCCAGGCTGTCTTCACGGACGGGAATCGGGGCAGGAGGTGAGCACACAGCCTCAGAAAGGGAGGAAGGGAAAAAAAAAGAAAGAAAGGAAAAAAACGGAAGAAAAGAACGGGGGAGAAAAAAAGAAAGAAAGAAAAAAAAGAAAGAAAGAAAAAAAAGAAAGAAAGAAAAAAAAGAAAGAAAGAAAAAAAAGAAAGAAAGAAAAAAAAGAAAGAAAGAAAAAAAAGAAAGAAAGAAAAAAAAGAAAGAAAGAAAAAAAAGAAAGAAAGAAAAAAAAGAAAGAAAGAAAAAAAAGAAAGAAAGAAAAAAAAAGAAAGAAAGAAAAAAAAGAAAGAAAGAAAAAAAAGAAAGAAAGAAAAAAAAGAAAGAAAGAAAAAAAGAAAGAAAGAAAAAAAGAAAGAAAGAAAAAAAGAAAGAAAGAAAAAAGAAAGAAAGAAAAAAAGAAAGAAAGAAAAAAAGAAAGAAAGAAAGAAAGAAAGAAAAAAAAGAAAGAAAGAAGAAAAAAGAAAGAAAGAAAAAAAAGAAAGAAAGAAAAAAAGAAAGAAAGAAAAAAGAAAGAAAGAAAAAAAGAAAGAAAGAAAAAAAGAAAGAAAGAAAAAAAGAAAGAAAGAAAAAAAAGAAAGAAAAAAAGAAAGAAAAAAAAGAAAGAAAAAAGAAAGAAAGAAAAAAAGAAAGAAAAAAAGAAAGAAAGAAAAAAAGAAAGAAAAAAAAAAAGAAAAAAAAAAAAAGAAGAAAAAAAAAGAGAAAGAAAAAAAAGAAAGAAAGAAAAAAAAGAAAGAAAGAAAAAAAGAAAGAAAGGAAAAAAAGAAAGAAAGAAAAAGAAAGAAAGAAAAAGAAAGAAAAAAAAAGAAAGAAAAAAAAAAGAAAGAAAAAAAAAAGAAAGAAAAAAGAAGAAAAAAGAAAGAAAAAAAAGAAAGAAAGAAAGAAAGAAAAGAAAGAAAGAAAAAACAGAAAGAAAGAAAAAACAGAAAGAAAGAAAAAACAGAAAGAAAGAAAAAACAGAAAGAAAGAAAAAACAGAAAGAAAGAAAAAACAGAAAGAAAGAAAGAAGAAAAAGAAAGGCGAAAAAGAAGAAAGGCGAAAAAGAAGAAAGGCGAAAAAGAAGAAAGGCGAAAAAGAAGAAAGGCGAAAAAGAAGAAAGGCGAAAAAGAAGAAAGGCGAAAAAGAAGAAAGGCGAAAAAGAAGAAAGGCGAAAAAGAAAAAGAGAAGAAAAAAAAGAAAGAAAAAAGAAGAAGAAAAAAGAAAAGGAGAAAAGAGAGAAAAGAGAGAAAAGAGAGAAAAGAGAGAAAAGAGAGAAAAGAGAGAAAAGAGAGAAAAGAGAGAAAAGAGAGAAAAGAGAGAAAAGAGAGAAAAGAGAGAAAAGAGAGAAAAGAGAGAAAAGAGAGAAAAGAGAGAAAAGAAGAAAAAGAAGAAAAAAAGAAAAAAGAAGGAAAAAAGAAAAAAAAGAAAAAAAAGAAAAAAAAGAAGGGAAAAAAAAAAAGAAGAAAAAAGAAAGCAAAGCAAACAAAAGGGGCAGCAGGAACACGGATATCCCAGTGGGGGATTTACCCAACAAGGGGCATCTCGCTCTCACACTCCTGCTCCTCCGCACCCGGAGATGCTCAACCTGGAGATTTCACGTGTGCTCAACCCTGAGGGACTCGGGACCCCCGTGAGAGCTCCAGAACGGCAGAGCTGAGCACAGAGACACCTTCGCCCCGGAGCTGAGAGGAGCCGCAGGTACCAGCACCCCCAGTGGGTACCTCCCTGCTCCAAAAATGCCCTCGGGTTCTCCCCAACAACGGCTCCTTCCACCTGCCGCCCTCCCAGCCGTGGCATTTCTGCTCTTTCCCACCTCCCGGTGGGATCCAGCACGCCCCCAGGGCCCTGCCTTGCCCGGTGGAGGCTGTGGAAAGCCCTTCCCAACCCTATGAGGAGAGGGGACGAGGCAAGAAGTCTCCAGATCTCCTACCTGCCAGGTGGGATCGGCATGTCGGAAGTAGCAGAAGTTGTCGGTAATCCACTTGTAGATGGCAGAGAGGGTGATTTTGGGCTCGTTGCTGGCTTCCATCGCCATACAGATGAGGGTGGCGTAGGAGTAGGGCGGCTTGACATGTGGGTTGGTCTTGTAGTCGATGTCTTCCGCGAGCTGGGGGTGGACGGCAACGGTGTGGCGCGCCTTCGAGGTGGAGGAGGAGATGGGCTTGCAGGGGGCGTGGGGAACACCCATGCACGCCGGGTCGGCGGCCAGGGGCGAGCACGGGGCCTCAAAGCTGGCGATCCTGTTCTGGCCGGGTGGGCGGCTGGGGAGGAAAGGGGGTCTGGGCATGCCAGTGTCAGCAACCGTGTAGTCCGTTAGCCACATGAGGCTGGTCAGGGTGTCATCGAAGTCAGCCGGGGTGTATTCCCTTCTCTCCTTTCGTGCCCACGGGTTTCGCCCCTCAGCCATGACTCGAGAAGGGGAAGCAGGGACGGGGCAGATCCTGCAATAAAACAAGGACAAGGTTGAGGCTCCCTGAGGGGCTGGCACCCAGGCAGGGCAGGACCTGAGTGCTCCGGCTGCCTCTGGGCGAGACCCATCCCCCGGGTGCAGCACAGTGGAGCCACAATTTCCCTCCAGGGTGCTTTAGTAGCCCTGAACTTCGGGAAAATTCCCTTAAAGCCCTGTGCCCGGTGTCACCCAGACCCTGGTGGGCTGGCGTTGCCCAGCAAGCCTTTGGCTGAAGAAAGAATTAAAAAGAAAAAACAACCAAAAAACCCTCAAACAACTAAAATCCAGCCCTGCCGTCTCACAAAGCAAAGATATTTCTCCCACCCACTGCTAGCAGGGCAAAATATCCCAAAGTTCCCTCCCCCCTGCTACCAACTTCCCTCGCTTTCACCCTGTTTCTGCTTTCTCCCTTCACCCCGTACCGCTAAAACAACCCGGGGGAGCACGGACCCGTCCCAAGCGCACCCTTACTCGCTTATTTCGGTTGGAGATGTGGCGTTTGTTTTCGCTGCTGGTCTGTAAACCCGAAATCCTGTGGGTTTGGGGCGAGGAGAGAGCCCAGAAAGGCGAGCCGGAGCCGGGGAGCTGCGCACCGGCTGCGCCGCGGCCGCTAGAACCGGGGGTTCCACCGTTTAAAGGACGCCGCGCTCAACGGGCGGGAGGGTCGAAACGGCCGCGGGGTGGAACGGTAAAGGATGGAACCACCTGCTCCGTGGAACGGTAAAGGATGGAACCACCTGCTCCGTGGAACGGTAAAGGATGGAACCACCTGCTCCGTGGAACGGTAAAGGATGGAACCACCTGCTCCGCCCCCCCAAACCGGGCTTTTTCACCAAAAAATAAGGCTCGGGCAGCAAGACGGATGCTTAGTTCCCCGAGTGTCACTACCCAGCCCCTGCAAACTGTTGTGCCCGCAGCCAGGGGGATCCCAGAATTGAGCAGGGGGAAGGAATGAAAACAATAAAAATAATAATAATAAAAATAATAATAATGCTAAAAAATAGCAACTAATGCACACCCCTCCCTGTGCAAACTTACTGCCCGTGACAGCCGGCTTCCCCAAAGACCTCCCGGCGGGCCCGTCCCGCCGCCCCCCCCCAGCCACCCCCCGGCTCCCTGGTGGTTTCGGCCACCGCCGCCGACCCTTACCCCGTCCCGGAGATGTCCCCCAACTTCCTAAATTCACGAGAGAGCAAGAAGCTTCTGGAAAACCAAAAAAAAAACAGGAGGGAGGAAAAAAAAAAAAAACAGAAGAAGAGGGGAAAGAAAAAAAAAAACCCCAAGGCTCCGAAGGGATATGGCGGGGTGTGGAGGGGTGGGAATTTGTGGTTTGCCGGCCCGGGGTGAGCGCTGGCCCCGCGGAGCCGGGCGCTGCCCGCCGATCCGCCGTGATTTGCCGGCGGCCCCGGCGCTGCCGTTAAGTAGCTGCTCCGAAAGGCTTCCCGCGTTGCCGCGGCAACGCTCCGCCCCGTCAACAGCTTTCCGGGCTGCCATTGGCCGCCGCGTTGCCATAGGGAGCCAGAGGGCACCGCCCACTGCCGGCGGAGGGGCGGTGGGGGACCGAGCCCGGCGCGGGGGAGAGCCCGGAGGTGGCGGCTGGGCGGCCGGGGCCGTGGTACCCGAGGGATGCTGCGGGGAAGATGCAGGATCCCGCCATGCCCCGCGCTCGGGGACCAAATCCAGCCCCAGCAAACCCGAAACGTGTGTCCTGTTCCCCCCCGCTCCTTGCCCCGGGGTTGGCAAAGGGGCAACCCAGCCCTTTTCCTCCGACCTGCGCCCTCCCCTTCCACTTCTGCCCCCTGAGGATGAGGGCAAAACTAAAGGGGTGCTGGCAGACCCCCAAATTAAAGGGTGGGGGTCTGCCTTTAATTAAAAGGATTACAGGCATACACTTCCATAAGAAATCTCTGACGGCCCCCCAGTGCCTGCCCAACAGCTTTAACAGAGACTCCTCCCTGATCAAGGGGTTCGAGAGCCAAGGGAAGCTTGTTTCACCCCACAGCTCGAGGACTGAGACCCTGGGCAGGCTGGGTCGATGGGCTGAGGCCAATGGGATGGAGTTCAACAAGACCAAGTGCAGGATCCTACACTTTGGCCACAATAACCCCCTGCAGCGCTACCGACTGAGGGGGAGTGGCTGGGGAGCAGCCCAGCAGAGAGGGACCTGGGAGTGCTGGGTGACAGCCGGTTGAGCATGAGCCAGCAGGGTGCCCAGGTGGCCCGGAAGGCCAGTGACATCCTGGCTTGTGTCAGCAGGAGCAGGGCTGTGATTCTGCCCCTGTGCTCAGCCCTGGGGAGGCCTCACCTCGAGCCCTGTGTGCGGGTCTGGCCCCTCATGGCAAGAGAGACCTGGAGGGGCTGGAGCGGGTCCAGGGGAGAGCAACGAGGCTGTGGAAGGGCCTGGAGGGCCAGTCCTGTGAGGAGGGGCTGAGAGAGCTGGGGGTGTTCAGCTGGAGGAGAGGAGACTCAGGGGGGGACCTCATCACTCCCTACAGCTCCCTGCAGGGAGGGTGCACTCAGGTGGGGGTCGGGCTCTTCTCCCGGGCAACCAGTGACAGGACGAGAGGGCACGACCTGAAACTGCGTCAGGGGACGTTCAGGTTGGATCTCGGGCAGCCCTTCTTCACGGAGAGGGTGCTCAGGCACTGGGATGCTCTGCCCAGGGCAGGGGGGAGTCACCGTCCCTGGGAGGGGTCTAAAGAGAGGCTGGATGTGGCACTTAGTGCTGTGCTCTGGCTGATGTGATGCTGTTTAGTCATCGGCTGGACTTGATTTAAAGTTGTGCTCAACTCTGTTTGCTTTATAGCGTATAGAATCATAGAATGGCCTAGTCTGGAAGGGACCTTAGAGATCATTTTAATCCAACCTCCTTGTCATGAGCAGGGACGCATCTCATCTACATCATGATCGCAGGTCTTTTCCAGTCTCGACAATTCTGTGATTCTCTGATTCTGTGACTACCTTTTGGGGGAGTTGGAGGCTTCAGAGTGTCTTGGGGAGGTTTAAACATCTTCTCACTGCTCCACAGGGGAAGGGCATTGGGGAGCAAGGGGCAGGTGAGCAGCCTGAGTCACTTTTGAAGGTCGCTGCTGCCTAAAGCAAGGTCTGGCTGTCTGCAAACCCTTCCCTGGCAGCTGCAAGGTGCTTCCCCCCACCATGCATCAGCCTCCATTAAAACCAAATTACACCTCCCACCCTCTGCCTTGCAGCTCTCCTCACCTTCAAGGCATAAGCTCCCAGCATAAATTTTCTTCCCAGCACTGGAGGGGTTTCTCCTCCTCCTGCACAAGCACCCAGCTCCTCAGAGCTCCTCTTTTCCTCCAGGAAAAGTCCTCTCTGGGTGTCCTCATCTGTCATAGCAGTGCCAGGGGCCATAGACCCTGTGCCATCCTCACCCTCTGCCAGGAAGATGCCACTACCCTGGCCCAGGTTCTTCCTGCAGAGGTTTTGCTTGCATTTGCTCCTTGTCTAGCATGGCAGGGCTCAGAGAAAGCAGGACTTGGAATGGTTGGGTAATGTAGGTTGGAAGGGTCCTTAAGAAGTGTTTTAGGAGAGTTGAAGCAGCTGGTCTGGTTTTGAGGAGGTGCTTGGGTGATGGGTGGATGCTCCCAGCCAAAAAAAGGTTTCCACCCACCAAGCCCCCAAGACCCTGACTGCCCTCACCTTGTAACCAAAAAACAACTCTGGACACCCTATTGACGTAAGAGACCCTTTATTAAACATACTCTTAAAATCCAAAACATGCTCAAAGCAAAGTCATAAGCAGCAATCTGGTTTCCTTCCTTAAATCGCTGACGGGTGGACTGCTGGAACAAGGGCCTGCCCTGTGAGACGAGGGGCTGCTGCCTTTCACCCCACGCTGCTGGCACTGACGGCCCCTGCCCACTCCTCGTCCCTTCTGGGTGGCCGAGGACAGCGCTGGTGTCACACATCTCTCCCGTGCCATGGCAGAGGATGCTCATTTCTTTGCTCACGCTCAGGCAGCACCGCGCTGCTCAGGCACAGCAGCTCTCCCTCCTCCATCGCCCTGTGCTCGCTGCAGCCACGGCCCATCCCAGCAGCAGCAGGCGCCCGCGCACAGCTGCCCCTGCCTGCAGCCACCCCATGAGCTTGCTTGGCCGCTCCTGCAGCCCTGGGGACACAAGGGTTGAAAACTCTCCTGCCACCCTTCTGACCAAGGACCTGCCTCTTCTGCCCTGACCTGCCGGCAGCCACAAGCACCATCGCAGCCCTACACCGTGGTGCCGGGCCAGGCCTGCAGAGCTCTCGTTGTCCCCTTCGAAACTGTGAGGAGGGTTGGGCTTTGGTAGACAAACCACTCTTGGAGCATTGGTTCAATTTTCCCTCTCCTGCCCACACCAGAGGGTGGGGGAGCAGCCGGCCTCCAGCAGACCCCAGTTTTCTGAGTTCAGCATGAAAGTGAACCCCGAAAGCTCTCGCTGTGCTCGGCGCAGCGCTGCTGGCTCCTCGGGGCCAGGACACCCAAGTCTGTGGTTTGTCCCACCGTGGCAGCGCGTCCCCGAGCGAGGCACAAGGCTTGTCCTCTGCCGTTCCAGAGCTCTCTGCTGTTAGCAGGTCCCACCCCATGGGATGGCAGTTGGGAGGTGTCACTCCCACATCAAGCGCCCAGTCCCAGGTTCCCAGGGAGAAATCTGGGAACTACTGAGCTGATGGGAGACACGGGGGGGTGGAGGAAGCCTGAAGGATGGAGCAGCAGGCTGACCGACACCAACTGCCCCTCTGGCAGGACCCACACCAGGGCCACAGAGCAAGCAGCTGCTGCAGCTCCAACTGTGATCCAGGCAGAGAAACCCTCCCACAGCCCCCAAAAGGGATTTATTCCCCTTTAGGAGCCATGGCTGTCAGCACATACCATGCTCAACTGTGCGGACAGACGGTGGGGACCTGCTCCCAGCACGCACCCCACAGCCACTGCTGGAAGTTGCTTTCACTGCATGAACATTTCTATCCTAACGTAGCTTTGAAACATGTATTTCTCCTGCAAGGAGGAGGTGGCCTTTGCTATTGCGTCTGTGGGTCTCACCCAGCTCATGCTGCTGAGAAAACCAAGTCAGGGAAAAGTTGGGGCTCAACCTCCCCCCTCCCCGGGGCTGGCCCAAACAACTCCAGAGCTCCCTAGGTTGGGACGCTGGGTCTGCTGCTCCTCAGAGTGCCTTGTGACTGTCCCTGGTGCTCTCTGGAGTGGAGCTTGGACTCTGCCAACAGCCCCATCAAGTCCCCAAAGCCTGTGGCGGCATCCTTGCCCACCACCGGTGTCCCTGCGTGCCCGTCCCCCAGAGCAAAACCCACTTCTGCTGTCAGCCCAGGAGGGATGGGAGGGTGGAGATGGAGGGGTGGGGGGGCAGCTCCCGCACCCTCATCCACCTCCTGCTACAAAGTGTGATGGAAAGGGCAGGAAAGGTGGGACTGCAGGTGACACTTTTGGCACTTGTTCCAGAGAAAGGGCACAGCCCCGAGCTCAGAGTGGGGCGGAAGACAGTGAGGTTAAATTAGCATAGCCCCGGGGGTTGGTGATTGTGGGGGATTACCAGGTTCCCTGTCCAGCCCTGCCACCCCACTCCATCCCCTGGGGAAAAGCAACCTCTTGAGCCTGGCCCAAGAGCCCACAGGCTGCCCAGGAGCACAGTGGAGGGAGGGGGTCACCACCAGTGCATTCATGGGGACATCCCATGGCATGATGTGGGGACATCCCATGGCATGATGTGGGGACATCCCATGGCATGCCAGGGACTCAGGCCAGCAAACTTGGGGAGGAGGGGGCATCCCCCCACAAAGGTCACTGGCTTATGCACCAAGGGTGCCAATGCCAACATTCGTCCTTAACCCCAGGGCACACTCACCCCATTGTCCCCCTCTGGCCACGTCCCAGGACCCGCTTTGGGAAGGGACCACCTGCCACGCTGGAGGTGAGGAGCCTGGGGCTGTGAGATGGTCAGGGGAAGGAGGGGACCCCAGCCCGTCCCTGTCGGGGCTGGAGGATGGGAAGGTGCTCCAAAGGGGGCTCCAAAGTGACATGGCTCTCAGCTCCCCTCTGCACAGGAAGGCTGAGGCAGGGGAAGTTGAGGTTACCGTCTTTTCATTTGAAAATCAGTCCTGCTAGAGCCGACGTGTGGAGGTGGCGATGCCCACAGCACCCAGACACGAAGGTCCCTCTGGGTGGGCAGGGGGGTGCACCCCCCCACCGAGGCTGAGCCCTCACACGGGCAGGGCAGTTGCTGCCTGCTCCAGGTCTTGGGCACCAGGGGGGCGGTGGGGCCAGGGCACCTACTGCAGCCCCACGTTGTTGTTGGCTGCCTCTGGGCCTGAGGGGAGAAAACAAGGGGTTAGGGGTTCCCAAAGCCCACCGGCATGCTTAGCTTATCGTTCCATGGGGGATGCAATTTAGACTCCCCAAATAACACCCACCTTCCCAGCCCCACTTTGGGTTTTGGCTCCAGCAAGGGCTGGCGAGCACCTGCACTTACCTCTCCACACTGAGGGAGCCCCTTAAGGCCCCAATTTCTTGGGAATGCCAAGGGGTGAACAGGAAGCACCATGCACCCAAGGCTGGGTTTTAACAGCCTAGACAGAAGGGGACTGCCTCCATCACCGCCACGCCCGGCGAGAGGGCACACGCAGCTGCCCTGTGAGGGCTGCAGGCTGAGCACTGCGGGATGTCACCCTGGCCGGGACAGCGAGGGGACTGCCAGCAACACCAGAGCAAGGGGCACCAACCCTCCCCAGGGTGACAGGGCGCGAGGTGGGTGCAAGCTCTGGGGGGGAGTCTCATACCTATTCCTCAATGTTAACGGGGCAGGAGTCCGGCACGGCGGCTGCGTGGCAGGAGAGACCAGAAGGCACATGGTGAAGGTGGGAGCAGAGGCGGCGCGGGGGCACATGCACGCGAGCGAGCAGACAGGGTGACAGTGGCGCGGGCTCGCCGCTGGCAAACGGGGCTGGGGCGAGGTGTCGGGCTCAGTGCAGGGCGGTCATCATGCATAGTGCCCCCCCCCCAGGTTTCATGCCAAGAAGTGAGGGGTGGGCATGCTTGTGGCGTGGGGGGAGCTGGTCCCCGCCCGCCTCCTCTCTGGCTGCACGCTCCCTGTTCAGGCAGCTCCCTCCAGCTGGGGCAGGGTTGGGATGGGCAGAGCTCGGGACCGCTCTGGCTTGCATCCCCACCGCCCAAGCGATCAGAGGCTCTGTGGTGCCCTTAGGAAGGGGGTGCACCCTGCTCCCACCAAGCGAGGTTAAGCCCTGTGCTTATGGGGGATGCTCTGAGCCTGGGGGGCCAAGCAAGGGCACCCCAAGGCCAAGGGCAAGTGCTGAGGCTTCCTCAGAGAGGGAGCAACAAAAACCCGCTGCACACTGATTTATGGGAGGTGACAGCTGCCATTTCGACTGGCTTTTTATGGCAAGCTCAGGCTGGAGAGCAAGGCACATTAAGTCTGCAGATCCCGGGGGGAATGGAGAATTTAACCAGGGCCACACATGCACACACCCTTAGGCACACGCACACCAAAATCCCATTAAGAGCTTGATGTCGCGTAAGTCACTGCAGTGCTCCAGTGCAGAGACCCAGCTCAGCTCAGCGCACTCTTGGGAGGCTGCAGAGGAGCAGGGCTGGGGGCAACAGGACATGGTCCAGCCCCACAGCAGGGATCTGGCCCTGTGCCCACTCACTTCGTCTCCCCTCGGGCTGCAGGAGGGGGCTCCCCCCGCCCCTTTCAGCCGTCAGACCTACCCTGCGCACGCCGGCTCCCAAAGAGCATCGCGGCGAAACCAAACCGGCTCACCCGTCCCGCTGCGATATCGCTTACAGCTGGGATCAGCCGTGGATTTAAACCGGCAAAACGTCCTTGGGGGATCTCAGGTCTTCTGCGGCCTCTGACGCAGCAGCTCCCCAACCTGCCACCTTGCTGCCAGCCTTCTCAGCAGGTGCCTTCCCCTGGTTTCTCCTGCCAGCACCATCCTGCCCCTGGTAGAGGCTGTGGCCAGAGGATGCTCTGAGCCCCCACAACACGCTGCACACCCCGAGGCTCGGCAGGATCCCATTGAGGACACAGGTCTGCAGGTTTTCTTTAAACCTCATATCTTAAAATCCCTAGGATGTGGCCTTTCAACTCCTACAAAAGCTTCTTCCCACCAGACTGAAGTCTACAGAGATTTCACAACACTGCTGGGGATGAGCAGAGTTTTCCACTTTGAGGAACCGTGTCCCATGCCTTCATCCATTACAGAGATGGCAAAAACCAATACACGGATCTGATCACGGCAAAAACTCCCCAAGAGAGAAACTGCGGGAGTAACAATAATAGTAAAAATAACATAATGTCTGGTCAAGGTGATTTTCTTTTAAGCTTTCAACAAAACAGCACCTGGCCCCAGAGTAAAAGCCCACCCTGTTCTTACTGGCCACGTGGATGCAGTTACATCCAGACCTGCAAGAAACTTCTGTCAAAAAGGACTTTTCCAGTGCATGCAAACCAGCCCTGCGATCGCAGTCCAGCGCTATCAGCACTAAATCGTGCCTCAGCTCGTCTCTGTCACAAAGCAGCCGAGTCCCTCTCGTCAGGGGCTGCTGATGGGAAGCAGAGAGGACCGGGGAAGGAAGGAGCTGCCCTGAGTCTAATGACCAAAACCTATGATACAAAATGCCAGCTGCATCCAGAAAACAACCAACTGGCTGTTACAGCCCCATGGGCAGCTGCTCCCTTCACCTCATGGCACCCCTGAGCTCTTCCCATCATTCAGGTACCCCCCAGGGCAATCCTCCTCCGACCCCGTTGGGACAGAGCTCTGCATCCCTGGAGTTATTCCCCCCAGCCCCTCCACCATCCCCAGGGGACTGCGCGGGCAGCCCCAAAGCCCCAGCTCTGCACCTCCTCTGCCCCCAGCCCCGGCACGAGCGGCAGCCCCCCGGTTTTCCCAGTAAACGCCCCTCTCATGCTGGGGGCAGCGCAGGTCGCTGCCGAGGGCTCCGAGCCGCACAGCCGCCGGACCCGCGGACAGACGTAATAGCCAGAGGATGGAGAGCCCATCCTTGGCTGGGCTCAGCCCAGGGGCCGGATTCTGGACCCCAGCCCAGGCAGCGGGCGAGGCTGCGGCAGTCCTCACAGCAGAGCCAGAATGTGACCCCCATGCCGGGGCTGTTTGGGCTGCAAAGCTCCCCCCTTCCTCATCCTCCCGCCGGCACAACCAAGGGGGGAGCAGTCAGGGATGGCTTTGGCAGGTGCCACAGCTGGGGGATGCTTTGCCAGGACCTCTGGCAAAGGCAAGGGGTGCTGCTGGGATCCCCCAGCCCCCTCCCCAGACCCCCCAAGCCAGCAGGGCTCAGCCAGCTGCTGCCAGGGGGTGATGGAGGGGACATGAGGCATTTGTGGCAGGCGCCTGTTCCTCCCCAGGAGCCTCAGATGTGTTTCTCCAGCACAGAAACCACCACGAACAGGCCAGGTATCAGGAGAAGAAGTCACCCTGATGGAGGAGAAGGGGGAAAGGAAAGATTCCCCCTCCGTCTAGTGGGTTTCACCCACTCTCTTGGCTCTCCAGCACCCGCTGTGGGTCCGGGACCTGCCACAAATTTGGCCAAAGGGGCAAGGCAGGGGCAGAGTTGCTTTAAGCTTGTCCACAAATGTATTGATGGAGACCTAGACCCTCAGAGGGCTTCACCTTGGCTTTCTGCCTCCATTTCCCCCCAGGACAGGCTGACAAAGAGGAGCCTGCAGCCCTGGGCAGGACCCCCAGCCTTGGCCCACACAGGGACCAGGGGCCGACAATACATTTGCCACCTTTGGGCAACTCTGGGCAGGGAGGGGGGACACAAGCATGGGTTGAGAAAACCGTGTTGGCACAGAGCGAACATG
Organism: Trogon surrucura; assembly: GCA_020746105.1. NCBI lineage: Eukaryota > Metazoa > Chordata > Aves > Trogoniformes > Trogonidae > Trogon > Trogon surrucura. The sequence continues at coordinate 12,804,955 of CM036635.1, read as the reverse complement.
AACTTTCACACGGACAGAGGAGCCTGGGAGAGAGGAAGAAGAGAAAAAGAAATGGATGGAGAGAGGGCGGGAGGCAACAGAAGTGAAAGGAGGGTGGGAGAGAAAGCATGAAGAAATGGGAAAGAGGGATGAACTCTAGGGCTCTGAGGAAGGACAACCGACCTGATGTGCCCCATCTCCCTGGCCTTGGAGGAAGAAGAGGGAGAGGCAGGCAGCCCCTGTAGGGAGGCTGGACTTGCTCCAGATCACATCCCATCCCAAAATAAATACTGCTGCACCCACCACGAGTCTGGACCAGGCTACAGCTGGGCCACAAAACCACCTTCACAGGGAAGTCTGGTGCCCCCAGGGGTGCCAGCAGCCCCATGGACAAAGCGTCCCAGCGAAAAGAATGTTTACAACCCCATCCCAAGGACGTCCCAGTGGGGACAGATCACCCTGACCTATGGCTGCAGGGAGGTGCCTGGTGTTCAGCCTTGTGGCGGGATGGGTGGTGGGGTGCAGCGAGGACGGGTGGCGGGGATGACGGCGATGGCAGTGGGAGGGAGGGGATGGATGCAAAGGGCTGGGGTGATGGGGAGAAGAGTGGAACTGCCTCCCCCTCCCACCCCAAGTTCATGTTCAGCAGACGGCCACTCACCAGGTAAGCAGGCCTCAGAGCACAGTTTATTGTCCAGCGCTTTCACGTGTGCGATGCCCAAGTCATTGTTATTGTCACACCTCAGACCGAGGAAAGCGCCTGTCCTCGGGCCTGGAAGGGAGTTAAGGCAGTTAACGCCGCGGCTCGGCGCTGAGGCTCGACCTTGCCTTTTTGGCGGTGGGGGATTTCCGGGTCTTTTCCTCTCCCCTCCCCACCCTCTTTCAAAAAAGAAAAAAAAAAAACAGATAGAAGCGATGCATCTAGATGGGAGCGGGTGAAGAGCGGACAATAACGCCTGGGCAGGGTCCGGGCTGCTCCTTTCCTTGCACCGGCCGCATCAGAGGGCGGCAAAACAGCATCGATGCGGCGACGGGCACCAGCACGCGTGAACCTGCTCCCCCCGACCTGCTCAGGGTGCAGCCAAACCTTCCCCAGTCAGTGGAGCCGGGCCACGGTGGCACCTGGCACCTCGCCGGCACCGTCAGCGCCTGCGCGAGAGCCACGGGGATGCCGGGAGGAGGCAGCAACTGGATGCGTGGGGCAAAAGAAGCCGTAGCCAAGCTTTGCAGGGGATGGAGGATTTCGGGGCTGAGGGAGGTAACTCCGCCGCACCTGCGCGAGAGATCAGCCCCCAGGTTCTGAGCTGCATCCATCAGATGCAGGTGGCTAAACCACAGGAGGGATGTTCCCAAACGAGCCGTTCCGTGAGAAAGGGTGCAGGGCCGTGTCCGGAGGAGAAAGGCCGTCCCTCCTCCCAGAGCTGTTGGGGTGCCCATGGATGTCCACCACATCCCCTGGGTGCTCCCCTGTCATCATATTTGAGTCTCAGTCTCCCCATCAGCAAGAGCCTCCCCACAGGCAGAGGTCACATCTCGGGCTTGGGTGTTCCTGCTTTCCAGCTTGGCTGAGTGTCCAGGTCGGATGGAGGAACAGCTTTGACAGAGCTTTGCTATCCTGACACTTGGCAGGGGCACACGGGGGCCTCCCTGTGGCCCAAAAGAAACCCAGGGTGGCTGGTGGCCGATGGCACAGGGGTGACCACGTCTTCCCCTGGCTGTTTGAGTGCAAGGGAAGAGGTGAAAGGAGCCCTCAATGCACCTGTGTTGGCTTGTGAAAGCACAGAGGACAGGCCAAAAAACATGAGGGGAAGCATCCCAAAGGGAACAGTTTTGCAGCCCCTTCCTATGGGAACCAGCCCAGACAGGCCCCCCGGAGGGCAGACTTTCAGAGGCGCGAGGACGGACCTTGGCGAGGGGAAAAACACAGAGAAGCCTCTTTCCCACTTGGTCCCTTGGAAACGCCACCAGATCCCGCACGCTAGCCGTCACCCGCTCCGCGCCCCGCACCGCGCTCACCGGGGTCCCCATGGCCGGCTGGTTCCCCCCCACCCACTGGGGTTCAACCCCTCCGTGGGCAGCCCCGTTGTGACGGATGCTTTTCCAGCCCCGGAGCCCACGGTGTCACCCGGGGCTCTCCCCGCTGGCAGGCAGGGGGCTGGGGCCAGCACAGTATCTGCCACTCGCTCGGCTGCCCACCGGTGACATCGAACTGAAAGAGAGGGGACAGCGACCGGGGGCCTTTTACCGTCTTCCTGCGTGGGAGAGGCGTCCTCATCCTCCAGCACATCGTTGCCCTGTGGCACAGGGACAAGCAGCGAGCGTTAGCGGCCCCACTGTCACGGTGCCCCCAGCTCCCTTGTGGGGAATGTCCCCGGCCCCAGGGGTTTCCACCGACCAGGAAGACGCTCCTGGATAGGGGACAGCCCCACCACCTCATCCGTCCCCAGGGCAGCCCCTTCTCCATCCCAGCCCCACGCCGGGTGGTTACGGTTACCTCAGCATCACGCTCCTCAGCCGAAATGCTGACAAAGTTTATATCCGGAGATTCCACAGGCGTCGACTGCAGGAAGAAAGTAGGAAGGATGGATTAAAAAAAAAAAAGAAAATGTAAAATTAAGTCTAGCGCCAGTGGGTTTGGAGAAGTTACATCCCGTGGGGAAGTGCCTGAACCTGGGGGTGATGGGCACCATCAACAACCCTCCCAGCCCCTACCTCTCCATCGGAGGCTGTGGCGCTGGCGGCCGCAGGCGAGGGGAGCATGTCCCCCTCCTCCTCCTCCTCCTCCTCCGTGCCGGGAGCGACGTAGGAGCCAGACATGGAGGACACGGTGTCAGTGCTGAGCTGGGAGTGCTGGCTCTGGGAGGAGGCCATGGACATGACGGACTGAGCCAGGCTGCTGCTGACGGGCTCTGGGGGAGAGCGGGGGCTGAGCGGGGCTGCTGGACCCCCCCAGCCTACCGGAGCGAGTCAAAACACATCATCAGCTGATTGAAAAGGGAGGTGATGAGGAGGAGTGGGGAGCAAGAACCCGCTGTGTGCCCTGGAGGTGGAAAGCTGGTCCCCAGGGCTCACAGCCCCATCTCTGCATCTATAGGGTGATGAAACAAGTTCAACCCACACTCCCACACCCTCTTCTCCAGGTCTGTGGGGTGATGAAGCGAGGGTGATCGGTGACCCTCTGCCCCCATCTTCAGATCTACAGGTGATGAAGCAGAGGTGACGCCCCAGGGCTTCACGCAACGGCCATGGCAGGGCGGGAAGGGGCCATGCAGACCCAACTCCACACCCTCCCACAGCAGGACAGACCCCAGCCCGCGACGCTGCCCTCCCGCTCTGCCCTCAGGAGCGATCCCTGCCGTGCCGTACCTTCTGGGGACGAGATGGTGGAGGAGAGGGGGGTCCCGGTGCATGAGGACTGGTCGATGGCTCCCGACGACGACAGGGTGATGTTTTCGCTCTCCGGCGTCTCGCCACACTCCTGGAAGAAGTGCCCATGGGGAGGATGGGATGCAGGACACTCAGCTGGGACGGATCCGTCTTCCCCAGGCACTCTTGCAGACGGAGGAAGAGCAAGGAGAGGCAGACCCCAGCCTCCCCCCAACCTGCCGCCTCCCGCAGCGCCTCAGCTCCCCGCAGCACATTTCGGGGCGTGCTCACCTCCTCGCGCCGGGCAGGGGATCTCCTCCTGGAGACCCTCAGCTCCGACTCAGTGCACGACTTCTCGTCCTCCTCTTCAGGCAGGATGGACGAGTTCTGCGAGATGGACCTGACCGGAGGAAGACAAGCAGAGGGTTTCACCCCCACCCACAGAACCTCGGGAACACCCCCGGGCCCTCGCGCTCACCCCGGTACTCACTTGGAGACGCTCTTCTTCAGCTTGAGCCCCGGGGGGGCCGCGGTCGGGGAGCCGCTCGAGGGGCGAGAGGGCCCGCAGCGGGGGCAGGGGCCCGTCGGTGCCGTAGGAGGGCAGGGTCCCCGCGCCCGGGGGGTCCCCCAGCGCCCGCAGCGGCAGGGCGGCCGGCGACGGCGTCAGCGGCCCGTTGAGGGCCTCCAGCAGCGAGACCACCTCGTAGCCCGGGGGGATGTTCTCCGAGGACTGAGGAAAGGGGGGAGACAGAGTGAGGGGCCGCCCTGGGCTGTTTTGCTGCCTCCTCCTCCCAGCTCCCAGCAGGATCGCGAAGCCCCCAGGGAGAAGCCAAAACCCAGAGAACCGATAAACTACCTGCACAAGCAAAAGCCCCAAATCTGCCATCTTTCCACACAGCCAAAAGCCCTTTTTTTGCCATATCAATCTTGCCTTTTCTTGCAAGGTCCACTGGCATCAAATAAATCAACCCTAGCCCTGGGAAGCACGTGCATCCCTAAATTTCCCCTGCCTGGCCGGGCACTGACCGAGTGCTCCTCGGAGTCGGAGGTCTGCGAGGCGATGATGGGGTTGAAGCTGGTGGGCGAGAGCGGACCCAGCTTCTTCCTCATGGCTCGGATTTGAAGCAAGGCTCGGAAAGCTGCGGCAGCAGGGATGAAGGGCAAGGTGAAAACCAGGGGCCAAAAGGAAACTCCACTTCCACCAAAATGCCACCCCATTTCCCAGGAGGGGCATCCCCGCATCACTGCAGGGTTGGAGGGACCCAAAACCCAGAGGATGAGGAGATGTCAGCCCCCTCCTAGAGATGCCACCACCTCCACCCCAAGAGGCCAGCCAGCCCCGGAGACACCAGCCACCCCCCAGCCCTTACGCAGCCTGCAGATGGGGCAGTTGTTGGCCTGGTAGCGCAGGGTGTCGGCGCAGGTGTTGCAGAGGCAGAGATGGCGGCAGGGCAGGATGAGGGTGTCGCGGACATCCGAGAGGCAGACGACGCACTCGGCGCTGTTATCGCTCACCTCGTCCTCGGCCACCTGCCCCCCCAGGAGAGATGGGAGCCGCTCGGCCTCGGGGTCCCCAGCCCGCCTGGCACGAGGGTAGGTGCCCTAAAATATTGGCTGGGTGCCCCGAGAGCTTGACGTGGGGTCCTGCCTGTGTCCCTGGGCTGCCTGCTCTTGAAACACTACCCTAGGGCCTTATCCTTCTCCTCCTGGGATGTGGGAGATGGGGCTGGAGGCATCAGGCATCCCACAGAGGGATGCATCCTTCACCCCAGCTTTTACAGATATACATATATATATCTACACACATAGCAGAGCGGGAGGCAGGTCCCACACTTCGAGCCCACGGTCCCCTCTTAAGCCAGCAAGATCCAGCCATCGGCCTCCCAAGGGATCACAAACGATGGAGTGGGGGGTTGCAGGTGGGTACCTTGGAGTCCTGCATGTTGTATTTGTTCTCGATGCCATAGATCTCCTGCAGAAGGTAGCTCACGCCATCCACCTGCAATCCCGTGGGGAAGGGGTGAGGAGCAGAGACACGCCTCCCACCCAGCCACCCTGGCCCTCCTGGGGCCAGCCCTCCTTGCCCCAAGAATTCTCTGCATCGATGCACTTGAAATTACACTCGGAAACCTCCCTGGGAGGCAGGAGCAGGGCAGGGCAGGCTGCTCTCCAAAAGCGCCCCCTCACCGCCTTCCCCACAGGGCTGTGCTGGGCAGTAGCTGCCACCACCGCAGGGACACATGGACACTCACCACTTGCTTCTGCTTGAGGGGCTTCACGCAGAAGGTGCCGTCGCTGTGCTGGGGGAAGGAGAGCACCCAGGTGAGCCCCAAGGCTGAGCACCCGCCGGCCCCATAGCCGCTACTGCTCCCACCTCGCTCCCAGCCAGCCCAATTGGCAGCAATTCCGTCTTTTCCCCAGTACCAGGCAGGTGTGGGATGTCACACACATCGTAAGCTGGAGACTCATCAGAGCAAGGAGGATGGGGTTGAGACCAAAGGCCTCAAAAGCAGGTGCTTAAAATGAAGGGCTTCCCAGAATTTCAGTAACAGCCCCCAAAAACAGCCCCAGCCCAGCAGCACCATCCCAAGCCCTGCGGGGTTTCTCCAGGCTCTTGCACCCGGCGGGTGAGAGGCCAGGAGCGAGAGGACAGCCCCAGCTTGGCACTTACCTTCTCGAAGGTGGCCAGCAGCACATGGCAGTGCCCGGTGTGCTCTGCAAGACACAGAGGGACAGGCAGGGCTCAGGGGAAGGGCAGAGCCAGACGGGCAGCAAGGAGAGGCAGGGGGCTCTGCCTGGTTGATGCAAGGGCAAGCCCAACCCAGCAAGGAGCCCCCTTCCTCACCCTCTCCTTCATCCACCACTGCATGCACCACCATGGGGTAGACCTCTCGGTCCAGGTTGAAGCCGAGCTGGGGAGAGAGGGACAGGAGGAGAGGCTTGGTGAGATGCAGGCTTCATCCCACAGCCACAACCATACCCGACCCCGCAGTCGGTTCGACGGGCTGGTGGGACCCACCTCCTCCTCGCTCCACTCGGAAGGGTCGACGGTGTGGGAGGGCACACAGAACTGCTGGCACACTCCCCGCTTGTAGTGCACTGTCTCAGACTGCAGGCTGTTGTCCCTGGGGATGTAGCTGTCCCGTGGAGAGAGGACAGGGTCAGGAGCGCCGTGGGCATCCCCATGCTCCTCCGGGTCCCCCAGCTCACGGGGATGCCAGGAAGATGGGAGAGAGACGGGTCACTCCTCCCCATTTGGATGCCTCTTGGGAATGAGGCAAGAAGTTCTAAAAAGGGCTAAAATAATCCACCAAGCTAAAACAACCCCAGGGCAGCCAACATGGGACAGGAGAGGATAGGGAGAAGCCCACAGCCAAGCTGGGGGGTACTGGGAGGCGCAATGATTTCTCCTGGTCTCAGCTCTGACCTAGAAGTAACATGAGGGAGCAGGACAGGGCAGGGAAGGAGGCGGTGGAGGCTGGCAGGGACCTGGTGGCAGCACCCGGGGCAGACAAGGAGCCTCCCTCCACTCTCAGCACCGCCCGCAGGTGCCTTCCGAGGAGGGGAGATGGCCTGGAGAAGAGGCTCCATCTCCATCGGCAGAGCCCCACACCCTGCGCTTGGGGGGACACAGGCCAGGCTGGGGGTCCTCACCTCGCCACCCCGTTGTGAAACTCCTCGCTCGCCTGGTAGTAGATGGTTATGGCCACGCGGGCGTCTGTGTCGAAGGTGAACTCCACGTTGTAGTGCACCTTGGCTTTGCTGACTTCTTCCCCCGGAGCCTTCACCTCCTCCGAGCACCTGGGGAGGACAGAGGGTCTGGGAGGCAGGCACCCCTCGGACAGGGTTCACAGTGCCCCAGGACTGTCCCCCCCCAGGAGAGATGGCTCCACTTGGTACCTGCGGCCCCAAAAAGGGCTGCCCCCTCCCTCAGGGGAAACTGAGGCACGCCAGAAGTGCCCGGCATGCTCAAGGTCAAGCCTGCAGACTTCAGCCATAATCCCAAATCTCTCAGCCCAGCCGCAATCCCCAACCTCCCTCCAACAAAGCCTTTGGAAAGTGGGGGAGGAAGAAAAAGCAAAGCACTTCAAAGGCAGCACTAAGCTCCTTAAATCCCACCGTGCAGCCAGCGCAGGCAGTGCCCGTGTGCGGGGAGCTCGCCCGTGCCAGGAGGGGAAGGGGCACATTTGGCCAGCAATGGCTCAGCCCCTCTGTCTCCCCGTGCCACCGTCCCCGTGCTCAGCATCCAGCCAGACCCTGCCCTCCCTATGGCTCACGGCCGTGGGGTGCTCAGCCCCATCTCCCGCCGCAGGACTCACTTGACGAGGCGCAGCGTGTCCTTACGGATGTTGATTAAGCTCCTGAGGGTCTTCACGGGTTCCTGAGGAGGTGGAGCAGCGTAAGGGAACTAGGACGAGAGAGACACCAGTGAAGGCAGACGCAGGGGGCGGGGGGGGATACGGTGGCTGCGGACCTTGAACCCGGACCCCCCAGTGACCCGACACCCCATTCAATGCAGGGATCTGGTGCTCCGGTACCAGGCAACGATGGGGACATCCCTCCACAAAGAGCAAGCCCGAAAGCCCTTGCAGGGGTGAGTCTCACCACGGGGAGGGCACACAGGGAGGGGCTGTTCCTCGTCTTTTCGGCTGCAGACAGGCAGGCGGCTGCTGGTGTGGTTTTAGGCTGCTGGATGAGGCTGAAGCCCCAGCCCTGTCTGCCAGCCAAGGAACGGACACAAATATCCCCGTTTTCTCCCAAGGATGGACGGGATTTGGGTGGCAGAGTCTCTGCCAGCCTCCTGCCCAGAGCTGACAGGGCAGCCAGACAGGAGCAGGCAGGCAGCAGCACTGCAAGGGAGAGGTGTCGAGCCATCCTCCAAGGTGACTGTGTCCTTCCTGGTCTGTCCTGTCCACCCAGGCTACAGGGCTCACTGGGGAGAGGGGACACCCTCTCCTCGGCACTGCAGCCACCCCAGGGGGACCGAGGGCACTGGGGAAGGGATGCAGGACCCATCGCTCCCTTTCCACCTCCCAGGCAGGTGGAGCCCCAGGAAGGGATTGTTGCAGATGCAGATGCTCAGTCGCTGCCTCAGGAGAGGGAACAGGTGACCAGTTAGGCTGCCTGAGTCCCTTTGTCCCCCCATGCTGCCACCAGCCCGGATGGGCGGGACCCGGGGACAGGGAAGCACCCGCTGCACCCCGATACCGATGGGACAAGGCTGAATTGTAGATGACACTCAGGGACGTCCTGCAGGGAGCCAGGTGCCTGTTTCCCATGTCCCTGGCGCCCTCACGTGGGAAAGCCATCGTCACCTCATGTCCCCAAAGCCATCCTTACCTTTCCCTGTCCACAAACCCACTGCCACCTTCCCATGGCCCCAGAGCCCGGCAGGGCAGGAGGCACGGGGCTGCACAATCACCCTGGCTGGGATCCCAGGCAGAGGCTCACCCCGTCCCTCCTCTGCCAACCAGGCATCGCCTCCCGTGTCCCTGTCCCAGAGCTCTGGTCCCACGGGTGCCATCAAAAGGCAGGTTAAAGCCTGGCCTGGTCCCCGCGTGGCTCGTGGCACCTTAGAAGTGCCACCCCCTCCCTGACCTCCGGGAGGGAAAAAGGGCAGCCGAGTCGTTAACGCGCTGTTAATGAGGTTTTTAATGCAAACAGGCACCTGCAAAAGTCACCGGCTGCAGCTGGAAAGGAGCGAGTGCGAGAAGGCCTCGAGGCTGGAGCCCGTCACAACCTGCCGTGTGGTGACACATCACCTGCTGTTGCAGTCACTGAGGCAACCCAGCCTGGCGCATTCGCACCTCGCCCGGCCCGCAGTGAGCGGCAGAGCTCGCCCAGGCAGGGAGAGCACCCATGGGTGCCAGCCCCCTCCCAGAGCAGCCCCGGGCTGGGTGACGGAGGAGGGGAGGGGCAGTCGGGTCCCCAGGTGCAGCCGGGGGGGGTCCTGGCACGGAACACCGCCGGCAGATTTCTTGCTGCAGAAACAGCTCTGCCCTGTGGTTGGGCTCTTTCACACCCACATCTGGGCTTTTTCTTGGCGGGTGAGGGGGGGGACTTCATTTTGAATGAAGTTTTGCAAAGTCTTATTTGCACATCAGAAAGGGCTGTTTCAGAGGACTTTTTGCAGCTCCTTAATTTAAATCAAGCTGAAAAATGACAGGAAAAAAAAAAACAAACACCAAACCAAACCAACACCACCACCTCACTGCAACCGTTACCCATTTAAAAACAACTGTCCATGCATCTATAACCACATATTGTCCAGGCTGGCTTCTGCTAAGGTGAAAAAAAAAACCACAAACAAAAAAAAAACTCTTCAAAAATCTTCCTCAGGGTTTCTCTACAAGCAGACCCAGGCAGGTTTGCGTGGGCAGGGAAACCCAGTGGCACATTTCAACAGTCCCCGGCTTCCCCGGAACGCCCCGTGCTCTCGGGGTGCTGCAAGAAGCTTCTCTGCTCCTCAGTCCCCGCAGAGATGTCCCAGCATGGTGACAGCTATGTAAACCTGCAATGCCCTTCCCAGCCCCTCAGAAACCAGTCCCAAACTGGAAAATCCAGATTATCTCATATCTGTGGAGCGGAGAGTCTGTACAGCCTCTGGGTGCTCTGCACATCTCCGCAGCGGCAGCACTGAGAGCTCGGCCAGGGCACTTGGCTCAGAAAGGACTTGGGACAATCTTTTTCCAAGATCTTCAACACCCAAGGAACCCAAAATAAATCCCCCATTCAAAAGCACCGGCCATCTCCGACACTTCCAGCCAACCCAGGGCTCACAGGGCACACCAGAGCGCGAAAGCATCGCAGCCAAGAAGCATCAGGACACATCTTGGAGGTGGCATCAGAGATGCCTGCACACAGGCTTGGACCAGAAAGGACATGGGTCCTCCTCGATCCCCTGAGCCCCCAAAACTGGCCTGAGCTAAGAGCCCAGCCCCAGAGTGCCCCCCGCCCCCCAGGAGACAGCGCCCGGGTCACAGCTCGGCAGCCCAGGGCCATGGGCGATTAAGCTGGAGCAATGCAATTCCCTTTGCAAGGCTGTATTAGTTTTGGCTGCTGTTTCCAGGCTGTTCCTTTGCCCTCCCCGCTGCGTCTGCTGTCAGGGCGTCTGACTCGGGAACTGCTCACTGGGCAGTTTAGAGGCTTTTACTCTAATCAAGAGGATTTCTCAGCGCTCGCTGCTGGAGAGAGAGCCCAAGTGCTGACTTGTCATTTTCTGGGGAAGCGCAGGGGATGGAGAGAAAGGCTCTGGCTTTGCCCACCCAAGGCTCACGGGTTTTGGGAGATGCTCCTGCCCTTGGTTGCACCAGGACCCCGTCCCTGACACAGCCCAGCACTGGGCACTTCCCCACCGAGGGACCAGACGGTGCTGCCAAAGCCGATTGCAAGGAGGAGACACAAACCAGGATGGCAGCAGCGTCGCCAGCCCAACGCAGAGCTGGGCCCTTCGCACCAGGCAAGTTTATCTTGACTCAGTAGAAAAGCTTTGGTGCCTTTTAATACCTCACCCTGAATGTTTTTAATACTTGACCAGCCCCACACTGCTCCGGCTGATGCTGGAGAGCCGTCCTGCTGAAACGCACCCAGAGGAGCGGGGGACATTTGCCTCCACATCCAAAACCTGCGGTGGGGACAGACCCTTTCTCATTTCTGAGCTGAAAAAAACATCTCCGGGACCGTGGGTTCCAGGAACTGTTCCCTGGGAAGGAGGAGTCAGGCCAAATCAGCCCATTACCCCTCACCATCTTCTTCACCAGCTGATGTTTTTAAAGCCGGTGGGTTTGTGCGTGCAAGCAGCCCTTCGACGTCAGAAAATACGTGTGGGTCCGATGACCCGCAGCACAGGTGCTGCAGAGAGCAACACCCACAGGCAGATGTCACGCAGTCACCCAGTGCATTCCCGAACCTGTGCACCCCAACTGGTATTCTCAAACCAGCACATGCTTCCAAACCCACGCGCCCCTCACAGCACAAGCCTGGCAGTGAGGCGGGAGCCAGAACAATAACGTTGCGGTGCATGAAGCGCATAGACGTGGGCAGACAGGCTGAGAGGAGACCCTGGGTTAGTCCCCGACTGAGGACAGGCTGTGGCAAGCAGCCAGCCCTTATATTAGACATCAGAGAATCCACTCGGGCCACCTGTGCCTTTGCAGGGCGACAGCCTCACACCACGCACCCCCATCGCACACGTGTTTCGGGAAAGGCGCACGCCCAGGTCCCGTGTGTCTCCCCCAGCCCCGCGTCCCCCCCGAGCCGCTGCCCACCACCACGGGCCGGTTCCCCAGGAAGTTGAGGTCGCTGTTCTCGCCGAAGAGGTAACCCTCGGGGTGCGTGGAGTCGAACTTCTCGCCGCCCATGATGAAGTGGTTGGCAAAGTAGCTCCCTGGAAAAAAAGAAACACAGAGAGAGACCACCTGAGCAGAGGGGGAGGACGGGACTCGAACCAGGTGATGGAGCAGCATGAAGGCACCGGGGCAATGGCTCAGAGTTGGCTTCGTCCCTTCGGTCACCTTGCCAGGAGCACCGAGGGTTGAGCTCTGTGATGCCAGGCCCCCAAACAGGCAGAGGCGAAGGGGGAGTTGGCCAAGCAGCGACCATTCCCCTCTGACTCCTGCCCACCTGCCTTGCTGGAAAGCCTCACCTGCAGGAGGAAGGATATAGGGTGTCTGTACACCCTCCCGGAGGTCAGCGACCCCCATGAAAAGTGCTCCACATTGTCCTGATGAACGCTGGGCAATGACCAGCACGTCCCTTCTTCTCTCGCAGGGTAAAGCAAAAACTGCAGTGCTGGGAGCAGCCCCCAGACCAGGTACTTCTTGACTAGAAGGGAGATTTTCTCCCAGCCCAGCCAGGAGCTGACCAGTGCCTGCTCCTTGCCTGCGAGATCTTGGGGCAGGAAGGTCAGGACTTCTTCTTGGGGTGGGAAAAGAAAGGGAAAACGGGAAGTGAAGAGCGATGGCGAGGGGCGAGCAGAAGCACCGCGAATCAGGAGAGGCAACAGAAGCAGGACTGACACGGTGCCCTGCATCCCACCAGTCACGGGAATGGGGTCTGGCTTACAGAAACCCCAAACCCAGAAGCACAGAGCCACCCATAGCCCGCCTGGAGACACCCGGAAACTAAACTTTTAGAGTCTGCAGATAAAGGAGCTCAAGCCCAGGCTGCAGCTCTGCTTGTGGGGACTCAAGTCAGAGCTTGCAGTTACCTCCCAGCAGATGCAGCGGATGCCCAGGGCTGTATCACACCTTAGTACTGCATTTAAAACTCAAAACCGATCACAAAGCTCGCAGGGGAGGAGGAGAGGAGATTGAGCGCCGGGGCACGAGGGGCAAGCGGGGCTGCACGGCTTCACCTGAAGGCCTGGCCATGCAGAAATGCCCGGATGCAGCGCGCCCGTTAGCAAACGTCGACCATCAATTATTGATGCCTGCTGCTTTCTGGTCCCATTTTCCATGTACATAATTTATAGGCAGCTCCTCAGGGAAGGACGCAGCCACGTAACTAAAGAGAAAAAAAGACCAAAACCCTAAATCGAGTGCAAAGTGCCTTCGGAGCTGCCTGCAGCGGCACGGCTCGGGGAGAATGAGGACGTCCAGAGCTTTTCCCGGCACTGACCTGGGGCAAGAGCAGGAGATGGAAAAAAAAATTATACTTAAACCTGCAAAAAAAGCTGCCCCAGCACTGGGGAAAAGCTGGAGAATGGAGTACAGGCTCTGTGCCACAGCCACAGTTTGGTGGGTGCTGGGGGCTCCCATAGGACGGGCAGAGCAGGACACGCTGCTGTCACCCAGCGTCCCTGACGGAGGTTGGGAGCACTTCTGGGGGCTGCAGCCTCCCAGCACACCCCCTGCATGGCCCAGGGGCTTCGGCTCCCCCTTTTCAGCACTCGCCCCATGCTCCCTCCCGGGGAAGGTCCCCCAAAAACCTTGTCATTAAACAGGAGCCTTGAGTAAGGTCAGGAAAGCCAGGGGTGTCGGCAGGAGCGTGCCAGTCCCGCTGACCCTGTGGGCACGATGGGTGGCAGAGGAGGGAAGCACCTTTCCAGCCACCGTCACCTTATTATCGGCTAATTATAAGCCCTTAACCAACACCTACCCCCAAGGGAAGGAAAGCTCGTCAAGGACGGTCACAGGGCCGACAGAAAGCCGAGCCTTAATGAGATCTTAAACTTCAGAGGCCTGACGAGTGTGTGGGAAGGACTAAACACAGTAGCTGCTGGAAAGGAGGAATAAAACAAAACTGTCCGAGGTTCCTGGCAAACAAAGTGTCCCCTCACACCTGCCGGCACCAACACACGGGATGTATCCAGCACCGGCCGTGCCGATGACACTGTCAGCCCATTTCTCCATGAGCGCCAGGGATGCCACCTTGCCCAGATGCCCCAAGACACAGGAGGACCCAGTGGGCACAGACACTGCTGCGGCCGTGGCTCCTGCACATGGTGGCACACGTCCTGCCTTGTCCCCCGAGCTATCGCTGCCCTGCTGGGGTTGGGCTCGGCTCTAGTGACGCAGCCCCCAGCTCTCGAACGTCAGAGCCCGTATCTTTCGGCAGGGTCACGGCCCCACTCTCCAAAGCGGCTAAAATAGAAAAGCTCATTTTCAGCCCATCCGCACGCTCCCGATGAGGGAAGCACCTGGTTTTGCAGAGCCTGTGGCCATCCCAGCCGAGTGGCCGTGGTGTGGTGCCGGCACAGGGTGCTGCGATGGGCACGGCAACGCCGAGGCTTGTTAAAAGGCAACGAGTGCTTCTGCCCCAGGGTGTCCCATCGCCACCCAGTGAGCCAGCACGCTGCAGTTTATTTAACTCGGTGCTATGAAGCAGGTAGCCAGAGCCCGCAGCAAAGCCAAAGCCCAGCCGCAGCGCTGCTGCATCAGCCTTTGTCTCCCCCCGGGGCTGCTCCCCGTGCCATGGCAGTGCCACCACCCTGGTGCTGTGCCCCTGTGACACTCAGGGTGTCACTGCCTTCCTGACCCCTTCGCTCTTGTTCCCAGCCTGGTCCCCGCTTCCCGTGCACCTCCAGGGAGCTCGGTGCCAGACACACCCGGAGGCAAGGGCTGAAAGCCGGGCACTTGCGCCTACTGCCATCCCACTGGCCAGGCAGTGGGCTCCATAAACAGCCACCACTGTCCCATCGCCTCTGGCAGCGCAAGATTGGAGACACTGAAGTAAATCCCATCCTTTGCTTCAAAATACTGGTTTGAATAATCCTATTTGTACCCTGACCAGAGGGGATGGGACCCCCAGGACAGGAAGGGGAGATGCTTCATTGGGACAAGACATGACTCCCCTATTCCCACTGGCCATCCCAAGCAAGCCTGTGGCCGAACAGCCAAAGCCACATCTGCAGAGAGAGGGAAATGCCCTGAGGTCCAGTGAGACCCCTCAAGGCCACATTTCCAAAGCCGGTGGCTGTTTCCAGGCAGCATTAGAGGCGAGAGAAGTGCTGCCACCATGCAGGAATCAGCTCAGCTGCCCAGCACGTCCTCCCCTGCCTCCTTCTCGGCTGCCGGCAGCGCTGAAGGCAAATCCCCTCCTGGATTAAAAGCAAACTGGCCATAATCTCCCACGGACACTAGACTGCCTGCGTCCCAGTGCAGATGGCCATGTCACCTGGGCACCTCCTGCCCCTCTCCCCGAGGACCCTGACGCAGCACTGGGACTGTCCCCCCAGCTCTGCCCAAGCCCCATCAGTGGGACCCACCTGGCACACCTGAAAGCCCAGAGTTAAGCATCAGCCTGGTGTCCTCTGCCAGCTGAGATGAATTTGGAAGTGCTCAGCTGGATGAACTTGTTCCCCCAGAGCAGGGCAGAGGACTGGCACCCTCCACCCCTTCATGTCCAGGTATTGCAAGAGCCCCTAAGACAAAATCCCATAATGGCCCCTGCAGAGAGCAAACCCATGGATGGAATAGTCCAGTTCCAGCTGGCATCAAGGTGACAAAGGTCTTAAAATCATGTAAAAGGGGGAGCCCCATGGGAGGACAGGCTGCTGAGGAGCAGCCATCTCCACCCCACAGCGTCCCAGTTAACCCCCCCCACCAGTGCTAGCCAGCTGTGCAACTGCTTTTAGATTAAATATTTTAAAAAAAAAGACAAGCACAGCTTTTCAGGACCAAAGCAGGGTTTGTGTTGGCTGTAATTCTTCCTAAGGAGGTCTTTATTTGTAATTAGCGAGCAATTTGTCACAGAGCTAACGATCCAAGCATTTACCTTATCCTATTAACTACGAAAATAGTTACCTATTAATAATATTCAGTGCCACAAGGATCCTGTGGCAATCCCCGCACACATGCACGGCACTCCCGGGCATCACCCGCCGACGCGGGTATTTTTTGCGGCTCTGAAGCGCTGCCCACCCAAAGACCAGACTCCGTCGCCTCTCCCCACCACGACCTCCCCCCTTTCTGCCGGACACTCGCCCAGCCAGGCCCTTCGCAGGGAAAACCGAGGCGTGGAGGGGAGGGACGGATTTTCCAAGGTCACGCACAAGGTTTGGGGCAGAGACGGCTTCAGGAGAGATATCGCCGCTGAGCCTTGAGCGGAGCGAGCAGCTGGGGAAGGCAAAGTCACCCCATGGCAGAGGCTGGGGTGCTGCTATAGGGCAGGGGCCCGAGAAGGAGGGATCCCCTCCAATCCCTCCCACCCCAGCCTCCCGGGAATTTAAACCCAGGCTTTTCCTGAGCAAACAAACGCCGGAGCGACCGGCTATAAAAAGAACCCCACAGCCTTCCCAGCCCGGCGACACAGACCACGGGTACAAATAACAACGACAATAATGTCAGCGTTAAAGTCGCATCAACTCAGCCAAGTTTGGGAGCCGGGTTTGGCTGCCGAAGGGGAACCCAGAGAGGGGTACCCCAGCGGTCACCCCCTCTCTGCCGCCTGCCGCGGACCCAGCACCACACCGGCAGTTTTAGGGTGTTTTTCCCCCACCCCAAGCTCTTTTATCAGGGTTTGCTTTGGGGTGCGCGGGAGCATCCCCGAGCGGAGCAAGGTCGCGCCCCGTCCCCGCCCTGCGCCTCCCAGCCCACCCCGCCCAGCGGCGGCACCAGGACGCGGGGACAATCGCCCCAACCCCCCCCGGGGTGCTCACCGGATTTCGGGGGGGTATCTGTAGACGGAATTAGCGGGAATATCCACTTCCTCCACCCCTGCGTTTTGCCGGCTGGTCAGAGCCCCCATGGCCGGGCCGGGGCTCAGCGGGCGGGATGCGGTGGGACGCCTTCCCCCCCGGCACCGGGACGGGCACCGGGACCGACCCCCTCCCGCAGCATCCTCCGCTCTGCGCCGCGCCCGGCACCGCCTCCGCGCTAGCGCCGGGGCTGCGCCAATGCGGGGCGGGGCGGGGCGGGGAGGGGAGGGGAGGGGTGGGGAGAGGTGGGGAGGGGTCCCCCGTCCCGCCCCCGCCCCGCCCCGGGGATGCCGCGGGGCTGGGGGACGAGAGGGGCCAAGGCGCTGCCCCTCACCCCCGGATCACCCTGCCCCGGGGTCCCGCACAGCCCTCCTCGCGCTCCGCGCTTTCCTTGAACCCCCGGTGTCGCCCCGGTTCCCCTTGGCATCACCTGCCCCCCGAACACCCCCGTCCCCAGGGTGACCTCTTGCCCACCCCAGTGTCACCCTTCTCCCACCGTAACCCCACCAGCTGGGTGACACTGAGGAGCAACCTCCCCGCAGGGACAGCCTGGGCTCCCCAGGCTGGCTCAAAGCACAGCCCCTCTATCCCCCCCCCCCCCCCCCCCGGCTGCTGGGGTGTCCCCTGGGAGAAGGCCAAGCCCCCCGCTTTCCCCAACAGCCTGGAGCAGGGAGAAGCAGATGGAGAAGCCGCTGGCACAGGGGCTCTGGCAGCAACCCGGGGCTGCACAGCGCCGGTGGCGGGGGTGGGGGTTAAAAGCCCCCCCCCCCACGGTGTGCACAGCTCCATCTTCTCCATCCTGCCTTCCCGGCTCTGCTCTGCACCAGGAGCAGCTGTGTTTGCCAGGCGCAGCCTCTGGAGGCAGGGAGCTGGCTGTCCGCTCCACTGCACCCCAGCGTGTCCCCAGATTCCCCCAGTTTCCCGGCATCAAGCTACTGGAAAGCACTGGGAAGCTTCGTAGTTTCCCCTTGGGGACAAAGGCGAAGGAAGGATCCCTCGGCCGTTCACTTAAAAAGCCTGGTGATTAATTAGTCCTGCGGTGCAAGTTAGTGGAGCATCACATGATTTTGATTTGAGTTGATAACACGAGTGCTATAAATATCAACCGGGAGATGTGCAGAGGGGCGGATCGGCCGCCGCTATGTCCTCGGCCACTCAGCAGTGATGAGCAAGGGCCGGCCCCCCCCTCCATGCCCTCCCTGCCGAGGGACACACACAGCTCCCGCCCTGCTCGCTTCCTACCTAGGGCGGCTAAGAAAAGCCCAACTGAAGAGCAGCCCCCGCCACGGAGAGCACGTTGGGGGGAGGCTTGTGCCCCATTTGCCAGCCTGTCGCTGTCTAGCCGGGTTCTGCAGCCCCCACAGTGCCCCTGCATCGGTGCCGCTGGATGTGACACCCGGGCTGGGCGCCAACGAGAGCATCTGCTGAAGAGGAGCGGAGGGCGACATCGATACCATGAGCCTGACCCGGCCCTCCGTGCCAGGAGCCCCAAGATCCCAGGGGTTGATCCCCACTCACCCCAATGCACCTTTCGGGGAGCCTTTCATGCAGGTGGATTGTGTAAAAATCGAGCACAGCCCAGCACTGCCAAGCTGCCGACACTGCTCCACTCACCTCCCTTGCTAAAGCCAGCGAGGACAGTGAGAAACACGAGCCTGGAAGAAGGAGCCAGCACATTTCATTACCGGCACACAACAGACTGCAGGGTTTTAGTGCAGATAATAATTCAAAGTTATCCCCGTGCAGATCCATAACCCAGCAGTCATTACACGCAGAGCTGCTGTGTGCATGCACGGCTTGTGGGGTGGGTTGTGTGGTGGTTTTTTTTTTTTTTCCCAGCGATTACTGCAGCAGAGGATTTTGTAGGACAGTGCCGCAGTGGAGCGCGGGAGCGCAGGCAGGAGCTGGGTGACAATAGGGCTTTGAGGGCAGGTTCCCTCCCATACCTGCCTGGACCTCAGCACACTTAAAGCCAGGACAAACCCCAGCAGGGCTGACCCAGCAGGGCCATGGGGAGAGAGAATCCCAGGTACATGGAAAGAGCAACGTTTAATCCCCAAACACACTTGCTGCTGGGCAAGATGCAGGTCTGAAGTGCTCACGCTGCCTGGCCGTGGGATCTGGTGCATGTGTTTGGTGGGGAAAGGGGGTCTGGCTCCTATTTCCTTGTGTTGAGAGGGAAACTGAGGCACAGCAGGCCACAGAGGTTTGCTCGAAGATTAAACAGGAGAGCGAGCAGCTCTTCCACAGCAGCACACGTTTGTCCATATACCCAGTATTCCCAGTCCACTTCTGTCCCTCCAGCAGTCACTGACTGCCACATGGCGCGGAGCCAACAACCCACTCCTGGGCTGGGTCTGGCTTGGGAGAGGATGGGCCCTTCATTAGCAGGTGCTGAGCCCTAACGAGGGCTAATGCATCATTAGCCCTCCAGGCTGGTTCCCGGAGCAGGTCCTGGCAGCGCGGGTGCAGCAGGGTCCTGGGAGGCGTGACCGTGGGTCCCAGGGTGGTGTCAGGGCAGTGTGCCTGGTGGGAGGATGGAAGAGCATCTAGGGCAGAATCACATCAGAGAACGGCAACGGCGAGTCCTGCTCTCGCCGCTAATCCTGCCCCAAGAAGGGGCTTTTCCACCAGCTGGTTTATGCAGGGAAAGCTGAAGTGTGTGCAACAGACCTGTGGCTCTGCAGCCAGTCTGGGTATGGTTCTGTTCTAAAGGTCCTGCCTGCTCTTCCAAACGTCACTAAAACCTATGATTTATCACAGCCTCAGATGCCTGTTGCCTGCGTGAGCCCTGCTGGTTTGTGAGTGAGAGCTCACAGGCAGCGTTTTCCTGGGTTTTACAGGCAGGCGCTACCCGAGGCCGGTTTTCCCAGCTTTGCCAACTCAGCTAGAAGCCACGCTGTGCACACCTGTGGGTGTTTTGGGCAGGAAGGGGGTTGAGACCCTGTGTAAAGGAGCTGTGCACAGGAGGTGTTTGGGATCCTGGCTTCTGGAATTGCGTCTCTCACACTTCTACCTGCCTCAGGTGGACAAAGCTTCCGAAACCTCAGCTTGCCCACTGCGGCACCCTCCACTTCTTCAGCCTCTCCAGTGGCCACCGCCACATCCAAACCTCCAACAGCTCTTTTCAGCTCCACCTATTTTCACACCACCTCTGAACTCCCCATTTTATTTGTTTGGGATTTAAACACCATGTTTTAATTAAAGGCTTCCAGGTGTGTGTCACACTGGACCTCAAACCCGGTGGTGGGACATGGGCTGGAGGGATGTATTTGGTTTGCGTGGCCAGGTTTTGGTAGAACAGGGGGCCTGTAGGGGCAGTTTCTGTGACGAGCTGCTAGAAGGTTCCCCTAGGTCCGACAGAGCCAGCACCAGCCGGCTCGAAAGATGAGCCCATTGCTGGGCAGGGCTGAGCCCATCGGTGGTGGTGCTAACACCTCTGTGATAACATACTTAAGAAGGGGGGGAGAAACTACTGCACCAGAACTTGCAGAGAGAGAGGAGAGAGAATATGAGAAGACACCAAGGTCAATGAAGAAGGAGGGGACGATGTGCTCCAGGCACCGGAGCAGAGGTTCCTGAGTCGCTGTGAAGCCCACAGTGAGGCAGGCTGTGCCCCTGCAGCCCCTGGGTGTGACGGGGTGTAGATGTGCCCCTGCAGCCCCTGGGTGTGACGGGGTGTAGATGTGCCCCTGCAGCCCCTGGGTGTGACGGGGTGTAGATGTGCCCCTGCAGCCCCTGGGTGTGACGGGGTGTAGATGTGCCCCTGCAGCCCCTGGGTGTGACGGGGTGTAGATGTGCCCCTGCAGCCCCTGGGTGTGACGGGGTGTAGATGTCCACCTGCAGCCCATGGAGGACCCACGCCAGAGCGGGTGGGCGCCTGAAGGGGGCTGTGACCCCAAGGGAAGCCCGTGCCAGGGCAGGCTCCTGGCGGGACCTGTAGCCCAGGGACAGAGGAGCCCGCGCCGGGGCAGGTTTGGGGGCAAGACTTTGTGACCCCGCGGGGCACTCGTGGCAGAGCAGTCTGCTCCTGAGGGACTGCATCCCGCGGAAAGGACTCACGTCGGGCCAGTTTGTCAAGAACTCTCTCTTGTGGGAAGGACTCACGTTGGAGAAAGTTATTTTTAAGATTCGGTTTCAATTTTCACTGCCCTTCTCTCATTGATTGTTAATAAATTCAGTCGACTTCCCCAAGTCGAGTCTAGTTTTGCCCGTAGGGGCCATCTCCCCACCCTGTCTCAACCCAGGGGCCCCTGTACTCTCTCCCCGCTCTCCAGCCGCGCAGGGCAGCGCCGGGGGGGCCGGGGGGCGCCAGCCGGGCCCGCACCGCTGCAGCGGAGGCCGCTCGTCCCTGCGGGCTGCGCCTGACGCTCGGGTTTACCGGGATTTTAAACGTATCAGAAAAAAAAAAAGACAAATAACAAATATAACAAGTCCGTGTCCCCTCCCGCCGAGGCCCCCGCAGGAGGGGGCGCGGGCCGGGCTCGGGGCCGGGGGTGGGGAGCGGAGCCCGTGCCCCAGCGCCCCCCCCCCCCCCCATGAACCTCCTCAATGAACGTGACGTCACCAGCGCCTTCCGGGAAAAAAAAAACCACAACAACAACCCGCGCCCCGCGCCCAATCAGCGCCCGGCGCGAGCCGCCCCGCCCTCCCGCGGGGCTGACGGTGGAGGGGGGGAGTCCCACCGGCCAATAGCGGCGCCTCCCGCAGCCAAAACACAAGCGCCGGCCAATGGGGAGGCGGCGGGGCGGGGCGCGGCGCCGGGGCAGCTGGAAGATTCGAACCGAACGCCCGTCGGGGCGGGCGGCGCGGCGGCGGCCAATCAGCGCGCGGGGGCGGGGCTTCGCCGCTGCGTGTCGCTCCCGTGCGTGTCCGTGTGTCCCGGCCCCCCCCGCCCCGCCCCCCCCGGCCCCGCTCCGGTGTCCGTCCTTCCCCCCCCCCCCCTCCCCCCCCCCTTCCCCCGGCCGGTCCCTCCGCCGCCCCCCGGTGTCGGCGCGGCGCGGGGCGGCGGGCAGCGCTGCGGGCAGCGCTCGGCGGGGGCCGCCCCCGGCCATGTCGGTGAACATGGAGGAGCTGCGGCACCAGGTGATGATCAACCAGTTCGTGCTGGCGGCCGGTTGCGCCGCCGACCAGGCCAAGCAGCTGCTGCAGGCGGCCCACTGGCAGTTCGAGGTACGGGGACGGGACACCCCCACCGACCCCCCCTCCGTGGCGAAACCGGGGTACCGGGAGCTCCCCCCCCGGCACCGCCGCCGCCGCCCCCCCCCCCCCCCCCCCCCCCCGCTCCTTCCTCCCGTGGAGGGGGTTAGGCCGGATCAGCCCCGGCCCACGGACACGCGTGGCCGGGCCTACGGGCGCCCCCCCGGCACTGCCGCCGGCGTGGAGACAGGGGGGAACCGGCTCCGTGCACCCCGGGTCTGTTCATAGCCGGGCCGTAACCCGAGCTGCGGCCCCCCCACCGCGAGCTGAGCACGGGGCGGGGGGGGACGTGGACGGGCCCGGGGCGGGGGGGACACCTCGTGTAAACCAGGGAGGTGGGCTGTGCCCCACCCCCCACCCCCCGTGGGGAGCCCCGGTGTGGGGGACGGACACGACCCCCAGTGGGTCCGGTGAGGGGCAGCGCCAGGCTCCCCCTGCCCCGGCCCGGGCGGGGGAGGGTCGAGGGGGGAGTCCCCGGGGATGGGGGGGGGAGCGGGGAGGAGGGGGGGGGGCGCTGCGGGGGGGGGGGGCAGGGTGGGGGAAGGGGGGCCCGTGTTTTCCTTCCCCCTTTGTCTCGAGGGGGCCGGGGCTGACGGCTTCTCCCCACAGACGGCCCTGAGCGCCTTCTTCCAGGAGACCAACATCCCCAGCAGCCACCACCCCCCCCCAGATGGTAAGTGGGACCCCCCTCTCCTCCCTCCACCTTCCACACCCCCCATCCCCAAAACCACCCCGGCAGCTACCAGCCCCCCCCGAAACCCTCCTGCCTACGAACACCACCCAGCCTAGGACCTCCGACACCCCCCACGCCCCCCTCCCGGGGGTCCACAGCCCCCCCCCCGGCCCGGCGAGCTGTCAGCTCCCCCGCCAGCCATATTGCTCCCGCCCGGAGGAACACGCAGCCGGCGAATGTAAACACGAGCTAAAATGTCTGCCAGGAAATAGTTGGTCTCGGCGAGCATCGCGCTGGGTGTTGGGCTCCCCGGGCCGGGGGCGGGAGCGGGGCAGGAGGGACCCCACCGCTGCCACCCCCCCTGGCCCCCGACGCCACTTGACCTTGGCCGAGGGCACGTCCCCTTGGCCGAGGGGAGGAAGTCGCTCCCCTCCGGGTGGCTTTTTGCTGTGTTTTGGGGTGGGTTTTTTGTTTCGTTCTGTTATTTTTTAAATTTGTTCTGTTTTGTTTCCTGTTGAGGGAACCAAACGGAGCCGCGTGCAGGGGAGGGAGTGGATCTGGCCTAAGCCCGTTTCTTCCTCAAAAAATTGCCGGTAGCGAGCACGTTCTCCCAGAAAAAAAAGGCATTTTGCCGTCCGGCTCCCACCTAAACCCCTTTTGTTTTAATTTCTCCTCCTGCTGCACATTTTCTCACTGCGAAGGGTCACCCCGCGGGGAAAAAAAACCCAAACCCTTTCCCAGACGGGTTCTGGGCCTCACCGTGTTTTCAGGCCAGAAAAGCCTCGTTGGGGGCAATTCCGGCCAGAGGTGGGATGCGAAGCAGCTCCGATGGACCCCGGCCCGGCCCCCGGTGCCAAGCGGGACCCCCCTCCCACCCCAGGCGTGGCGGTACCCTCTTGTCCCCCTCCCTGAGCCTGGCAGGGGGGTCCGAGCAGGGCGGCTCTCCCCCTCCTCACGGTATTTTCCTAACACGTGGTGACAAAATACCTTCCACCCTCTCCCCAAATATTCGCGTTTTTGGTTTTTTTGTGTTTTTTTTTCTGCTGCTACTTTCCCCCCCCAGCATCCTTATTTCCACAGCTTAGAACACCCCTCACGGCTCGGGGCAGGGGTGAGACAAGCGCCTTTTTTACGGTCGCAGTTTATGTTCCTTTCCGTCAGAGCGGCGTTTTGGCAGGGGGGCACATCGTGGGGCTCCCTGCCCCCGCCAACCCCCCCCCCCCGCAGGTCTGGGCTTTGGGGAATGGACTGGCTGAGCTGCTTGGTGTGAGTGACCCTCGGACAGGCGAGCTGCTCCATAACAAAAGGTGCTGGAGGAGAAAGGCAATCGTTACCTGGCAATTCTCATTTTATTTTGTTAAATTAATCTGGTGGCCACTTCTCCAGGAGCTCAGAGTTGTGTCCCCTGACCTCCAGCATCTTGTCCGACCTCAGTCTGGGGCGGTGGTGTTGTGAGGTTTTTTCTTTTTTTTTTCATTCACTTGAAGTTTTTTCTTTTTCTTTTTTTTCCTTTTTTTTTTTTCTTGCAACAAGTATCATTTCAGATACTACCCGATTTACACACTATCTTAAAAAAAAAAAAAAAAAAAAGCTGGCTTACCACTGCCTTGAGGTGAGCTCTGAAATGGGTTCTCCCAAGAAGTCCGTGCGGGAGGAGCGTCCCGGACCCGACACGGGCCCGTTTGCTGCCAGCCCAGCCACTACTGTGGTTTTGGGGTGCAGTGCCCGTCCCACAGATCCACCAGCCGCTGCCTCCCCCCAGGAGCCCCCGCACCTTCACACGGGTCTGTCTGGGACCCCCCTTGGCAGAGGAGAGCGGGGAGCACCTGTGGCACATCCCTAAGGGTGCAACCTCAACGGAGATTTGCTCAGTGGGTCTAGTGGGGGAAAATGTGCCCCCCAAGACCATTCCTGCCCCCGCCTCGCCCCAGGGACCAGGCTTGACCAAGTGCCATCGTTTCTGACACCCACCCCCCAGCGCAGCCCGTGGCTCCCTGCCCGCCCTCCTCTCCTCGGACAAAAAGCGGGCAGGGACCCACCCTGTTCTGCACGGCTGGCGTGAAGCCCCCCCAGACACCCCCTCTGGGGCTTTGGCTCCCACCCGAGAAGCGCTTTGAGGACTTGGGGCCCTGGGTGCTGCCAGCCCCTGAGCCCCGGCGCAGGGCCGCCTGGCCCCCACCTCAGATTTTCCTCTGCCAACGAGATCGGCTGCAAAAAGGGCGGGAGCCGTCACTGGCTGGGCGGGGGGGTGTTGAGGGGGAGCACGGCGCTAAATTTAGCCGGGTACGCAGAAGTCAGGGGCCGTACTGGGAACCGCGTGGGGCCCAGCTGCCGCCTCACGTCCCGGGGCGTCCCTGCCTGCCTCTCTCTGCTGTAATGGGGTGTGAAGGCCGGGGGGGCGGGGGGTCCTGTGGGGCCAAGCGGGACCCCAGCTCCCTCCCCCACCCACCGGGCTGGCCCCCAGGGCATCCGCCCCGTCCCAGCTGCTCCCCACAGTGGGGCGGCACGTGTTGGAGCGGTGTCTCCCCCCCCCTCCCCAAACCTGCCTTGTCCCAGGGCTTCGAGCACCCTGGATGGTCCAAAACATCCTTCCTAGACTGGGCTGGAGACCCTCCCCCTTGGGGGGAGCCCCCCCCGAGACCCGTGAGACCCCGACAGCAGCCAGACGCAGGCTCTGAGCATCCCCTGGTGCTGGGGTGGGGGGGTTCTCCGTGGGACGGGTGATGCCAAAAGCACCCGCGATCTCTCTGACACCACCCTCTCCTCTCTTCCCCCCGTCCCCACAGATGTGCACCCCCAGCAACACGCCGGCCACGCCGCCCAACTTCCCGGACGCCCTGGCCATGTTCTCCAAGCTTCGGACCTCGGAGAACCTGCAGAGCAGCAACAGCCCCATCACCTCCATGGCCTGTTCCCCCCCCGGGAGCTTCAGCCCTTTTTGGGCTTCCTCGCCCCCCAGCCACCAGCCCGCCTGGCTGCCCCCCTCCTCGCCCACCGCCCCCCATGGCCTCCACCACCACCTGCACCACCCGCAGCCCGCCTGGCCCCCCCGCGCCCCCGCCCGCCGCCCCCCCACAGAAAGCCGTGGCCACCATGGACGGCCAGAGATAAGACTGGGTTGGAGGAGGGGGGGGGGAAATTTGGGGGGCTGGGGTGGGGGGGGGGGAATGGCCAGGCCAGGGCGTTGGGAGCGGGGGTCCCCGAGAAACGCACTGGAATAATTTTCTAGGGTTTTTGTTGGTGGGGGTTTTTTTGTTGTTTTTTTTTACAAGGGGGGGAACATGCTGCCAGGGTGGGCACCAGCCCACAGGAGCCTCTGCAAGAACTGCTGGCTGGTCTTTTCTCCCCCCATTATTTTTTTTTAAAATATATAACTATAATATATAAATATATCTAATGTATATAAATCCACAGAGAAGGAGCAGCAGCACAGAGGCGGCTGCCAGGTTTGGGGGGGCTGTTGCTATGGCCCCCACTCCTGCAGCAGGGCAGGAGAGGGAAGGTGGAGAGGGTGGGAAATTCCAAAAAAATAAATGAATGGATGCAGCTGTCGGCACCTCAGATCATGGTCACGGGGAGGGCAAGGAGCTGCTGTGCTCCACTCGACCCCAGCTCTGGATTTCCCGGACACTTTTTCCAGTGCCCAGAGCAAATGCCTCTCCTCTGGCTTCCGAAATTCAGCCCGGCTTCTTGCACAGACCCTCCTCTCCCCAGACACCCCCACCCCTCCCCTGCCACCCCCAGGGCCTCGAGGGATTTATCAAGGCAATGCCCCCTCCACCCCGTCCTTGCAACTGCCATTTGTGGACCTTCCCCAGGGAGGGGGGAATCGGGGTGGTTTTTTTTTTTTTTTAGTTTTCAAATCAATCTTGCTTAAAAAAAAAAAAAATAAGAGAAAGAAAAAAAAAGAAAAAAAAACAAACAAAAAAATGGTTGAAGGTTTTTTATTAATTTAAAAATAATAATAAAAAAAATTAAAATCACTTTTTTAACACCAGCTGTCCCTGCCTTTTCTCTTTGCTGGGAGAACATCCCTGGCAGGGCACCGAGAATAGGGGCGAGCCCCGCCCCCCCCCCCCCCCGACCCCAGCATCACCAGTGGGTCAGGCCCCTCCAGGAGCCGCCGGCACCCCGGGGGCTCTGCTCAGCCCTGCGCCCCGCCCTCCCGCCGGCTTCAAACAACACACCAGGGCCCGGCTGTAGCACTTAAATACCCAAATCCGGTTAAAATTGAATAAAACCGCAGCCCCCGGGGCCACACCGCTCCTCAGGCAACAAGCAACGGGTAAAATACCCCCCTGGAGCGGGAACGGGGCAGCTCGAGAGCTGCCGGCAGGAGTCGGGGGGTTCCTCAAGGTGCAGCAGCAAAAGAGACCCCCGGGCTGGGGAGTCCTCCCCAGCACAGCAAAACGTTGACAGGGGAAAGGGAAAAAGGGAAAAAAAGCCCCACCTAAGGGTACTCAGCGCTCGGGGTGCAGGCGGGGAGGGCGCTGGGGCTGGGGGCTCCTGATGAGGGGGTGGGGGGTCTGTGGGGCACAGCTCGGGGAGGGGGTGAGCACTGAAGGGTCAGTCCCCGCTGGGCTCCATCCTGAGGATAAAATGAGTCCCTGGGGGGTTTTTAAGCCCACCCACGGGACACAGGTGCTCCCGCGCTGGCTCTGCTCCGGAGCCCACTGGTTTGCCCCAAGCGCTCCCAGTTATCCCAATGGACGTGGCACTGGGGGGGGGGGCCCAGATCCCGAGCACCCCGAAAGCAGGATTTAGGCAGCCAGTTTCTTTGCCTTCAAAAAACTACCCACCAGGGAAAAGGTCCCACGGGGTGAGCAGGGATGGAGTCTGTGACGGGGGGGGTGGGTTTGGGGGCTTCCCCTCCCCAGCTTGGGGACAAGAGCCAGCGGAGGAGCTGCGTGTCCACAGTGCAGCCCCCACAGAAACACCACTGGGGGGCGGGGGGGGGGCTGAAAGTGTGCTCCCCAAATGCGTGGGGCTCCTCTGGGGTTCCCCTCGGGTTTTCTCACTCTCCCACTCACCCACGAGGTGCCTGAGGGCTTTGTGTCCCCCCCCCCCCCTCCGCCCCGTGTCATTGCATGCGTAGGTGGGGGGCCTGGGGCTGTCCCATGCACACAGCCACGTGTCCTCAGCCCCAACACCCCCAGGTGCCCCCCCCCACTGCTTCCAGTTTCCCTGCCCGGCACCTCTCCACTCATGACACAACTCGTGCTAGGTCTCAGCACGCAGTGGGACTCTCTCCTGTCGGAACAGTGAGGGGAAAAGCAGCCCCGAGCCATGGAGGGGCGTGAGGGAAAGGGGGGATGTGTCACCCGAGCTTGGGGGTAGAGAAGGGATTTTGGTGCTTTGCCCCAAAGCTGGGAAGCATCGGCCCTCCCAAGCTGGGCAGCAGCGGGGTCAGCACCTTCCTCCTCTGTCAGTCCATGGAAGAGGAACAAGGCAGTGAGGAAGGGGGTTTCTCCGCCGGGAGATGAGGAAACCAGCTCCGTGAGGCTCGTCCTTCAGGACAAGCGATGGCAAACCAGTGGCCTGAGGTGGGATCCACTCTTGGCGCTCAGCTGTGTCCTGTTGCCACCCTTCCTACCGAGGTCCCCGCTTCCCACTGCCTTCAGCAGCAACTGAGCACCATCCTCCTCCTCCTCCTGCTGCATTGCCCGGCTCCCCCGGGGTCAGGAGCTCCTTCAGGGGCCATGGAGGCAGCCAGAGCTCACGGGGCCGGGGCGGGGTGTCAGGGGGAGCAGCCTGGGGCCGACCCAGACCCTGGGAGGGGGTTGGCCGGGGGCTGTTTTCAGGGGATGCTGTGGACCTGCCATGGTGCATGACGGGGAGATCCCGACCCAGGACCCGCCCCTGAGGCCAAACAGGGACTCGGTTGCCCATCGCCCTTTATTGCTGCTGGCTGGAGCCACTCGTCTGCCTGCTCGGCGGCCGGGATGGCGGTGGCTCGGTCGGGGACCCCCAGCCCTGCCTGGCTGCCGGGGTGCTGGATCCGTCCCGCGGGGGCTGCAGGGGCGGGAGGAGCCCCGATGACACCTGGGGCAGGTGCCCGTGGGCCGAGGCTGATCTGCGCTCTGGCGAGGCAGTGGTGCCTGGGGACAAGGGGCAGGGGTTACAGCTCTCCGCAGCCCATGGGGGTGGCCCCAGCTGTGTCCACTGGGTGACAACAGGGTGCCCTGTCACCCCCGCCTCCCAGTGCCATACCTGGTGGGCTGGGAGAGGACTTGGTGCTCTGGGGCCACGAGAACCGGCGGCCGCTGTCCTGGGAGTCCCACTGCCTTGGGGACAGCTGGCGCTTGTCCCTTGGGAAGCCTGGCAGAGACACCAGAGGGAGCTGGGGTGGGGGGAGCTGGGGGCAACCTGGCACCCCGCGGGCACTGCGCCCCCCCGCTGTCCTCCTCACACCCTGCAGAGCCCCTCCCCAGGTGTGCCCCTGCCGTACCTTCCTTGCCCACAAGCACAGGCAGCTGCCCATCGCGCTGGCCCCTGTAGATGTGCCCATCCTGGCCCAACAGCTCCATCTCGTCGTGCTGGGAAGGAGAGAGAGGGCTGGCTGAGCCAAAGCCAGCATCCCCAAGTGACTCTCCCACGCCCAGCTCTGCTGGGGAAACTGAGGCACGGATCCCCCTCCAGATGCTCAGCATCACCCTGTCAGCCTCAGCCGCCACTGCCGCAGCCCTACCTTCGTCACCCCTACCTTGATGGTGAGCAGGGTGGGGGGCTGGACAGGCTGCGGGGCGCCGGGCGGGAGGCTCTGGAGGCGTGGGCCGCGCTGCACCGGGTGAGTGAGGGTGTGCTGGCCCCCACACTGCCGTGGCACGCTGGGGTACCCGCACTTGGCCTCCTTCTCCCTGCGGGACGGGGCACAGAGATGCTCAGCTCCCAGCACCATGGCATCTCACGCTTCACCCTGGGAGGGGGCTTGGGGGGCTCCCCAGTGGGGTATTTCCCGCCCCGAGCTCGCCTCCGACTGATGCAGGAGATCCACACCCAACCAATCGTGCTGGATCTGCTCTTTCCCCACAGCCCTGGTGAGCAGGTCACCATCACTGGCCAGGAGGTAGGAGCTGGGCTGTCCCAGCTTTAATTTTGGGGACTTGTTTCACAGGAGGCACCAGACCCCCCCCACCAAGTCTGAGGTTGGGCTGAGAGCAGACACAACTCATCGAAACAGAGACCTGGGCTGGATGGGGCAGCACAGGGAGGGCACTGAAACCCCCACAGACCTGGAGCAAGCACAGCTGACCCTCCGCAGCACAGCTCCACTCCTCTGCTCTGCCCGGGGACCCCCAGACCCCTCCACCCTCTCCCTCCCTGGGGCAGGGCCACCCTGCACCCCAGGTGCTGGGGCTGGGTCCCCATGAGCCCCACCTGTGGCCGTGCTGCTGTGTCTGCTCCCGCTCGAGGACGGTGTTGGGGTGCCTGGCGAGGCGAGGAAGCAGCGACGGCACGGACGGGACGGCCACGATGTGCCTGCGGAGGGCGGGAGCCACGGGTGGGCGACGGGGACAAACGACCCCCCTCCAGTTTGAGGCATCGCTCAGAAACCTGTCACAGGCCTGTACTCTTGTGGCATTCTCCTGCCCCCAAGGAGGGTCCCCGTGCCCCCCCAGTGACGGGTAGGACTGCAGAAGGTGCTCACCCCCCCCCCCCACCTCCCATTCCACCCGTGCAAACCCCGGAGCTGGCGGCTACTCACGGGCCAGGCACCAGCATGCTGAGGGGCCGGTCGCAGGACAGGCAGTGGAAATGGGCCAGCAGCTGCCTGCGGGGGGGGGGAAAAACACCGAGAGAGCTCCTGGGGGGGCCACACGCAGGCAGGCAGCTCACCCGGGCACTTGGCTGTCGTGCTTTGTGGCACTCACAGCACAGAATTGCAGGAGTCTTAGCCTGGTTTGTGCCCCACCACGCCAGCAATGTCCCACCCCGCTGGCTGGTTACAGAACGGAACGGGGGTACGATGGGGGTAAGCGGTTGTTTGTGGGCTCCCACCCGGGAAACAACTTCTACTTCGTATTAGGCACCGGGGAATCCGCAAAGGGGAGCACCCAAAATCCACCACGCCCAGGGCTCCTCAGTGTCCCATGGGAACTGGGGGTGCTGGCAGGGGCAAAACAGGGGCTTTCCCACACCTCCTGCTGGGGTGGGATGCTCCCAGCCTGGGAGAAAACACCAGGCCTGGGGGATGCAGGATTCCCCCATTTTTTTTAGGATGAGTTTTGTCACCGTTTCCCCAAGGACTGGGATACACCTCAGCCCCACTGGCACCTCCACACGCTGGCAGCTGCTCGGGGCTGCCTGGGGCAGGCAGGGGTGTGAGGGGAGCGGTGCAGGCGCCCATGCCTGCCCTGCAAACCCGCCCTCACACTGGTTTCATCGCTTCGTCGAGTGCTAATTACCCCCCTGTGCCTTGCCAGGAGGGCAGGTCACAACCCAGCTCCCCAGCACCACATATCGCACCCCTGCCCTGGAGGGTGAGCTGCTGTCCCCCACCCTTGCTCCAGAAAGTCTTTGCACCCACACCCCAGTTTCGGTTCGGGAGGGCTCTGTCCTGCAGGTGCCACCTCCTCATGCTCCCTTTAGCGTCAGGAACCTGCTGCTGCTGGGAGGAGAAGGCACAGCTGCTTCCTCAGCATCCCCACAGCTGAACGGGCACCACATGGGCACTGGCTGGGACAGCTGGAGGGAATGGGGGGAGTGCTGTCCCCACCCCATCACGCTCACTTCCTAATCCCAGCGGCATCGTCAGCCGCCGGTGGTTGCATCTTCTTCTTGAGCTGGTCCAGGATGTTCTTCCAGTGCTCCTCCAGCTGCTGCCGGAATGGCCCCAGCTCCAGGCGGTCCAGCTGTGGACAGACACACACCCTCAGCCAGCTGCTCCGGGATGGGGCATCGTGGTGCCCAGGGAAAAAGAGAGAGAGGGATCCTCAGAGGGATGCTGCCTTAGGCTGTCAGGCCCCAAAAGTGCCAGTTTTGAGCGTTGGGGACAAGCTACCCCTCACCTTAGATCCCATCTCCTCACTGAGCCGTTGCTGGACCTGGTTCCAGCCCTGCTCCTGGCCTGTCACCCGGCTCAGCATCTCCTGGATCATCTCGTTGAGCCGCTCCATGCTGGCGTCAAACTGGGTGCGACTAACTTTGCCGGCCAGGGCGGCTTTGTCTGCTTTCTAGCAACAAAGAAAGGCAGCAGAGCGGTGGAGAGAGGATGGAGGAACAACGCACAGGGCCAGCTCGTGTCGGGGGAGAGGGAGAAGTGGCTACGTGGTCTCTTGCCCCGTCACCTCCACGGGATCTGTTCCACCAGTGAAGGGACCCGTGGGGAGACAGAGGGACCTGGCAGGGGACCCGCAGCCAGCCTGGAAAACCTCCCTCCCCTCATCCAGTTCTGCTACCAAGGGGACAAGATGCTTTTCTCACCCTGCCCAGGGACCCCCTTAGTTAGCACCGGGGCCCCTCGAGACCGTACCACATCGATTTCCAGCAACAGGTCCTCCTTGTCCACTTTCTCCTTCTCCAGCCTCTTCAGTGACTGGAACAGAGCCTTCCAACACAGAAAGCATCCCATGACATTGCAGCAGGGTTGGAGCCGCCTGCTGACAAGCTGAGCACCCCCCGCTCCAACCCCCTATCCAGAAACCTCCGGGAAAGGCACTTTGAGCCTCCACAGGGCTGCGAGCGGGTTGGCAGAGGGACAAATCCCTTGGGGTCCCCAGGCTGGGGTTTTGCCTGGAGGATGCTCTGACCCTGCAGGGGTTTCAGCCACCTACCTCAATATCTTTCTGCTTCTGGTGACGGTCATCCAGGAGGTTTCCCGTGACGGCCCGGAGCTTCTCATAGTCCCCTTGCACCTGCATGACGGTGGCCTGGATGCGCTTCAGCAGCTCCTCATCCTCCTTCAGGGAGGAAGACAACAAAGTGGTGCCGTGCAAGAGGAGATCAGCTGCCCCACGGGGACAGACCCCGGTTACTTGGTCGGTGGACACAGGCTCTCAGTGCCAGCAGGATGTTTGCATCAAAACTTTAATTTCCTTCCATGCTGCTGACTTGTACAAGCCAATTTGGAGGGCAGCGAGGAGCTCCTCCACGTTACAGTGAAGACCAACCAGCTGGAGGGGGGGGGTATCCCCATAGCTCCCTCCCAAGGCCTCCGTGCCAGCATCTCCCTACCTGGCTCCTCCCCGGCAGCTGCCTCACCACCTTGCCCACCGCAGGCTGCCGTGCCATGAAGGAGTCCACCAGCTCCTGGAGCTTCTCGTAGCGCTGGAGGAGCTGCCCCACCTGCACGCTGATGTCCGAGCTGCAGACGGGGCACGCTGCCTGCGCCTCTGCGTGCCCCTGTCCCCCGCTCTCCACTGTCACCCTCAGCTCATCCAGCTGTGAGAAGGGGGGGAAGGAATCAGCTCCGAGATGGGACAGATGTGGCCGAGAAGTCCAGGTGTCCTGGAGGCTCAATGGCCCCAGCCAGAGGACACAGCTGGAACCCCTGTCAGGACCGCCCTGCTGAGCTGGTGGGCGGTGGGAAAGCTTCCCCCAGAGCTTACCTGCCCCTGCATCTTGGTCACAAACTCCTCTGCTGTGGCCTTGGTCATCTCCTGCTGCTCTCTCAGCTCCTCCAGCTCCTGCTTTACCTCCTGCAGCATGGACCTGGTCAGCGAGATGGGGACATGGGCAGGCTTAGCTTCTGTAGGGCTGCTCAGGGGGATGTCCCTTGCCCCCCAAATCAGGATGCTCCCCACCCCCAGGCTTTCTTGGAGCCCCACAGGGTAGGAAACCCTCTCCCATCCTTTTACCCCTGTTGCAGGGTCATCTGGTTGCTGCCACCTGATCTCAAGTCGGCCACATCTGTCTTCAGCTTTCCCAGGGCATCCTCCAGCTGCCTGATCTGGGAATGGCAGTGGTGGCAGTCAGGACACAGAGCTCCCGTGTTGTTGTCCCAGCACGGGGGCCCTCTGGCTGTTCCGTCCCTGCCCAAACTCCCCTCAGGGACTGCAACCAGCTCACCTTCCCCTTCTCGCCCTGGAGATCGCTGGCCAGGTCCTGCAGGGAGGATGCTCGGCCCCTGAGGTCGGCCAGGACACTGGTGATGCTCTCCTGGTCTAGAGGGACATGGTCCAAGGGGATACACTGTGGGTGATGAGGGTCTTGCTCTTGGAGCCAGGCTCTGGGTGTGATGAGCCTCAAACGCCCCCACCCCAGGGCACCTACCTCCCTCCGGGAAGAGCAGGCGCAGCTTTTCAAGCTCCGCGTGGTCCAATTTGGTGGCTTCCAGCTGGGCTACCTGCTCCTTCAGGTCGGCATAGAGGTGGCGGAGCTGCCCGATGTGGCGGAGAGCCTCCACTGTCTCTGCGTATCGGTCAGAAATGCCGCTGGTGCCCAAGGACCCCGAGGCCATTGTCGGCTCTTGCGAAGAGGACGTGGCTCTGGGATCGGTGTTGAGTGGCGTCCCAAACCCCTGGGTTGCGGGCGAGAGGGTCCCTGCTGCTGGGTGGCCTCCCTGGGCAAGCTGTGTGCTGGGCAAAGCCTTGCCTCTCTCCTTGGGGCTTATGTCATCCATCTTTGTCCCCAGAGCACTGGGGCTGGCTTCGGCAGGAACTTTCTCAGAATCAGGAAGGTTGGGCTCCATGTGGGGAGGACTTGGCTGGACCCCTGCTCCTCCTTCTTGGGGCCCTGGAGGTGCTGGTTGCGTCCCCGCGATGGTGGTCTGGGTGCCAGGGGTCCCTGTCTGCAACCCCACGGTGGTGGTCTGGGTGCCAGGGGTCCCTGGCTGCGTCCCGGGGGTGCCATCAGAAGCCCTTGTCTGATGTGAGGGAGTGCCTGCCCACTTCTCAGGGGTCACTGTTTCTCCCTGTAGCTCCATTTGCATCCCCTTGGAGACAGACTGTGTCCCTGGAGTTCCCTTGCTGGTCCCTTTGCTGGCCCTGGGTCCAGGCTGTGTCCCTGACCCCTTCAGCCCCGGTGCTGAGCTTGCTCCACGCTGGGTGTCCACGTCCGAAGTGGGGGCGGACTGGCCCCCACTTCCCTCCTGAGAAGAGGAAGCAAAGGGGAGCAGGTTTATGGGCAGAAGTGCAGCAGCAAGGGCAGACCCTGGGCCCCCCACTCTGCCCCTAAATTCCCTCAGCTCAAGGGGTCAAACTGAAGGATGTCACAAGAGCCCAAAGGCAAAGACCCCCCAAGCCCCCACAGCCCCCTGGCCCCTCCCCAGCCCCCTTGGGTCACCTCTGTGCCTGTGGAGTTGTTTCAGCAGCTGATCCAGGGGATCAGCGAATACCCAACTGATGTCACCTAGTCCCAGAGCACAGCATTTTGTCTTCTACCAATGTGACCCAGCACTCCAGACCAGCTGGACGAGACCCACTTCCCAGCTCCACAGGCTGCGCCTGCGTTTCAGGAGCAGCAGCCCCAGGCTGGATTTGGAAACCATCTCAGAGTGCAGAACACCAGGGTTTGTCCCAAAACATCCCTCTGCTGTCCCCTGCTCCCACTCACCAGCCCCAGAGAGACCAAGAGTGCAAGGAGCCGTGGTCCTGCCCACCGTCGAGCAAGGACACGGGGCTGTGTGGTCGCCCCGAGGGTTTTGGGTGCTTGTTTGCCCCATGGAGGGGCTGTTGGGGGCTGTCAACGGCACAGACGATGGAGGAGGTACATCTGGGCCGGCTGAGGAGCTGCCCTGGCTCTGCCTACGCCAGGTCCTGCCTCCAGGTGGGATGCTCAGGGAAGAGAAGTGCTCACTGGAGGCACTGGGGATTGTGCTCCTGCAGTCAGGTTGCCCCAGCACTCACCACCGGCAAACCTCTGCCTCCTCCTCCTTCTCCACCTCCTCCTTCTCTTCCTTCTCCACCTCCTCCTCTTCCTTCTCTACCTCCTCCTTCTCTTTCTTCTCCACCTCCTCCTCCTTCTCCTTCTGCTTTGCTGCCCACCAGGCAATCCTCCAGCACCTCCCAGCGCACCATGTTGCTCACCTCCTCTGGGGCTGGGTAGAGACTCAGCCTTTCCTTCAGCTTTTTCTGGGAAAGGAAGGGGTCACGGGGTCAGCCCTGGCCACGTAGCCAGGGAACATGGGACCCACACTTGTGCTGACCCCCAAGCATCACTGCCCAGCACTGCTGGGGACCATGCTGTGATGTGAAGGGACTGGGTGCACTGGTCCCCCTGGGGTGCAGCTGCCTCCTGTCCTGGAGGATCACGGCCGTACCACATCGTTGTCCAACGCCGTCCGGTCGCGGAGGCCCGGCAGCCGTCCAGCAGCACCCTGGAGGTTCCCCTGGAGTGGAGCGAGGAGAGGGATGGCCGTCAGGACACAGGCGTGGGATTTAAAAGGAGTATCTGCAAATTAACTTGGGTGCGAGACAGAGGGATGCCGGGCAGGGCTGCGCTTGGGGGCTGTAGCTATATTGCTGCTATCTTCCTGCCTACCCAGCACCCATGTCAGGGTGTTTTTAAGACTGTTTATTTACAAAGTGCCTCAGCATCACTTCGCTAAGCAGTTACCTCTACCCCCAGCCTGACCTCGGTGCCTGTTTCTGCCCTCTCTGGGCAGTGCTGGCAGGCGGAGCTCCCACATTCCTCCCCAGGACACGCTTCCCACTCTTCCCTCCTGGTGCTCTTCAGGCCGGGTGACACTCAGGGTGACAGGGAGGGGGGGGGCGAGGGCCCAGCTCCCTCCTGAGGGGCCCCGGTGGCAGCTCACCAAGCCAAGCGCCTCCTGGATCATCCGGATGTCTTCTCCCATGTGGGACTGTGCCTCCTTCAGCCCAGTGATCTCCCCGAGGAGATCCTGGGAGAGAGCCATGGCCTAGGAGAGGGGGTGGTGGGGGTGAGCCCCAGGGGAGGGTCCCTGAGGACCAAGACCTTCACCCCACTGTGGTCTGCACAGAGCAGAGGGGCAGCGCAGGGCACTGCAGGTGGCACTTACTGTTCCTCACATCAACCGAGCCAAGAAGGGGGCAGCAGCTCCCCAGAGACCCTCACCCCTGCCCCAGGGGGTGCCCATTGCACAAACCGAGTCAGCAAGTATGGACCCAGCTCTGTCTGCCCATGCCAGGCTCTGTTCAAGGCTGCTGAAGCCAATCCCAAGGGCAAAGAGCCACTGCCACCCTCTCAGCCCCAGCCTGGTCTGAGGAGAGCGAGCACTTTCTGCTCAGCCACCTGGGGAAACCCTCCCAAAGCATCCTAGCCCCAGCAGGATCTAGCCCTGCAGAGCTGAGGGTGGCCCTTCCCTTGAACCCGAGCTTTCCTTTTCCTGCTGGGGATGCTCGGGCGAAGCACAGTTATGACCGGCTCAGGGCTGTGCAGGATGAGGCCCCTCTCTGGTCCCCACCGGTGCTGGGTTTAGCCCTTGGGCAAGCTGAAGGGCTCTGCAGTGGGAGATGAAGTCCATGAGGTGCTGGGGGAGCCTCTCAGCTGCCTGAGGAGAGGACACAGTCCCTGCACGTTGGGTGCTGTATCAGGCCCACAGCTCGTAAATGGCAAAGTGCAGACCCAGAGCAATTGGAGCAGCATTTCAGACCCACCGCTTCCTCCCCAAAACTTTCCTTTTCTGCAGTGAAGCTCAATATGAAATCATAAGCTTGGGCTTAAACTAGATTTAGTCTAAGGTCAACAGCAGCACAGATTCGAGACGGGAGCATCTCCCAGGGGAGCACCCAGGGGGCTGGGAAGAACCTCTACCTTGGAGATGCTGCTCTCATTCGCTTCAATATCCTTCTTCATCTGCCCTACGTCGGTGGCCACGGAGGCGACCTGGTCGCTGATCGCTGTCCCCAGCAGTGGGTCCTTCCCAGGCAGCTGCTCCCCTGGCTCCTGCCCCGTGCCCAGGGCCGAGGTCTTTGTTCCGTCTCCCTTCTTCTCCAGGCCGGGCTGTGCCTTGGCAGGCTGTACCCCCGCAAGGAGAGGGGTCGGGCCATGCCCCCGCTCCTGGGCGGGCAGGTCCTGCAGGCCCAAGTGGCCGAGCATGGCCTGCAGCAGGCTGTACAGCGCCGTGAAGTTGACGGCCCCAACTTCAGGCGTCCCGATGGCGACGTCCAGCAGCTGGGACAGGCTGAGCGGGGCCATCGCTGCTGCCCTGTCCTAAAACACAGAGCCTGACCTAGGAAGGGGGGCCAGGAGCCTTTCCGCCTGGAAGGGACGGGCAGCCAGCAGCCTTCCTCCCCCCTCTCCTCCTCCTCTGCCCTTCCCTCACCGCGGGTATCAGGGTGCCCTCACCAGGGCAGGGCGCGGGTCGATACCCGCTGGTGCTCCCCCCGGAAGGCAACGCGTTCTGGGACCCCGCCCCCCCGGCCGCCTCCAGCCGTCTCTCCTCGGCCCTGCTCCGCCCCCGCTCCCCACAACGCTCCGGCTCTGCGCCCCTCGCAGCCCCCGACCCGCACCCCCGCCTGGCTCCCTCCTGTCCCGCACCCACC
The DNA here is from genome assembly GCA_020746105.1 of Trogon surrucura. Lineage (NCBI taxonomy): Eukaryota > Metazoa > Chordata > Aves > Trogoniformes > Trogonidae > Trogon > Trogon surrucura. The sequence goes on along the minus strand of CM036635.1, from coordinate 12,767,196 downwards.
GGCCCCGCCCTGCGGCCTGAGCCCGCCCCTTCCCGTCCCTCATTGGCTGCCACCCTCCGCTCCTCGCCGCCCCATTGGCCGAGCCCGCTGCCCACGTGCCGGTGTTTACAGGGAGGGGAGGGCGCAGCGTCCCCCGTTGCCAGGCGACGCCCCGCCCCTGCCGGCCCCGCCCCCGGGAGGCCCCGCCCGGCCCCAGCGGCTGGAGCTGCCGCTCCGGTGCCCCCGGCCTCTTCCACTTCCAACACCTCAAACGCAGCCGGTGACGCCGAATATTTCGCAGCCGGTCGGTTCGGCCGCGCCCAGGGAGAGGCGGCTCCCTGCAGGGCGAGCTGTGCCTGCAAAGGGCTGAGCTGCGTGTAGATAAACGGTCTCTGCCGGTCACACAGCCCCATCCGGTCCAAAACTCTCCCGGAGGGGACGGGTCCGGGCAAGGAAGCACCTCATGTACTATTTTTTGACGTATGGGAAGGCATGACGGGTTTCAGCCTCTCCCTTAGACGTGGGACCGCACCAACACGCAGATTTCCAGCATCTCGCTCCGACGCAAAGAGCAGTGGAAGGAGGGAAAAAGAACCACGGGCTTCCAAACCACCCAAGGAAGTGTTCAAACACTGGGGGAAAAAAAATCTTTGAACCTGAGTGATCCATCAGACAAATACGTACAAAAACAGTCAACTAGAACTTCTTTTCCCTTACAAGCCTCCAGGCCTGACCACCAGGCAGTCGGATCAGACCCCTCCCTCCTCCAGCGAGGCACCCCGAGACATTTCCCAAGGAAACATGAGTTTGGGCAAGCAGGAAAATGGAACAGGCACTTTTTAAAAAGATACAAGATAACAGACATTAAAAGCACACAGATCTGTTCTGCCTGGGTATTTTTCTTTTCCAAGGTGGGAGGATCAAGTTCAAAGGGGGAGTAAGAGGTTAAGAGGAGGGAACGACTCGCACTGAGGCAAGAAGCCAACGCTCTCACGCAGGATTCTGAGCCTCAGCTCCAGTGACCATCAGCGCTGCAGGCTCGGGAGCCCTAAAGCTACATCCAGTGCAGTGCTTGGGGCTGGCAGGAGAATCTGTAAGATCCCCAAGTTAGCCCAGGGCCACATCTGGGAGCAGAAAGGAAAGTGCTGAGGTTTGATGCTGATGTGATGGCAACCTCGGTCCGGGCTGAGTCAGGTCAGGCAGACGCTGTGTCCCAGTGTACACCAGTCCCAACCCATCACCTCCCCATCACTTTCAGGGGCCCAGTGAATACAAGGTACCAGTCTGCCCAAAAGCAGTTAAGGATTTCAAAACGTGAACATCTCCTGGCCTCAGTTCAGCCAACTGCTTTTGGCTTCTAGTCAGGGTAAGGTTTGAAGCGAAGCCCAAGGGTAACTGGGGCCGTGTATAACTGGGGCTGTGGTTCCCAGTACTAGACAGAGGACACCACCACATCCCTCCGCTCACTGGTGCCGTCGTTCCACGGTTTCTACCCAAACACAGCCTCAGTGGGGCAAGAGCACTCAGCAAGCCCTGACCTTGCTCCTGGCACATCTGACAAGCAGTTTTGAAGGGGAAGGAAGAGCAACACCGCTCACGTTTTTAACACCGGCTTCCAGTATGAAGAGCACGGTCCAGTTACGGCTCGGAACAAGGGGCCACAGAGACACGTGCGAGGACTTCCTGCACTTCAGTCAATCCGTCTGACACCACATACAGCACAGCGCTGTGCCACTCCATGCCGTGGTCACAGAGTACAGCTGCCACGTGTCCGTGGTACTTGGAAAATGCAGGAAAACCATTAACAGCCTTAAGACCTCACCCAGCCCTGCGCATCCCTCGCAGGATTTAGCTTGGAGGTTTAATCCGTGTCAGATACCGAGATGATCTAACCACTCTGGGCTGTTGTGTATTCTCACCAGCTACAAGACAGGGCACTATTGCACAGGAAAAATCTCCCCGTGCCGAGGCACACCCTCATTTTCCTGGTGCTCAAGGCTTGTCCTGCTCACAGCCTCACTGCCCGCCCCTCGGCACCACACGCATTTTAGATGCTGGAGTGGCAGAGAAGGATGCAGGCAGAATGTGAAGGATAAGCAAAACCAAAGGACTGCCTGCCAGGGACAGCCTGTCACGAGCAGTGCTCTTCTGAAGCAACTGCCTCCAGGCAGGATTTTTCTCATATCAGCAGGCTACGAAGCGACACCACTTTGCAGTCTACAGGTTTTACTGGAGTTGTCTGTCAGCCTCATCAAGGAGGAAGATCATCGAGGGCAAGATTTATTCTTATGCCATCCTGGAGACAAAGCCCTTCACAAGCACCTTGTGCGGCTTTCCCGAGTGCCCCCTCAAGCCAAGGATCAGTGTCACTCAAGAAAGGAACCAGCAGCGAGTTCTCCCTCGTGGAAGAAGGCTGCGAGCTGCCAAAGCTACAGCAACGGCCCCACGGCACAGACACAGCAGTTGTTCAGAGGGCACAGGGTTCACAGAAAGCACCAAAAATGAAAAATCCTATGCTTTTTATTGCAGGTTCAGTGTTAGTGTTTTGGAGAGCACAGCTGCATTACAGGCAGGTGTTGTTCCAACTGCCCTTCCCCACGAGACTGCCACGACTCGCAAGCCCCCAGGCAACTCTAAGACTTCCCACCCGGTTTTGCAGTGCAGACACGCGTTCAGGCAAGGACCCAGACCCTCATGCGACTTGGCCACCGAAGAACAATAATGATCCAAGGCTCATGAAATGAAAAGGCCAGTGCGTTAACTAGCACCCCTCGCCCTGCTGGGAGACACACGTGAGCTCATTGCCGGTGCCCCGACTCTGGGACGCGAGCGGCCCTGCGAATGGGTTGCCCTAAGCTGCCCTTTCGGGCCGTTCCGCTAACTTGGCTCCGATGAAGGTCCTCGCTGTGCTGCGCGAGAGGTGAGAGGCCGCTCCGCTGGCAAGGAGCCGCTCTGCTGGCCAGCTCTGCCAGCAGTGAGCAGGCCAGCCCGGCCGCCTGCGCTCCCTCCTGCTCTCTGTGAGAAAAAGAAACCCAAAGGCTGTCTCCTCTTGCTGCCCCCACGCAGCAACGAGCAGTCTTCTATTCCCTTCTCATAAGCTGAAAGCTACTTCTGGTTTGCTTTTCTTTCCCTCCCTACAGGGCAAGAGATAACACGCTACAAAAAACATAAGAAAGTTTAAAGGAACTTAAAAATTCAACACCACCTCATTTCTCCATCTCAGTTAAGATGTAATCCTCCCCACTGCGAGTGGCCTCTTCGATTCACCTGTAAAGTGCTGGTCAGGTTGATTTTTTTCTATTAGATCTCATGGCTCAAGACCCTGAAAACCTTCAAGCTCCTACAAGAACAAACAGTTGTGTTATGCCTATAATTTATGGTATTGCCTTTTCATGCATATTTCCTTCTCTCGTGGAAGCCAGGACGGGGGCAGCGTCAGGTCTAGTCATCAACAGTGATGTTGCGGAAGAGATAGGCCATGGACTCGCCGTTGTGGATTCGCCGGATGGCTTCAGAGAGGATCAAACTGATATCCACAGTCTTTATCTTGGGGCACTGCAGCTTCTGTACCTCGTGAGGAACCGTGTTGGTTACCACCACCTGCGGAGCACCAGAAAGAAAACGCCCTTAGTTGTGCCACTGATACCGTAGGGGAGCTGTTTGGTGAGGGCGAGCGTAACTCCACGAGTGGTGCGTGCCTGCTGCTTAACAGGTCGGGAGGAGAAACCCTTGTATGTTGGAAAAAAAAAGAGATTAAAATAAATGGTGTCCCTCACGTGAAAGTCAATCTGTTGAGGGGAGCAGCACTCTACTTGACAACAGCCACCTCCACATGGGCTGACGGATCCATTTTGATGACAGGATCCAACCAGTTTGTTACTAAAGGCGAGGTTTGAAATCTCTTAATGTACCCAACAGCCCGTTATCAGCTGGGACAGAGGGACAGGCAGAAGGTTTATACAGTGAGAAAGCTGTCACACACATCCAGCTGCGGTGAGGGAAGTGTCCAGGCGGGGATGACTAATATCTGTGCATAGAGAGAAAACATACACGGAGAAGCAGATCTGATCTGAACAAGTACTAGCCACACGGTGGGTTTTTTTCTCCTCTCGATGAAGAATGAGCTAACTGAAACCACCTGATGAAACTAGTCATTTCAGAGGCAGACTAGGTGGCAAGGGAAGAACATCACTTTGTGGTTTGTGGTGCCTTAAATCAATCCAGCCACCAGACCCACCCTTCTTCACTCCAGAGAGCAGACGTACCTCATCGATGGAGGATTCCTCTATGAGGCGCGGGGCGTCCGCAGACAGGAGCCCATGAGTAGCCATCACAAAAATCTTGTAGGCTCCGCGCTCTTTCAGGATCTCTGCAGCAGCTACAAAGCTTTCCACATCATCGATGATGTCATCCTGAGAAGGAACAAAAATAACATCAAACCCAGAAGTTTACCCTGCCTGCAGGGCAGGAGTGGATCTGCAGGGTACTGCAGTTTGGCCATGCACACAGCCAGAAAAAAAACAACCCTCTGTCTACTTCAGCTGCTGGTGAGACACAAGGACAGCCACGTGCAAGATTTAGATCTGTGAACACCAACTTCCTAATTACAGACACTTTTGCTAGTGTGCAGAACAAACGCTGTGTCTCAGAAACAAATTAGTCCTTACACACACACAAACAGAGCTTCAGTAAGGTATTTTTTTTCATTGTGATGGTAGCTGCACGTTGATTACTTACACTGCAGCACGACACAGCAAGCGTGAGAAGCTTGGCAAGCTTTTTTGGTTGGTTGGCGTTTTATTAAAACTCTTCATGAGATTTTTCTGCGTGTCCCGGACCTGCTGAGTGTTTGTAGATGCCTGACATTTGCAGATTCAAGGGGATTTCAGGTTTTAAAGCACCGAAGTACAAAGCATTTCCACAGAAAGCCAAAATAACCAAAGCCACCAGCAAAACCAGAGATAATCACGTTCCCACCCTTGGGGATAAAGCAGCTCAAGAAAAGATGCTGGGAGGAAGCCACCCCCAGCCCTCCTCTCATACCACGATGATGGCAATTCTTCCTCCCACGTCTCCAACCACAGTTATTGGCGGTTTCTCCTTGGCCATCATCACTAAAGAAGAAGAAAAAAAAAGCCTAAGTCACTTAGGTCTGAGTCGAACCGCAGGAGCTCCGCCACACAAGAGCCCCTGACTGTGTTTTGTATCAGAGCACTGACACAGACGTGGGGTTCACGTTCCCCTGACACCCACCGACACGGGTAACCGTTGGTTTGACCACTGTTTTCCTCCTTACGTGAACGGCACTGCTGCAGCAAGACGAAACTCTGGGTTTCGGTGGGGACCTCGTCCTGACCTTGCCGACAGTGAGCAAGCCCAACTATCTGCCACACCCCTGTGCAAGGAGAGCTACGCAGCAGCACCCAGTTTATGGGAAATATTACTTTGTCTGTGCTCCAGAACAGGAAAAAGGGGTCTCTCGTGATGGGGAACAACAAATGGGCTTCTCTGAGCTACACCTCTCAAAGGGCACACGCTTTACAAGGTGCAGGTTTTCACCTGTTGGACTCATTATTCATCTGAAGGCTTCGAGACCTGCCCCACAGCTCACTCGCTTTCTCTCGTATCACCAAACCCATAAGGCTCTTTCAGAGGGTGTAAGGACCATAACAACACCTGCTTAGGCAAAGAAAGCTTAAGGAAGTCTGTAGAAGCAAATTTGCTGGAGTTTTTTTACCTTTTTTTTTTTTTTTTCAAAGTGGGTCAATGGAAAGAATAGGACAAAATCCAGTTCAAGCTCAGCGCAACCAGCAACCGGAAGCAAAAGGTGACGCTGAGGGGCTGCGCTATCCGACAGACAGGGAAAGGATGTACACGGAAATAAAGTTCTACCCCCCTTATGACTCTACATTTTCACTGACACGGTTCATGTAAAAACTACATTTGTCACAGGCTTTATCCTTTGCCCTGAAAAACTTCCAGCAGTGGTATAAAAAAACCAACATCTTTTTGAATTAGGATGCCCTGAGAGTGTCCCGATGTAACGCAATCCCTCTGACACGGGAAGGGACTTGCTGTCCATAAACCAAACCTCTCACTTCCCGAGGGTGCTGGTTTATACAACAAAGGCAGGACAAAACCTCCCAGCACGGAAAGGGCACAGTGCTGGCCACGCACACGTCAGTGGGTCTGAGGCTGGAAAAGCCCTCTGAGATCATCAAGTTCAGCCCATGACCCAACACCCCCACACGGGCCAGAGCAGGGCACCCAGCGCCACATCCAGCCTCTCCTCAAACCCCCCCAGGGACGGGGACTCCCCCTGCCCTGGGCAGTGCTTGCTGAGGCCTAACCTAAACCTCCCGACGCAGTTTCAGGCCGTGCCCTCTCATCCTGGGAGAAGAGCCCGACCCCACCTGACTGCACCCTCCCTGCAGGGAGTTGTAGGGAGTGATAAGATCACCCTGAGTCAGTATTTTGTAACGCTTACCCGGCCCCCTGCACCCCCCCCAGATTTTACGGCCCCTACAGGGAGCACAAAGCGTCCCACCGAGGCACCTTGTACCCCTTCTCTTTGTACGCTCAGGCCTTGCCAGGATTGTGGCCACAGAGGCTTCTCAAGTGCTGAGGAGTTCTGGGCACCCGAGATAGGAAGATTTTCTCCTTTACAATAGCCCCCTTGAATATACTACTCGAGCATCATGAGAACACAAGGCACCGCCCGTCCAAGAGCCTGTCCGAATATTGATTTCTGCCCTCCTGGGTCAAAAAATAAAAAGCCCTGCAGGAAACTCCTCGCTCCAGAGCGCAGGCTGAGCCAGGGCTGTCTCCACAACTCCTCACGGCGGGGAACGCTCAGAGCACCCGAGCAGCCGCGTGAGCGAGCGAGTCAGACCGAGGGCTGCAACGAGAGCACTTGGAAGGACCACGGCTCCCAGGACTCACGTGCAGAGCTGCTCTTCATACACACAACCTACTCCACACACTGGTTTTCCATAAGCCTACCAAAGCACCACGAAAGGTGTCCAGTAGTTCTGTTTGGCCCAAAATTACGTTACTCATCGCTAGGTTTTGCAGTTCAAGTCACAGCTACCTTGGACCTAAGAGTTAACTGCTCTTGGGAGCACAGGTTCCCCAGCCTCCCCTGTGCTGTCACTTCTGAGCCTCCTATCAAATGCAAAGTCAAGCCTAGATCGTGAAGGGAAAAATATTCTGACGAGAAGGAACAGCTTTTGTAATAAAATAAGATTAAGCATCATGAGAGATAAGCTGACTGCAAATTTCAATTACAGGCACTACCAAACCTGCTTAGATTAGCTGTTAGTTTATTATCTAAACTTGGACAGTAACAAAACTCCTGGTGGGAGCTGGGAATCACTTCTGGATGCCATCCCATCCTTCACAGATGAGCACCAATTCTGTTTACAACAGCCAGGGTAGGGAAAACTCTAAGCAAATGGTGAACTGGCCCAGGGAGCTGAAATTCAGCACTATTTTACTCACAAACAGGTGAAGCTTCAGCAAATCTGTACCCTTCTACTTCACAAAGGAAGCAGACACATCCCTTGCTATGCCTAAAGACTAACACGGCAGCGAGCAACATCCGCAGCGCTTAGCATCGCTTGGTCTGGTTTTAAATGCTGTATTTCAGTTTTGCTTTATTTTTCAAGTATGGTAGGCAACGTGTCGACCTACCCGGATCCTAAAGAGATGTTCTCCCTTTTTCTTGTTCAATTTCCTCTGCAAAGAAAAGAAAAAAAAAAAATTTGCAAGCCAAAGATGTATCCACAACCACACCAAACCTCAAGAGGACTGTTCCAACGGGATGAGAGCTTACGCAAGGGTTACTGTGGCCAGTAGTGTTTGGTTTTTTCCTTCAAAATCTTTGGACACATCAAGATGTGCAAGTCAGAACTGCTAAGAGAAGGTGGTTTGAAAAATAATTCAAATAATTAAGAACATTCTCCTCGCAGACACAAACCCTTTATTTGTATGCAGACAAAAGAGGGCAACAGAAGGAACCACAGCTGTACTTCTGCCTGGCACGACCCCTTGGATTACGTATGAGCTCAGGTAAAAGAGCTGCTGTTTCATCTTTCCTGGAGAGTCAGAAAAGATGCTTATGGCAGCTTCTGGGGAGAAAAATAAAGAAAAGAGGGGGAAAAAAAAACCACAACCCAAGCAACCACCATTTTATAAAATGAGAATATCAAAGAACGCTGAGGGGTGGTGGGCAAATACGTTCACCAGGCAAAGCCGCGCGGGCATTGTGACGGGAGCGACAGGCACCGCAGCACCACGTGCTAAAGGTGAGGCTCATCTGCACAAAAACCAGCATTCCCAGGCACGTACAACTGCTGCTTGAATCGAGCGGTCAAAAACGGGTCAGGAAACACCAAAACAAGTTCCGCTGGGAGCTGACCGCACGCCTTCCAACGGTCACCGCCAAGAATAACGCTGCCTTCACGAGAGGGTCTGGCAGCAAAAGGCCGCTCAAGAACGAACCGCTTTGTGACGAGATGGATCAGGAAGGACCGAAAACATCCCTGCGCCCAGCCTGGAGGCAGGAAAGGGATGGGGACAGCGACGCAGGAACAGACCCACGGTCGCTCCGGTTTGTCGGCCAAAGTCGTGTCCTTCGTGGCGGTGTGCTGGGCTCCGGGTTTGCGGCAGACTGTGACGCATCTGCACGAAGCGCTGAATTCCAAAGCCACCGAAATCATTTAACAGCCGGCGCCCCTCTTCTTGAGGAGGAGGAAACGTGCAAGGAGTCCACAGGCACTCATTAAAGCACAGCCTCAAGCCAGCTGCGAGCCCGGGGACACAAAGAGCCCCCAATCAAAGAGAATAACCTCGGAGGGACACCTGCCTCAAAGGCCCCCACTCCTGGGGTCTGAGTGACACGAGCTGCTGCTGCTGCCGCTCTAGCACAGCACTTCAAGAATGCAACTGGAAGCACCTTTGGGACTTCCCCAAAGCGCTCCGTGTGACACCAAACCAGAGCATCCCGTCAGGACAATAAATAAGCCATTACGCTGCGTAACGCTCGTTAATTAAAGGCACGTGGTCTCAGCTAGAACCGGGAGAAAAGGTGCAGGAGCCCGGCCGCACCACGAGGAAGCTCACGGAAAATGACGTAAAGCGTAAGTCATCACTGCAGCGCTCTGGGGCTGCTCCCAGACACGGGTTTTGCCTCTCTCCCAGGGCAGGACGAGCCGATCAGGGGCTGTGCCTGATGCGCCACTTGAGGTGAGAAGATGCTTTCCAAATGACAAGAGGGGAGGCGCAGCAGACAGGGTAAGTGCTGACACTTGGAGCGTTGCCATCCCTGCCTCCATCCCTGCCTCCGTCCGGCAGAGCGCAGCCCCAAGGCAGAGCCTGTGACACAAGCAGGAAGCACCAGAAGCTTCCAGACCACTTCCAGACAGGTATCACCTCAGTATTCTGCACTCCTGGGAACAGAGCCCAGCTCACGCAAACCCAGGCATCTTTCAGCTTAGAAAACGGGGAGAGAAAAGCAACTTTCTACTGAGTTTTGGACAATTTTGTCCCGAAATCCACCCTGCATCTCCTCGACAGACAGCTACCAAGTCAGGGCTTGTTTGTTTTACATCTGTGCCCTGGGCATGCGGGAATGTAAGGTCATTAGTCAAGTGCTGAGTTTCTGCAGGAGATAAAATAAGAAAGCCGTGATACACAGCAAATTAGTTTGTGTTTGGACAGCTGAGCACTGAAAACAATTTTCCACTGGAATCGTAACTAAACCAGACAAGGGCACATTTTTGTATGAGCAGCACAAGCTCCCACAGTTGAGCTTTCTTAAAGTGACATGGTTGGAAATAAAAACACAGTCACATGAACACGCCAGGAGCAGACAAATGTCAGCTGGCCAGTGACATTTTGGAGGCCAGCATCCTCTTCAGAGCAGGAGGGGAAGGAAAAGGCCAAGAGTAACCACGCAAACTCCTGCTTTGTTAGAAGGGCATGAAAAAAATCCCCTTCCTCCTCTTTCATCAAGATGAAGTCCCAGATTTCACTGCCAAACCCCACCTGCTCCCTGAGGCCCTAGGGGAGTTTCACCACCAACACAAGCTTTGTTTAACTGGAAGCACTACCAAGCGATGACTGGGGCAAAGCAAAATGCCTGCAGTCTCACTCGTCTCCTCTTCACCACCTGCCCACAAGCTGGTTGGACGCTCTCCCTCAGCTTCAAAAGACAAGGGGAGACACTTAGCAGCAGCCCAAGCCACTGTTGCTGTAATTAAGTTTGGCTGTTGGATGGGTAGTTCCCCGCCAGTGCCAGCAGCACGCGGCCACTTCTCAGCCCCATTCACCGCACCCTGTTCCCGTCCTACCCCCATCTACCTAGAAAGCTAAAATCTTCTCAAGAGGGAGCTGGAGTCTGATTGTGCTGCTGTTGCAGGAGCGCAAGCAATCCTAAGAGGACAGCATTTCCCAGCACACAGGTTTCCTCCTTTTTCCTTTGCTCTGGGCGCCCAAACCAGCAGCTTATCGATCAACGGCAAGAGCACAGGGAGCAGCTCAGCAAGGCTCTCGGGGAACCTATTCACCCCAGCCACAAAAACCTCCAAACCCTGTTAAACAGACACTGGAATGTGATCACCTGGCTGCCAGGATGAAGAGAATTTCCAGCAGTAACAACGGCCGCAGCAGGAGGCGAAGGCAAAGGCCAGCCCCCCCCTCCACCTCAGGGACAGAAGCCTGACCCAGCGCCCGTTCCCACGTGAGTTACGTTTCTGCATTTCTCTTCTGTTGCATTAGCTCCACGAGTTTTGTTGCTGGGCACTGTAAAAGCGCCAGTTATCAGCAGTCTGTCAGTCTGACACCATCGAGAGGGCACAGTCAAGGAGAAAAATATTGATGCTCTGCATGGTCAGAAAAAGCTAAACAAAAACCCTCCCCTCTACCTTCTCCTACAACTCGCTGACACCAACCTTTCCAGGAGAAAAATACCACTGGTCCAACTGCCATTAGGTTGGTTACACCTACACAACTAAACCAGCAGCAATTTCCCACCAGACTTTTTTTTTTTTCTCCCCCTAAAGGTAAGCAGAGAAGCTTCATCTTACATGGCAGCTCCAGACCAGGATGCACAGTTGCATTTTTGACCATCGGAGGGGAGTGACGCCCGTCATCCATATCCTGCTCTGTACACTGAGCCTCTCCGTGGATCACCGCCAGTCCCAGCCGCAGTCTCTCCGCGTAAGACTGAGCCCTGCAGGACAACCACAGCACGTCAGCAGGAGGCTGGACTGATGCAACTTCACAGCCCAGTGCAGCACATCTCCCCCAGACCCAACGAGACAAGCAAAGGCTGCGCCTCTGTGGCTGTTCCCCAGCGACAAAATGCAACCGAAGTGACTTTTCACCCCTCCTTAATATCCCAAAGCCTGCTCTGCCCCTTGGCTCCACCACAGGGGTTCTCCTGGTGTTCCTCCACATGCTAAATGCATTCTGAGATGGTCAGGCACTGCTGAAACTCAGGCAGCAAGTCTGATCCTGGCCTCAGGTGAACCACCCAGCTCTGCAGCAGCAGAGACCTCCAGAGCTGACTCCCCACAGGGCTGCAACTGCCAAATTCAGCCACCTGTCTGCACCACTGCAGACGTCCACTCGTTCCCAGCAACGGTGGGCTTACAGACCAGACTGCTGATGCATTTGCAACCCTTCCATGGTTTTCTTGGTGTATTTCCTATCAGCCCAGATCTTTCCCAAGTTACTTTCAACCAGCTAGTAAAGCATCCCTTTACCTTTTAGCTGCATCCGGGGATTTGGCTACAATAACTGCGTTTCTGTAGTCTGGAATCTGGATGTGATAAAAAGTTAATTAAGTAAAGATCTTCTTGCTAGCGAGTAACTCATTTAATAATACGTGGCTGAATAATCCTGCCCACTCCCCCTCCCCCCAAATCACAGAATCATAGAATGGCCCAGGCTGGAAGGGACCTTGGAGATCATTTAATCCAACCTCCCTGTCATGGCCAGGGACGCCTCTCAACTAGATCAGGCAACACATGGGGACCCAACGGGGATCGAACCCGTGACCTCGGTGTTATCATAGAATCATGGAACAGTTCAGGTTGGAAAAGACCCTTGGGATCATCAAGTCCAACCATTAACCCTACAACACAACCATTAACCCTACACTACAAGCTCACCCCTGAACCATCTCACCCAACACCACATCCAAGCGACACTTAAACACGCCCAGGGATGGCGACTCAACCCCCTCCCCAGGTAGTCTGTTCCAGTGTCTGACCACTCTTTCCGTGAAGGATTTCTTCCTAATGTCCCGTCTAAACTTGCATTCTGTGGCAAGAAACTAGAAAGGCAACTGCACTTGTTTTCAACCCCAGTATTTGTGAATTCTGCCTCCAATGCAATGCAACGAAGTCCAGCACAGGCAACACTGCAGGTCCTACCCCGCACACGACCGCGGCTCTCTGCCTCCTCCCCTGCTCATGCCCACCAGTCACAGCCCGGCCGGCAGCGCTGAGAGCACAGCTGCCCGCACAGAGCGGGCACTGCCTCCCTCGTTCCAAACTGTTCCACCTTTGGGTTCAAAACGGGCAAAGGGGGGAACATGCAGTGTGTTTAACCAACCCTACGCAGACCAGCTGCAGCTACTTCTGCCTGCAGGGGAAGGTCTGAGCCCAGCACCCGCTCTCTGTGTAGGGAAAGCCTCGTTCTCATGAGCTGGGTACAAATGATCGTCTTGTGCACGCGGAAAATAAAACCTCCACGCCTTGCCCCCAGCCCTGCTGTGCTCAGCATTCCTACGCTCAGCCCGAGACAAAGTCTATCAATAATTCAGAGCAGTCAGATACCCTGCGCAGAGCAAAGAGCAAGGGGAGGCAGTTTAACAGGATTTAAAAGGTGATTAGAGGCAGAGGCATAAATAGCATTTGTCAAGAGGCACTAACTCCACAGAGAGCACGCTCCTCCCCTGTCGATGGTCAAGAGCTCCATTTCTACCCAGGTGCAATCATACAACATAACATTTTCCCCACTTTCCTGAGAAACATGCAGTAGGCACCCCCTAAGAAAGAACTCACTATCAGAACGACTGACCTGGCCTGACGACCCCACCTCTGCATAAGCAGGGGCTCAATGCTGCTATCGAATTAAAACAAGTTCAGACAAGTTGAGATATATATATATATATTTAGAACTAGAGTAACCTCACTTCTTCCTGTATATACTGAAGCAGGAAAGGGGATGCTCTCAGGTTGTCTACTGGGAAGCTGAAGAAGCCTTGAATTTCCTTTTGATGAAGGTCCATAGTGATAATATGAGTTAAACCTAAGGAAAAAAAGAAGATAGCAATTCATTGAGACAACTCCCACACGGCTGGAGTTCCTCAAACAGCCCCATTTTCCAGACTATTTTAGCTGTTACGCAGACTATTACGCCACGTGATAAAATAAGCATAAACGGGTTAACGTAAAAAGTTCCAAAGACATGATGAGAAACAGGCACACACTAAGTCACAGCACTGGGCTGACACTGTACCTCAATATGACACTTTTAGGCCACTTCCCCAGGTGCTAGTTACAAAGAAATAAAATTAAGCTGATGAAAATTAGTTCCCCTAAAGTGGCTCAAGGGCTCGGCAGCACATCCCTGCATCCAACGGGAGAAGGGGGGAAGGACAGGTGCCCGGCAGCCCCACCCCGCTGCGGCTCCCCGCGACACCCACCTGCCTTGGCGAGCATGGACGCCAGCAGCTTGCAGACGATGGAGCCCCTCTTCCTCATCTTGCTCTGTTTGCTGTAGGGGAAGTACGGGATGACCCCGATGATGTTCCTGGCACAAGAAGTCTTCAGTGCATACGCCATGATCAGCAGCTCCATGACAGCAGTGTTCACGTCTCTAGGGGATTTGGAAACCGTTCCAAACGTTAGCAGGGGTTCTTTTCCAGCGCAGCTCCTTTTCCTGTCAGACCTCTCCTCACCAAACTCCCAGGCACACAGGGCTACACCTCTTGCTAACGCGTGCGAGTCCCAGACTGTAATCGTGCGGCTCCTTCCATCACGCCGCAGCACATTACAAGTAACTGTGATATGTACAGGACAAGACTCCAGCCCTCGAGAGCTGTGGGCCAGAAGTGAGTTTTGTATTCTAACAAAAGGTGTGTGATTATTTCCCTCCATCGTCACAACTGAAAAAAAGGGATTTTTTCCGCTTATGTTGGAACAAATGCCACTTCATAAAGGAATATTTCGCGTTTTTTCCAAGAAGCAGCACACGTGGCAGCCAACGTCACCAACACCGGATTTATTAGGGTATTTTTATTTCTAACAATGCAAGGCAGGTTATTTTTCCTGCCTTGAGAAACACTGCATTTTGGAGCAGCACAAAGTCCAGATGCATCACTCTGGCGGAGGTCAGCACCTCCACGCTGTCTAGCTCATCTAGAGATGGAAGGAACAACAGCGCAGTAAATGCTAAACGACTCCTTTCTTAAAAGAAAAACAACAAAAAAAGCAATTTAGGCAGAACTCACCTATAGACCACAGCAAGGGACACACATAAACCCCCATTTTCAATTAGCTTCGCTGTGACGGCTGGTGTGGCACAGCACGAGTGTGTTAATCTGCATTTTAATTCATTTTGGGAAAAGGGGTGAAAAAAAAAAAGCCCAGTCCTTCAAACCAACACCAAGGGACACGGTCTGCATCATCCCAAAGGGACTCGAGACCGTTTGGGAACTGAAGAACGCGCTCTTCAGAGAAGACAGAGGGACAGGCAATCCCTCCTGACCCCCAGGGATGGCTTCCCCGAGAGCTCGGAGATGCTGTTTTCGGAGCCTGTGTCTGCGTGACCCGTGACAAACCTCCAACCATTGCCATTTCTCCGCCACTTCCCCCCCTTTCCCTTCGGAAATTAACCTCCGTCCGCGAGGGCTCTGGGTCCCCGTTCTCCCGACGGCCTCGCCAGCCCGCGCGCGATGCCGGTTACACACAGGAAAGCTTTGTGAGCACCCAAGCGCCCAGCCAAGAATTACATAAAACACAGCCCCCTGCCACGTAGGACAACGGGCAGACAAAGAACTGTTTCTTCCCTTTGGTGTTCTAGACATGCCAGTGGGGTCGGGAGAGGAGAAAAAGATGCTGCTACCAGTGTTGTGTGAAAACAAAGTGGCCGAGTTTAAGACTATTCAAAGTTCATCCTAGAATTTCACTATTTTCCATCATTATTTTTCAAATTACTCTTAAAAAAATATACGTATTCACACAGAAGGCAGACAGAACGAGACCGCTCCTAGGAGAAAGAGTTACTGCTGGTTCAAAAGACACCAGCGGTTCTGGTGCTGCTGTGGGACACTTGTAGCTGTATCGACAGGAAAACAACCTGAGGAGGAGCACCCCTCGCAATATTCAAGCAGGACCCCAGTGCTGAACTCCTGGGAGCGCCTGCAGCCCAGCCGGCGCAGGCACGAGGCAGAGGAGGGTGCATCTGTCTCTCCAGCAGGGCCCAGGGTGGGAGGTTGGGGGGCTCCTCGGGGCGAGCGGTCACATCTCTCGCTCCTCGGCGAGAGGCACCGACCCCGAGCAAGGGCCCAGCTCGGGCCAAGGGACAAACTGGGAGAAATAACGTCTGTGGTGGAAGCGCGGCCACAGCAGCTCCACAAAGGGGAGCCGGGAGAGCACCCCGGCCTCCTCGCTGCCCTCCTCGCCTCGGAGCCGCTCCCGCAGTCACTGCTGGGAAGCCCGAGCCAAGACCGCACACGGTGACCGTCCGTTCATTACGGGGACGCGGGGAGCCAGCTCCGCTCTCCTCACACGCCCCGTCCCAGCCAGCCCAGAGCCTCCCTCGTCGCCTGAGCCACCCCCCGAGAGGCCTGTTCTCAGGCCTGAGCTTATGAGAAGCTGCCAATCGACAGCACCCACACTCGGCACTAAAAGACTCCTGTTCCTTTCGGTGTATCACTAAACCACCTACTCTTTCATTTTCCTACAGTTTAAACAGGAGCCGGTTGGTTTTCCCTCATAAAAATGCCAGGCCATACACCAACAGCCCTGTCCGACTTTTCTTAGTCCTGCTACATGCTTTTTGGACCGGGAGTTTGATCAAATATTCAGGTCTTCCTGTTCGCTCTCCGTGCGTTTAAGATGCAGAGTGTGAATTCACACTGCAGCATAACAAGCTTTTTTCTCTCTCTACTCCTTTCCTGCTAAGTCCTAATATTTGGTTTGCTTTCCAAAGAGCTGCTGAGTGTGAAAGTCCTGTTCTTAGATTATTTCAACACAGTTGTTGGTTTTACTCTCCTGAAAAGCTCCCTGAAACCCACTACAGAATTGAGATGCCCTTAAAACTGTCCTCTCAAGCAATGCAACAAGGCACAGCTGCATTTTCAGAATAAAAGGTGACTCAGCTGCACAACAGTGGCTCCTCGCTTGGAGGACCTTGAACATTTTGCCTAGAAAGGACTCGTTTCTCGGCCCACAGCGCTGAATTCAGTTTACGAAAAAACAAGGGGATCAACAAGTTAAAAGCAGGGAAGGTTTTCCCCTCCCAAAACTGTCGCTGCTCTGAGTTTTCTCTGAACACCTTCTCTGTTTCGTGTTTATACGGCTCTTGGTTACACGTTACTTCAGAGAACTCTCTCACGAGGGCCAGGACAACAGCACCATTCACCCGAAGCATAACCCTGCAGCAGCGGATTTTCATCTTGCAGAGCCTCCCTGAGGGAGCAAACACTTGGAGCATCTCTCTGAAGAGACAGAAGCTCTAGGAAAACGTCTCATCCTGCACGAGGAATCCTAGAGGTGAGCGAGCAGATCTCGTAACGCTACTGATTTACTCAACAACAGGTCAAGCACTACAAAGTGGAAATGAACTTGAATTCTCACTGGGCTCTATTTGTTCGGCAAACAAGACAAAATTCTGTTTTGAGGGCATCCCACTGCCTGCTGGAGCTCTGGTACTTACACATCCTTGTGATCTCCACAATTTGAGCAGAATTTGGTAACTTGGAAAAACATCGTTAAGAGCTGTAAGAGTACAGGAGGGAAGCTCCAGGCCCCCACCGGAGCTACGTTTCACACCACTACAGTGAAAGGGGAAGAGTAATGCAGCCCATAACGAAAGCAGGAGCTGCTGTTTGTTGCTGGCTCTGCTGCTTGGTGGTTGGAAGGCAAACAAAATTACGCTTCCTGAAATGGAAAAGCCAGTCCAAAATCACCACACAACTGAGCTTGCAAGGACACCAACACAGATCAGGGACGTTTCACTTGAAACCGTCAGTCGTACTCGCTCTTGCCTCCAGCGACACACTTCGGTTATTTCACGGGAAGCTTCAAGAGATCCCCGGGGAATTTTAACAGCTTAACACTATGTGGTGTCTTAAACATGAAGCCAATGGCAACACTGGTGAGAGACTAGTTATCGTGCCGGCTAACAGCGAGCAAACCTGTCAAACTCGCTGCTGGACTGGAAATTCAAAGCGTATCACAGCTGTAAAGCTGAGCCACGAGTCCCTTACCTGGGGATTGTTTGTATAATGAAGATATCCTGTCCCCTGACGGATTCTTTAATTTCAACTCTTGTTTCTGAAGAGGATTGAAAACACAGTCAGTTTTGTTTGCAAACATTGGACTTGCAGTGGTAACACCATGTTTTAGCAGCGCCTTTGCCCACGGGTCGGGGCAGATACAGATTTGCTCCTTTGCACATACACCCACCCCACACCACAGATGAGCCAAGTGGATTTCCCAAAGGCTGGTTCAGGGAAGTGAAGAGCTGTCAGTGACACATCAGTTGCATTTATGATGCCAAACCAGGCTGAACAGCTGTTCTTCCACATGTAGCAGACAATCACCTCACTCTCAACGAGAGATCCTTTTCGCTTCTTGCCCAGTGCCAAAAGCTGTTGGTACCACATTCATCACAGACCAACCAACCACCCAGAGTAGAACAACAGTCAGCACTTACCAAGAAGGTGACTCCGCTCTTTTGCACCTTACCATGGGCTCAGCTCCAGACAGGCTGGAGAGCCCGAGGCAACACCAGCAGCACAGAGCTCAGAGGAAGAACACCCCAGTTTCGCTATCGAGGTCAAGACATTGCAATACTGACAGGAGCTGGAAACCAAGGTCTCTGCCGAACACAATTCCTGCAGTCCCAGGCTCAAAAGCAAGAGCCAAGCCCCAAAGCAGCTCTGCAGGGCCAAACTGATGCTGCCAGTTTTCGCCGAGGTGCCTTAGCCAATCATTTCCCACACAGTTGTGAACTAGAGGGCAGAGATAAAGCGAAAGGAGAGGAATATTCACCCTGCTACGGGATCCAGAGCCTAATTGCCTGGCAGCACCTTAAGGGACGCTGCTGAGAGCAGGCCGATGTAGTGTGCAGTGAAGGAGAACGGCTTCAGACCTTGTAGCGAG
Organism: Trogon surrucura; assembly: GCA_020746105.1. NCBI lineage: Eukaryota > Metazoa > Chordata > Aves > Trogoniformes > Trogonidae > Trogon > Trogon surrucura. The sequence goes on along the minus strand of CM036635.1, from coordinate 12,748,813 downwards.
CGACCTGATTTAAAACCCACCCCAAGGGGCAACGAGCTCTCACCAGCACAAATCCAACAGCCAACCCAGCCGTAACCACGGCGGCTCAACACACCGCGTGGCCCATCCTGGCTGCGAGAGCGGCAACACTACCGTAAATCCTCACGTCGAGCCAGTACCGTTTCCATCCCTTCCTCTAACCTCTACCAGCCCTCAGGTTCCTGTCTCTCTTGCAAATAAGGTAACTGAGGTCTGGAAACAGTAAATGGCTCCTAGCCACTGAGCTCTGCTAGCCAGCATCCTTGTGGTTCAGCCCAGCATCTGCCAGCCGACACTTGCTATGTTTAAAGAGATGAAAGCAAGCTCCAAGAGGCTGCCCGGCACAGCCCAGGATTCACACTCTTCGGAGCAACAAGGACAGGCCCTTGCTAAGGCGGCTGCAAACTGCCTGGGGCAGGGAAGGGCTGGAGGAAGGAGATCATTCAAAAGTTTGCAAGGTAGACACTTAGACACAGGCCACTACTTCTAAACCTGGGAGATCTTTTGCTGAGCACAAGAGTGCGTAAGGTTTTGTAGCAGCTAACACCAAAGTAGGATTCTCCTTTAGGAGAGTGTCAGCTGATGGGCAGAACAACGGCAGCAAGGGAAAGCAAAGACCACAATTAATTGCTTTGTCCAAGGTCAGACACTGCCAGGAGCAGCAATAACATCACAGCCGAGTCACGAGTCACTTGTTCAACAGGTTTGGCCCATGGAGCCACCCGGCATTGCTCAGATTACCTCCAAACAGTTGCAAATAGTAAAGATTTCTCTTACCTCCATTGGTTTCCTGGTACACCACGGATTTCCCCAGCTCAGCACCGAGACGCCTGGAGGGAAAAAAGGAAATGAAGCACAGAGGAACCCAGCAGTTTGTGATCCAAAGCCAAGACCGGACCAAACATGACACACCAACAGACCACGGCATCGCCTAACGGGGAGCCGAGAGGGCCAGCCAGCCCGCAGAGCCACGGGTCTCCCCCTTCCTCAGGGGACTCCTTCCCTCCAGCAGCCCTGGGCGGGCGCTGGGACACGCTGCCCCGCAGCAGGTCGATGCTGTACTGTAAGAGCCAGTCCCTGTCCGACTGACAGGAGGCTGTGTCTCCTGCTGGCAAACGACACCTTGCCAGCCTATGCGATGCCACCTGAGGTGGGTGTGTCCTGGAACTAAACATGAATGAGTTACTCAGACTTGATTCACGGCAACTGAGTCATATTTTTTACTCCCACAGCTTTTTTTTCTTTTTTTTTTTCCGCCCCTGCAAACTCTCCTTCCGAAACAACTCAGCTGATTGAAGAAATTTTAACTTCAAACAAAAGTTCTCTGATTTTTTCAAAATACTCCTTCCCTCTCTCAAATGTCAAACCTACAACAGTCATCACAACACAGATCACAGCTGCCCCCCTTATTTCTTAATTGCTTTCTTACACAAGAAAGACTCATTCTGAAGAGCATTTTAAGACGCTCCAAAAAACAGACTGCTCCTTCAGGTGACGCTTCTGTAGCTCACTGCACTGACAAGCAATCCATTAGCGAGTATTCAGAGGCACGAGGGCTTTAACCACGAGGTGGGAGACCCCGCACCAGCGAGACGCTCGGGCCGGGCACGTGAGCGCAACACAGGGCGAGTCCCTCTGCTCTTCTGGGGTCTGCTCGCCCAGAAGCTGGGTTAGGAAACAGTTTATGCCTGAAAGAAATACCTTTGTTCAAAGCGCTGATTACGGTGGCAATTTCCTGCTCTGCACGACGTACGCTGCGTTTACCCGGGCACAGGCCAAAACGAAGCGAATCGGGGCTGACTCGAAGGAAAGAGCCGCATCTGTCACTGGCTCTTCCCCTGTCTACCACCTCCAGGGGTTCGTCTCTACCTCCTCAGCCACAGACTCAGCCTCATACTTAAACCATCACAAAGTCATGTTTTTTCAGAAGTCACCGAGCGAGACAGCCTGACCAGCACGCTGCCGGCCCACCAGCAACTGCCGGCCTCAGCCACGAGCTCCCGAGCCGGAGGTCTCAGCCAGCAGCTGGCCTGCCAAGCCTGCCCGGGGCAGCTGCGACAACAGACACTCGAAAGCAACACAATATATTGGCTTAGCAGGCTCCAAAGCACGTATCTGTCCCACACACGATCCCGAGCACGTGTCTGGCAGCACGTTTTGCCATGGCTGGTGAGTAAACTCCCACGATGACAATCATCCGTGCGTGGCTGCGACCAGCCCGGCTCGGGCACCGACGGCAGCACCGCCCAGGCACCCCGAGCCGGCGAGCCACCCGAGCCTCGAATTGAGGTTCTCTCCCCAGCCCTGCTGAGCTAAAACTTGTTGCTGGGACACAAAGGTACCCTCAGCACCTGCACGATCTTTGAAAATTAGCTGGCAGCTGGTCAAGCAAAGGCATGCCCGATGCCAGACCCATAGGATCCATGGAGCACCCAGTGCCAGCCCTCAGGGTCCCACCGCCTTCCCCACGACAGTCGGGCACTCACCGCCACGAAGCTCTGGTGCGACTACTGCCGAGGCGTCCAAGTCGAAACAAGCTCGAGAATCAGGCACACAACAAACCAGCGCGTGGGGGGGAATGTTTAATGACTCACACTTGTTCCTCCGCAGCCGCACGGCGAGTCTCACGAGCTGCCTTTGGAGGCACGTGCACGCCGACCTCACTGCACACAGCACGTCCCTGCCTCGCTACTGGAAAAAACCACAACTCCCATTAACGAGACTGTACAAGTGCCCCTGGCGAACCCTGCATCGCACGGGAGGAGGGAAAGCTTCAAAACCAGCCCAGCTGGGATGGTGGCACTCCCAGCGCTGCCACACACTCTCCCCGGAGGCTTGTGACCGTCTGCGAGGATGTAGCTGGCAAGAAGAAACCAGAGCCCAGCGCTCTCCTGTTAGATCGTACAGCACCGGTGCAGTTTCTGTGCTGCTGAAACAGAATTCAGAAAGGCAAGTTTGCTCTCCAAGGGACACTGAAGAGCTCGGCTTGCCCGACCCGGGTGCAGAGAGCAGCAGAACAGAGACCAGCTGCCAACTTAAAGGAAGGAGCGATAAAGGAAGGATCGCTCTGGTCGGACGATAAATCCCAGCTCTGCTCCAACCGCTGACTGCAAGTGAACGAGAGGGAAGGATAGAAGATAAAACTGCCCATAAAAGTCACACATCAACCCCGCTGGCAGCGCTCTGTGAGCACGGCAGGTGGACCGACACGGGCAGCTCCTGCAAAGCAGCTCAGGTATGTCTGCCCAAGGGGCACGCCTTCCACCAAACCCATCTCTGAAGGCTTTGCATAAGCCAGGGCTTCAGACAGTGAAGGAGTCTGAGAGCCTTGACTAAATCAAGGTTTTATCAAAGAGAGGGATTCTCTTGCAGCTCCTGTTGTAAAACACCAAATTCCCCAGCATTTGTGTCAAAAAGGGAGATCTGCACCGAAGTCAAGGGCAGAGCACGGCCTCAGCAACCACACAGCCCAGAACAACCACCTGCAACAGAGTCCAAAGATAAATTCCTCTTTCCCGTCACCTCTCCCTTTTCCCCCTCCATCCCAGCTCTTCTCTCTCTAAATCTTCTCCGTGCAGAAGCTCCCGAATCGCTTGTTGCTTTAGGCGACAGAGGCATCAAACGGACCAGGAGAACTCTGCGTCACGACCGGGGGTTCTCGCGATCCCTTATCTGCAGACACGGGCAGATCCACACCGGGGAGAGAAAAAGCTGCTGCCACAGACAACCCAGGCACTGCCCCCTCCCTGAGATACAGCTGCTTCTGGCAAAAATAATACCTCAGGTCTCGTAGTTAAATCACATCTCCAAGCAAAATGAGCTCCACTGCCAACAGGTCTGCTGCGCGGTGCAGCGCTCGGCTCCGGGGAGGAGAGGGCTCTTGCTGACACTGAAGGGTTTAAGACTGGAGAACCATCAGCCCTGTTTTGCAGTATTTGCAGAAATCTCACTTGTTAACAGATGCCAAGCAGGCTTCGGAGCAGAAGCTCACTCCTAGGAGCTCCCTTCTCCATCCAAGAGAGCTCAGTTTGATGTCATTTTTGTTTTTACAAGCAGCAGCCTTCAGAACCGGGATCTGCTAGGAACAACACCACCAAGAAGCTATGCGCATCCAGTCCTGCCAAGCTCGGTGCAGAGGACTGGGCACAGTGGGATGAAGGTTTGACTACCTCAGGCTGGTCCCAGCTTTTCAAGTTTTTAACCCCATCGCAGTGTGAGCTTTCCCTGTGTGGGCAGCCACTGCTGCTGACAGGAAAGTCCTGCCCTGCCGTCCTCACACCAGCCCCATCACCCAACCAGCTCCTCTAGGACCCGACAGCATCGGAGAGAAAAATTCCCTTTGTGAGAATCCGGCTCAGAGCAACTGACCAGTAAAAATGTGTATTGATCTGGAATCTCTCTCTGTAAACACCGTCAAGGGAAGATGATCTAACTTTCCACAGTCTCAACACAGGCCAGGAGGATATTAAGCTGTGGATACAAGAGTGTTTATAAAACCCACCTCGCATTCACAGCCGAGATGGGAACAACAGCTCATGGTTTAGTGAGGAGGAAGTGACACGCTGCAGTATTTTAGGAAATGTCACAAGGTACTTTAAAATGCTCCCCTGAAGACAGTCAAAACCCTCTGCACCAGGTTCTTGAGACAAAGGACAATCATTTAAAAGAGACCTGATGTTTAGCTGCATCAAAATTCAAGAGGCAAGTTCGCTTGCAGTGTTCCGTGCCGTCACGGCGTGTTTCGGTACCGCTGGGAAGGGCTCTCAGCCTCGGCTGTTTCCTTCTCCCACTGTTACAAGCACCTAAAACACATTTGCAACGTTCTCTCCAAAGGAAGCTTCCCGCCAGCTCGCAGCACAAACGTTCAGCTGAAAGAGAAATCTGCAGGCAGGCAAAGGCTCGGCTCGGATACGACTTGTTTTGGCACCACCCTTTTCATTACAGACACTTCCACTGGTCTCAGCTCTGCAAACACCCGACTCTCCCCACACCTACAGACTCCACGAGCTGCCGCAGCCTCCAGGAGCTGGAGCTGACAGCAGAGGATCTGCTCTGCACTTGGCCGTGGCCAGAACAAGCCGCAGCCTGACTCCGAACTGCTTTTCAAACTCAAATAAATCTTTAAATAAAGATCAGTCAGCTGACCTGGCTAGCACAGTGGCAGCTCTGCAGTGTATTTCCTCATCCATTTCAAGAATAAGCCAGGAAAGCGCAAGGAAACAGCAGCTTCCTGGATACCAGGCATTATCCTTATTCAAACATCCTTGATGCAGTTTGACCCTGTAACACCTGTTAGCACCCTGCCACAGCGCTGAACCGTCTGAGGTGGAAAAGGGTCAGTGCCACCTCCCCTCCTCCCGCAGCATCACACGAAAGCTCTTTCCAGAAGCCAAGAACGGGGTTTGGAGATGGGGGCAGAGCAGCATCACAAGGTCCCCGTGACCCGACTCTCCTGTGCCAGCGAGACGACCTCGCGAGGAAGGCTGACAACACTCTTCCATCCTGTTGGAAACTCTCCTGCAGCTCAGGGAAGCGAGTCCTCCTACACTACCGTCTCTTCCGAAAGCGGGGCTCACTTGCGGAAAGCACGCTCCTGATTTTAGTGCTGTGTTAAGCAGCTCCCTCCGGCCAGAGACCAGCACACAAGTCTCCGTCTTTTTCCTCATTCCTCCAGGCTGTGCAGGCTCCCGGCACCGCTTCTACGTTTAGATCATCAGCATTTTCTGTGCTGCAAACCAAACGAGTGTCTAGAACGTTCACATCCCCGCTCTGCAGGGAGTTTACGCTACTACCACGTCCCACAGAGCGCGGACCTGCCCGAGCACTCAGGAGGCATTAGCGAGCTCGCAGCAGCAATCCCCTCCAAGCCAAACACACGAGCAGCGGATGGAATGTAGTATTTGTACCCTCTGCGCCAAGCCCTGCAGTGAGAGGGAGATCTAAATGCATCTGTCGGGCTCCGGAGACGAAAAAGACTCGCCAGACCTCCCTCCCCGCAGCAGCGCCCACGGACCGTTAAGGGTCCGCAGCGATCACAGGAATTATTTTTCCGCCCTGCAAACGCAGCTTGTAATCAGGTGCCAAGTGTCCTAATTATGGCAGGACTTTTCTTTCCATTGGGGAAAGACAAAAATAAATAAATAATCCCCCTCAATTTGTAAGATAGAAGTAAACGTACGATTTTATTTATGTTTCACTGGTCCTGAACCTAAGCAGCATCTTACTTCAAGTTTCACAAGGTATTTGGTTCTCAGAAGCCAGCACGTCTCCTCCCTGGCAGACGCTACCACCACCAAAAGCTCTGGAAACTCCACGTGAAAGTCAGCGCAGCCATTCAGTGACTCCTCCTAGAGCCAGACACAAACGCGTCAACGGGAAACCGTAAAGATGGGAAGCGCGCCCGAACGCCACGCTCCGAGCCTGAGCCGAGAGCGACTCTGGAAGTTTTGCATTAGAAGAAGCAAGGAGACCAAACAGCTCTCAGATGTCTGGGCTGTGTCACAGCCGCTCCCGCCCAGGCTTGAGCAAACGGGAAGCTGGGACTCCTCAAGCATCAATTTTAACATCGCACCTACGGGTAAAGACAGCAGGGCCTGGATGGACAAGTGTCTCAAGGGGCCCCACTCCTAATATTGCGTGTTGTTTTAAAGTTCTTTTACTGCTCATACTCAAGGTCATAAAAAAAACTTTAAAAAGAACGCACAATATTAGAGGACAGACTCACCCTTCTAAGACCGCTCCAGCTCTACAAAAAGGCGCGACTGACCTGCCCAGCAAAGCGCGGGCTGGGACGGGACTCGGCGGGGGAAGGCCGGCAGTCACGCACCTTTTGCAACCTGAAAAGACAAGGGATGTGTCACAGAGCGTCCACACAGCCCTCGGGCTCCTGAGGGGAGTCAGTGGAAAATTACTGCCCGAGACGCTGGAAAACACCTTTCTTTCCGGGAGATTTTTTCACCGCGGGCAAACCCGTATCAAGGGTTCCAGGTTTTGCGCTCCCCTCCAACACGCCCTCACCCGCGTGTCACGCTGCACGCCCTCCTGCCTCGGAGCGGCCGCTGCTCCTGTCGTACGGACAGCGGAGCCACCTGTCCTCGAGCCCCGGCGGAAGCCGTAGCTGCGTACCCCGCCGTCACGCTCATCCCACCACCTGGCTGACGTTACAGCCACAGCAAAAGCCCACACGGCCTCTGTTGGAAGCTGGTGAAGGACTTGGTGAAGGACAGGCAGGAGGTCACTCTCTGCTGTCACCCACTCTCAGGGCTCGGCCGGGCAGCCGGCGGAGGGCTGCGGCAGCACGGCTCGCAGCCAGCTGCATGCGCCACGGCCCGGGGAAGCCTGCTCCGTGTCTCTTCTCATTACATCTTTTTTTTAAGGAGCGAGTTATTTTTTGAGACAAAGAGCAGAGAATCAAGATTGCCCATTTGCTCTTTCAGTCCTGAGAACTTGGAGCTCGTCCCCAGGGAACTTCTGCTCTGTTCTGCGTTGACGCAACAGGGCAAAGCCTTGTCAAACCGTGTCCCATCTGCTGCAGCAAAACTGAACTTTTGAAGAGACTTTATTTTCAGACTCGTGTCAGCGCAGGGAAAGCGACACGATACTAACCAAATATAGCAAGAACACACAAACCAAAAACAAAAAAGTCTTTCCATTCCCATACACCAGGATTTCTCTTCCCACCTCACACCCGAAGAAGCCCATCGCTGCCAGCCAACGCGCACCCCATCCGCACCACCGAGCCCAGCCCAACAGCCTCATGCAGATAATCTGTGCTAAGGACTGAACACGCCGGTTGTTTAAGCTGGGTGGCTGAAGAGCAAAATGTTCTCGCAGTTTAAGCTTAGAGCACACCTGTATTTAGTAACGCCGGCAATTTAAGCACGCCCTCGGAGACAGGAACAGGCCAGCAGCTGCCTAAGGGGCAGCAAGGATGTCACCTGCTGCCACGGGCAAACGAGCACTGAACCCCTTCGCTTTTGGGAGCGGCTTGCTACGAACCGTAGCGGAGAAGCAGCAAGCCCTGCTGCAGGACGGCGGCTCCCTCGTACCTGGATGCCCCTTCAGCTGGGAGCACCCCAGCCAGAACCAAACTGACTCAAAACAAAACATCAAGCATTGGGGCAACCTCAGCGTTCCTCTCCACAGCGAGAACCCTGGTTTGGAGTCAGCAGGATCCATCCCTGCCAAGCCAAGGTCAGTGCAGGCCTAAACTGATGTGGAAAAAAAGCCACAAAAGGGGCACACTGCTACGCTTGAACTAAACACTCCCTGTGCAAGCCCCCTGAAACGCAGCTTCACTAACCCCCTTTGGGCAGCGCAGCCACTGCTGCCGCACCGAGCTCTGCACAGGGAACGCTCCTCGAGCAGCGACGCTGTTGAACGCACAAGGTCGCTGGATCGTCCCCGTGAGAAGCAGCGGAGAAAGTTTCGAGCATCTCCCGAATGAGTTAAAATGCTTCCTGGGGTTTGCTCCAGCCAAGTTCCACCTTCTCCTTCCCCTAAAAGCAACAGCCTTTGCTGCAGCCTGACCCTTCCAGTGCTGAAATGGTTGTCGGCGACGCAGAGAGGCAGAAGGCAGCCAGTCCGTTTCCCTCACCACATCAAACTAAGAGTCACGGGGAGGGACGAGCCAGCCCCGAGCAGGGCAGCGCTGCTCGGAGCAAAGGCGCCAGCGGCACACACCTTCGGCTCGGCAGGGCGGGAGGACACCGAAAGCTTCGGGGAAAGCAGCCAGCGTGGAGGAGCTCTGGGGGAGGCACAGAAGCGCGAAAGAGAGGCACTTACTCGGTGATCCGCTTGGCCAGCTCGGTGCAGGCGGCCGTGGAGTTGGCCGAGAAGACCCGGTAGCCACTTCTGGCCGCGTTCATGGCCACGGAGTCATGCAACCCCCGCGGAGCTCGAAAGTGAGAAAAAACAGATTTATAAGGCAACAACAGCTTCCGTGGCATCCTTTTCTTCCTCTGCGCCGCGATCGCCGCCCATTCAGGGGTGGGAGGAGCAGGAGGAGGGGGAACCCTTCCGCTACCTGCGGCCCTGGCGGGCGCTCCCGCGGCCAAGTATGAAAGGGCGGGGAAAGTGCGGTTATTAAAATAAAATGGAGCAGCCCTGGGGCGGGGGGGGGGTGGGGGAGCAGAGCACCAGGGGCCAGGCCTCGGGGAACCCCCGCCCCAGCCCGAGGCAGCTCCTGCCCCAGGGCAGGGCCGGGCCCGGGGAGGGCGAGGCCGGGAGGGGTCCCCGCCTGGGGCCGAGCCGGGGGCGCCGCGGGCAGGGCGAAGGGGGCGGGCAGGGGCTCTCGCTGTGAGGCGGCCGGGCTGCGGGGTCCCCGCGAGGCCGGGGCCGCAGGGGCGGGTGTCCCCTCCCTCCGGCCTCACCGGCCAAGCGCGCCCCGCCGCCCGCCCAGAGCGGCGCTGCCCGCGGCGAGCCCGCCCCGCCGCCATCTTGGGTGCGGGCACAGCGCCGCTCCCGCCCCTCGCCGCGGCAGCGGGGCCGGCCCCCGCCGCCCCCAACAGCAGCGCCGAGTACCTGGGGAGAGACCTGAGAACGGCGCAGACTCTCTCTCCCGTCCGGGTCGTGCTCACCGTTTTGCCCGGGTGAAGCCGACACCGCGGCCGCCCGCCCTCCTGCCCGGCGGCCGCCCTGCCGAGGCTTCAGCCGCCCGCACCTGCCATGGCGGCTGCGCCGGCGGAAGCGCCGCGGCGGCGCCCGGGCCCGCTCTATGGCGGCCGGGAGGCCCAGGGCGGGTCGGGGTGGCGCCGCAGTGCCCGGGCTCCAAAAGTTAAAGTCCCGTCTCGTTTCAGCGCGCCCAGCGGCGTGTGTGTGTCCCTGCCGCGCGGCTCCACAGCCACGTCTCCCCTCCGTGGTCACTGGAGGCCCCCCCCGCAGTCACTTCCCTCGTGTCCGTCTCGACTGACCCACGGCCCTGAGCCCCCGGTCGGGAGCGCCTCCAGGGACAGGGCCTCCCCCACCGCGCTGGGCGACCCCTTCCAGGGCCTGACAGCCCTCTCAGGAAAGAGATCCTTGCTAGTACCAACCTCAGCCTCCCCTGGCACAACCCGAGGCTGTTCCCCCTTGTCCCGTCACACGGTACCTGAACAAACCGATGCCCAGGTCACTGCCACCTCCCACCAGGGCGCCGCAGGGGCTGAGGTGTCCCCTCAGCCTCCTTTGCTCCAGCCTAAACGGCCCCAGTTCCCTCAGCTGCGCCTCATGATTCTTGTTCTCAAGGCCCTTCACCACCTCCTCTGGAGCAGCACCTCAATGTCTTCCTTGTCACAGGGAGCCCAGAACTGAAGGCAGGTCTCGAGGTGCTGCCTCAGCAGGGCCGAGCACAGGGGGACGATCCCGGCTCTGGTGCTGCTGGCCGCACCATTCTGACCCAGGACAGCCCCTTGGGAGGAATCGGCAGCGTCCACATCCCAGGCGGCACCGATCCCCCCTGTGGCACCCCCAGCCCCAGGTTCTCCCTGTGCCAGGCGCGCTGACGCACGTTAAACTAACAGCTGCTGCCGCCCTGTGAGGCACATTCGTTTGACAGTGGTCACAGCAGCCCCGCCACTGCCTTTGCACTTGTCACAAGTCACTGGAAGAAGCTGAGGGGAAAAAAAAACAAAACGGGAGTGGCAGACTATTTTTGGGACGTGGGAAGTTGGCTGCTTCCCCCGAGGTCCCTCCTGCAGAGAAATGGCAGCTCTCGGGGAAGCAGAGACACCCTGAGGGACAGGGACAAACCCCAGAGCAGCACCGAGGGGATGTGCCCTGAGGGCGGGGAGGGAGACCCAACTCTTGGGGGGCCATGGCACAGCACCTCTGCAGGGTGCTCAGCCTCCTGCCGAGGCCCTGGGCCTCCTGCCCTCCTCTTTTAAAGCCCATCCCTCCCAGCTTAACACTCAGATTGGCTGGAGAAGGAAGGGTTGTTGAACGCCCTCCTGCCCCAGGGCCTGCTGACAGCCTCGACACACGAGCCCTGGGCTGATGCTGTGTCCTGTCCGAGTGCCCCCAGCCTCTGCTTTGCCTTCCGAGTTCCCAGCACCATCCTCGGGTCCTCACTCCTGCTGCCTCCTGGGGTGCTCAGAGCCATCCCGTTCGTGCCTTCTGCTGCAGGGCAGCCACCGGCATGGCAGACCCCAGGTGACCCCTCTGTGGTCACCTCAAAGGGACTCAGCAACGCATCCTGCCCCAAAACCACCCCGCTGTCACGTTTCTGAGAAGCCCAGCAGCCCCGCAGGAACATCCCAGCAGAGTGGCTGGTGGAGCTGTGCGGCTGGGACCAGCCCCGAGGAGCCCAGAAAGGGCAGCGGGCAGAGATAGGGGCTGTTATCGCTGCAGCAGCCAGCCCTTCTCCTGGGAAAGGGAGCGACTCTGATTGCTCTGCTCTGCAGGCCGAGGGTCACACCTGGTTTTACAACCAGGCGAAGGAGAAGAAAGGAGTAATTCTGTTTACTTAGGGAGTAATTAATACACTGGCTCCTGGCATGTACAGAGGCAGCAGAAACCTCCCCCACAGTGCAGGGAGAGCGAGCCCTTGCAGCCTTTTATTATTTCATTATCAGCAGGGCAGGATTAGGAGGGCGGGTCAGGGAACAGCACCGGCTTTGAGCAGGTTTAGCTCCTTTGAAAAGGCTTATCCAGGCTCAGTCTCACTCGCTGGCTGCGATGCAGTTATTTGCTGAGCAGAGGTCTTTGCGTAATGTTGAGTTGGGGGCGGACAGGCAGGGGATCATGCATGTTTGATAGCAAAAGCCCCAAAAGGGAAAACCTGGGAAGTTCATTTACCAGGAACTAATAAAGGAATTCAATGTGGAAAGCAAGTTCTTTTACCAGGAACGGGTTTTCCACATTGAATTTAAACTACCACTGAGGGCAGTTTCTCAGGTCTGCCAAGTCCTCCTGCATTGCTCCCTGGAGAAAACCTCTGCAGAGCTGGACGAGGTTTTGCCTTTTCTCCATTACCAAGTTTCTCCCTGGAGCTCGGGTGGAGTGGCTGGAGCGCGCTGATCCCAACCCCGCAAAGAAAGATGAGCCGTGGGAACTGTGGCAGCAAATTCCTCTTCTTCTTCTTACCCAGGCCAGAAAGAGGACGGGGGTGCTGTGGTGCGACTTGATGTCCCCCCGTAAGTAATTCTGCCCTGTGGATGCTGCCCGCAGGCGCCGAGCATCGCGGCGGGGATCACCCTGGGATCAGGGATCCAGCCTCCCAGCCCAGCTCAGTTGCCCTCAGCCAGGTGGTTCCTATTGCAGCCTCTGACTCACCTCCCAAAAATGCCTGAGCTCACATCACAGCAGGAAACCGCTACTGGGAAAGTGGTGAAAACCCTGCGACCGGCCTGAAATTTGCCTTCCCCAGCAAAGGGGGAGATCAAACGGCGGCGCTTTGGCCTCCATCCCTCTGACGCTGGGGGCAGTCGTCAGGGTGACCTCTCGGCTGAGCGAGTGGTGTGTGTGGTTACCCCAGACCCAGCAGCTTCTTGTGGGGCGTTTGGGAATGTTTCCCCTGAGGAGGGCTGACCTCAGAAATATTTGTGAGCAAATCATCAGCTGGCAGGAATGAGCTCAGCTTCCTGGTGAGCCGTGTAGTCCTGGGCTGTGCTGGCAGCTGCCCAGAGCACGGTGGAGGGTCGAGGCTGGGTTGATTTAGGAGCTGGTGTATCCCCCAGGACCTTGGAGGCTGAGAAATCTCCTGGGTCAAGCCCTGGGCCCCGCGTGAAGCTGGGGTCGTGGGTGATACCTCCTGCCCACGGGGCAAGGAGGCAGAGACCGAGGGTGCAGTCACTTTGCTGGAGTTGAGCAAATCTGCGGCAGACCCAAAACTTGTGTCCCTGCTCGTGCATCTCAGGTGGGACGCGACCCCAGGGAGACACCTTTCATTTCTGTCCCCTCCTGCCTCCTTGCTGGTCCCCTACGTTGGCACCAGCATCTCCCTGGGTGACCATTCCCTACCAGCCCTCAAAACTGGGGCGGGGCTGAGGCTGGATCTGCCCCGAAATGGCTCTGTCTCTGCACCGGCCGCTCCCACAGGCGCCGGCTGGAAAGTTCCCACTGCTGCAGTCGGTGCCTGTCCCCCTGCCAAACCCTGCAGCCCTGCCAGTCCCGATGCAGCGAGGAGCCGCGCTATTTCTGGCTCCACCTTGAGACATGTACTTTCGGCAGCGGGAACGATGCTAGAAGAGACGGATCCGGGATGAGTGCGTCGCCCCTCCCGTTCCCATCCCAGCAGACACAGCAGGGCGGGCAGGGATCTGGAGAAGCTGCCTGCCTCCGAGTGAAATGCTGCAGTTTGTCTTGCAGCAGAGCCACATCCTCTGCACGCCTCCTCCCAGGCTGCCTGCCGCTGCTGGGGAGGCAGTGGGAGCCCAGAATTTGTCCCTGTCCTGGCTCAGAGAACCTCAACTCCGTGGTACAGCTGGGATGCATCAATTTGGAAGGGTGTGAAGAGTACCAGCAGGACTGGGAAGCCCTTGGCCTCTTTGCTTTCTTCCCCCAGGACAAGCTCCCCAGAGGGACCAGCTCCTCTAGCAGCTGGGGGCAGGAGGTGGAAGGGTCTGGGGGCAGAAGGGAGCTGAGGGGGTGTTTAATTGCTGTATTTAACCATTAGCTTCTTGCACAACCTTCTCTGCTGCTTTTGCCTCAGTTTCCCGATGCTGCCTTCCCTCACTGCCCTCCCATGAGCAGGAACGGAGCTGGTCAGGACAAACTCGATGGGCAGACCCTGCCCATGGCGCAGGAGCTGAGCACCCTTGCGGCTGCTGGTTGGGTCAAGGGAGCTCGTTAAGGTTCTCATAATTAAGACAGCCCCAAACGACTGCGATCCCACATCTGCCAAGGGTTCCACGGCATCAGGATGGGCTCCCGTGAAGTCCTTGTACACCAACACTGACGTGGGAAAGCTCTGCCTGGGTGTGACGGTCCATCACGGAGGCTGAGATGGTGCTGGTCACATTTCCCACCCAAAAATAAACTGGCTGCAGCCCCCCTCATCTCTCTGCCCCTTCCATGGGCGCTTCTCTCAGCCCCTGACCCCAGCCCGGCCGTGGGCCCATGGCCGGGCTGGGGCTGAGGGCTAAGAGATGGATGTAGCGTGGTGAGGACGGAGCCCAAAGCAACCCCATTGCCCCGCGGCACCTGCCACGGTGACAGCTGCTCTTGTGTCCTCCCCGCCGCGTCTCGTGCCTTCCTGAGCGGAAGCCGGGAGCGGGTTTAGTCACCGAGAAGGGTGAGGGGCAGGTCAGGATGCCGAGCTTCTCACCATCCAGCTATTTCCTCCCATGACACCTCACCGAGGAGCTCAGGGCTGTTTACAAACACCGAGGCAGTGGCGGGGAAGCGGCTGTGCCCAGATCTCAGCGGCGGGCGTCGCGGTTCCCCAACTGAGAAAGCATCACCCTGCAAATGTCTGGGAGGGGGTTGTGCCTCACCTCCCCCTCTGAGCATCTCTTTGAACCCATAGTGGCCAGGGAAGACTTTTTTGGGATGCGCCATGCTCCAAATCGCGGCACCTCGGCTCTCGTTGGAGGTCACTTTGGGAAAGCAAGACTGAACTGCGTTATTTAGTGATAGGACATGGGGAAACGGCCTTAAGTTGTGCCATGGGAGATTCACGTTGGATATCAGGAAGAATTTCTTTCCTGAGAGGGTTGTCAGGCCCTGGAACATCCTGTCCAGGGAGGTGATTCAATCACCATCCCTGGAGGTGTTTAAGAGAAGGGTAGATGTTGTGTTGAAGGACGTGGGCTAGTGGTGTTCACAGGGCTAGGAAAAGGTTGGGCTCGATGATCTTGAAGGTCTCCTCCAGCTGAAACTGTTTTCTATGATTCTGATATTAGGATTCTAGGATTCTAGGATCTGTCGTCCCCTGCCCCCTCTGCAATTTTTGGCCAGCGGGTTTGAGTGGGGACAGCGGGCTCTCTGCCAATTAAACCGCCCTAAGCGTGAAGAAGAGCGATGCCTCCCCCAGGTGTGAGCTCAAGGTTACTGGGTCTCAGGGGTGTGAAATCCACCCGCGTGAACACGGCCACGAAGGGCGGGCTGAGGGCTGAGGAAGGGGCGAGGAAGGCAGAAGGAGGGATTGGGACATGTCTCTGCCGTGGGACACTCTCTCTTGTCTGAGCGCTTGTCACCCGCTGCCCCGCTCAGGAGAGCCAAGGGCCAGCCGGAGCGTGCGGAGCGGAGCTACATCCATCGGGAATCGGTTGGCAGCAAGAAAAATCATTGTCGGGCTGGGCCAGACCCCTGGAGCTCCCTCGGGAGGGTGAGGTCAGCCCTGTCACCGCCGCCGCTCCGCAGAAACGCGACGCCGTGGGTTTGCCGCGTCCACGGAGCGGCGCTTCGGGAAACCGAGGCAGGCTGCGGGGGGGCGGGGGGGGCAGCCCCGGCCGGGGCGGGGGGTGGGTTAAATTTTTATGAATGGGGCCGCCCCTCCTGCCATTGCCGGCCGGCGCGGCGGGTGTCAGCAGCGAGCAGCGGCGGGCGGCGCTCCCCGGTGCGTCCCGCTCCCGTCCCCCCGTCCCCGCCCGCTCCGCCGCCGATGGCCGCCGGTCGCCGAGCTCCCCCGGAGCCCGGGGGGGGCCCCGTGTTACTTCAAGGCACCTTCGGCTGCGGGCCGAGCCCCGGCGGGGCGGCTTGCTCGCTGGCGCTGACGGCCCGGGAGCTGCAGGTGAGGCGGCCCGGGGGGGCGCCGGGGGGGTGCCCGGCCGCTGCCGACGCCGCGCTCCGGCTGGCCGACTGCGTGGGCTCCGCCGCCTTCCCGTCGGCCGCCGCCGCCTGCTTCTCGCTGGTGTGTTACCCGCTGCGGGGGCCGCGCTGGGGCCCTCCCGCCCGGCAGCGCTTGGAGCGAACCTTCCGCGTCTGCGGAGCGCCCGACGCCGAGGGCAACCTGCGCATCGCCCAGGCCTGGAGCCGCCGGATCCGGGAGCTCTCGGTGCCCGCCGTGCCCGCGCAGGACGGTGAGTTACGGAGCCCACCGGCCGCCACCGACACGTGTGCTCCTTCCCGCCCACCCCCACCCCCCCCCCCCCGCCCCCGCCCCCGCCGCTCCCGACGGAGCGAGCCCCCATCGCGGCACGGGCGGCCCCGGGGCTGCCGCTGCCCTGCCCCGACCCCCGCGCCGGGACAGCTCGGGGAGAGGGGCGCGGGCGAGTCCCCTCGCCTCCTGCCCCGAGCGCGGAGGAGACGGGGACACCGCTGTGACAGCCCCGGGGGTGCCTTCTCCCCGCTTTCGCCTTTAAACCGAAGGGGCAGAGAGGCCGTGGTAGCACCACGGGGGCCCTTGGCACGCCCCCCCCTTCACCACCCCCTCCGCCCCCCGCATCGCTCAGTTCGATAACTAAAGCTCCAAAGGGCAGCGTTAACCAACAACAACAAAAAAATTAAAAAAGTCATCGTCGCTGACGCAGGCAGGACGGGAGCCAGGCAGCGTCCCCAGCAGGTCCCATCCGTCACTTGGGAGCAGGAGAGCCCCCCCCGGGACCCCCCTTGGTGCCCGGCGGGGTCCCCGGGCGGCTCGGAGGGCTCCGGGTTTCGGTTCTCTGCCCCCTCGGGAGCTGCCCCCGGCCGGGAGGGGAGCGGCTGGCTCGAAGCCAAGTCCCCCAGCTCCTGCAGCCGGGGCAGGGCAGGCTGGCATATATTTGAACATCAGAGCAGAGATTCAATTATATGCACTACTTCATTTATTTAAGCTGTCCAGTCGCACTGATCAGACTTGGAAATTAAGAGGCATGCGGTTAGAGGGATCCTGTCAAATCACATTTAGCCCAGCTCTCCCTGCTTGGATTTTAAAATGCAGCTTTTTTTTTTACATGACCTGCAGCTACAAAACAACTTTCTGCTACTCTTCCCGCAGAATATAAAAAAAACCCCACCAAACAAAACAGTGGAAAGGAGCGAGGGTGAAATCAGCTCCTCGGCTCTGTTTCCAGCCTGAACTCTGCAGCTGTGAGTCTCCAGGCGTTTTCAAAACCCTCGCCCTTTCAGCAGGCGGTGCGAGGGTGCTGGGGCGGGAGCAGCTCGCTGCGCGGCGGGGAGCCGCGGGGACCCCGGGGAAGGAGGACGGGAGAAGGCAGTGCGGGATTTTTCGCAGTTATTTTTCTAGCTGAGGGGCCGTCAGGATTTGCAAACCTCCTACTCCTCCCCCAGTTTAGGACAAGAGCTAAAAATGCCTCTCGCCACACCCTGCGCTCGCATGCACCCTCACGTGTCGGCGTGGCGCGCCTGTGCGGGACAGATAAGGCCGTGACGGGAAACTCCTTGCGGGGCAATCCTGCCGCCCATCCCCGTGGGGACGGGACCTGCCCGTGATCCCGGCCCTGTTTTCACAGAATCATAGAACAATTCAGATTGGAAAAGACCCTTGGGATCATCGGGTCCAACCATTAACCCTACACTACAAGTTCGCCCCTTTGCTGTGCTCGTCCCCACACGGAGTCGATGCTCTGGGGAGAGGAGACACTTCAGCCTCGCCCCGGGCAGGACAGCCCTGTCCCCCGCCAGCCTGGCACGCTTATTCCTCGCACCCAGAATGCTTCCAGAAGGATGTGGGGACACAACAGAGCAGCTGGAGCTGCTGACGATGGAGCCAGGGCAGCGCGGTCCCTGCCTGAGCACGGCCAGGACGTGTGTGGGGAGATGCGAGCGGAGGGGGAGAGTGGAGTTTGTGCCCTGGCGGCAGCTGGAGCCCCTTCCTCCTGCTGACTCAGTGTCTGCTCTGCTCGGGTGTTTGAGGCTGAAAAGCGACCGCGCTGTGCCGGGAAGTGGCGGAGCCTCGCCGAGATGCTGCGGCCTGGCCGGTGTTGCGCAAGGGAAAGGGGTGCTGCTGAAATTTGTCATCCCCCCTCGCCTGAGCATTGCCTCAGCTCCAAACCAGCACCCTCCAGCCCTGCCCGGGGAGCCTGAGCTGAACCAGTGCTGCTGGTGTCACCGGTGCCACACCGCGGTCACGTCCCTGTTCCTCGTCACAGGCGGGTACCAACAACCCGTCCCTGGTGTCACGGTGTCCCTCGGTGCCCTGAACAGTGTTTGCCTCTCCCCCGCCAGCCAAGGAGCAGGTCCTTGGGGTCCCAGCCGTACCCCACTGCCCGGCGGAGGATTGGGAAGGAGAAAGAGAGAGAACAGCCCCCAACAACCTCCCCCCACAGCTGTCCCGAAGGCTCAGCTGTGCTTGTCAACAGGGGACTTTAAAGCTGGTCGTGGTGGGGAAGGCTCTGGAGCGGGGGGAGCGCAGCCAGCCCAGCCTGGGGTTGCTGCCCGTTATCTCTGACCCGGCCTCTGCTTGCGGTGCCTCTGTCCCCAAGGGCAGCCGATCTCTTTGTGTCTGGCACCCACTGATAAGGGGCTGGAGGGGTCCAGGGGGGCAGCGGGGAGAGCTGACCTAGAGCCAGCGCCCGGACCCAGGCTCAGCCTCGGCTCTCAGGGCTCTCACTGGCAGATTTTTGCTGTGTGGCAGGTCCCAAGCACCCGGCATAGGGACAAGGAGGTGGCCTAGAGGGCGAAGAGCTCATGATATCGTTCCCAGGAACAGAAAATGAACCTCGTGGCCCAGCAGAGCTCTGTGTGCTCCCCAGGGCTGGGATGAGCACGGAGAGGGGATGCTCCAGGCGTCCCGCGGGGCAGCTCTCGGGAGCTCTGCCAGCCGGCGGGGACGCTCTGGCAAGGCTGTGACCACTGTGGTGCTGAGTGTCACCCCAGGGATGTGGCACACGTGGGGACCCAGGCTCCCCTCTCCCCACTGCCATCCCCAGTGGGAGTTTCAGGAGGGGTTTTAGCTGTAAAAACGCTGCCTGTGTTCAAACGGCTCAAATCAAAGGGTGCAACCAAGGCGGGGGCAGGCAGCCAGCCCCAGCCCCCCCGTCCCGGGTTTGAGAGGGGGTTCCCAGCCCTGGGCAGTGTTGGGAAATGTCTCTGCTTCAGTGAGTCAGCTCCTGACCAAGCAGCTCTTTCTGTTGAGTCAGCAGGAGCAGCCCCTGCCCTGTCCCATGGAGCCCCCACACTCAGGTAGGCTCCTGCTGCCTGCCCCAGGCACCAGACCATGGCTTAGGAGGTCCAGAGCTGGTGGAGACACCCCTTAACTCCCCCAAATTGGCTTCACCCTGCAGGTCCGGGGATTTCCAGAGATGTTGCGGGAGCTTTAGGCACAGTGCCCTGCTCGTTTCAGGGCCTGGGGGGGCCCGAGCAGCACCCAGGGGTCTTGCCACCAGCTCCCGGGGTGCCGTCACATCGCTCGTCCTCCCTGCATCTCCCTCACGGGGCAGCTGCAGCCTGGGCTCAGCCTGTCCCCCCGTGTGGGGACCACTGGTCTGGGGAGGGGGCAGAGGGATGCAGACCCTGCCAGGCTTGTAATTACAGCCCGGCACAGGAAACTGGACCCCCGTGGGGAGCAGGGGAAGCAGAAGCGTCCGTCTGCCGGCACAGGTGTCTGTCCTGGCCCCACTCCAGCTGGGGTGGACGTGAGGAATTGGCATCGCGGGTCCCCCTTGTCCCCACCTGCTCCATGCTTGGCTCCTTGTTGCGAGCCGTAGGGTTCAGCAGGGAAAACTCACCGCCAGGGGTGTTTGGGTGTCCCAAATCTCTGCTGGTTATGGGAGAGCTCGAGATGAGTTACTGCAGGACCCTGTGTCCCTGGGCAGCGCTGTGACCCCCCCGCCGTGACCCCTCCCTCTGCTCCCCCAGGTGACAGCTATGGGGTGCTGCCCCGGCCCTGCCGTGCGCTCGTGCTGCTGAACCCGCAGAGCGGCGCTGGCCACGCGCTTGAGGATTTCCAGGCAGTGGTGCAGCCCATGCTGGCCGAGGCCGACATCGCCACCACTGTCTTCATCACTGGTGAGTCGGAGCAGTTCCCTCCTCCTCCTCCCTTCCTGGGATCCTACCTGGGTGCTGCCATCCTGGGACAGGCTTCTACAAGGCGCCCCTTGCATCGCCACGGCTCCAGCTCCCGTGGGGCTGGTTGGGGCAACACAATGGGCAGGCTGTCACGGACAGTGGTGGCGGAGGGCACGAGGGGACACGGCAACAGCTTCACCTCAGCATCCCTGGCTGGGACCCCCATGGGGCTGAGGTCACTGCCTGGGGGGTGGGAGCAGGACGGAGGACGACGCTCAACTCTCCCTGCTTTTCCCTGCAGAAAGACCCAACCATGCACACGAGAAGGTGCGGGATGAGGACCTGTCGCAGTGGGACACATTGGTGGTCATGTCTGGGGACGGGCTGCTCTATGAGGTGAGGGGCACTGAGGGGCATCCCCCTGGCTGGGATGGGCAGAGAGCTGGGAGAAGAGGGGTGCCTGGGGCAGGACCTGAGCTTCGAGACACGAAGGCAGGTGGGGAACAGTGAAGGAGAGATGGCACCGAGCTTGGGGCAAAGCAGGGCAGCCGTGGCCTTGGTCCTGCCCTGTCCGGGGGCACCCTGGGCTCTGGGTTCGCTCCCTGGCCCCGGGTACCACCAGCTCCCTCCATCCCCACAGGTGGTGAACGGACTCATGGAGCGGCCGGACTGGGAGGACTCGATGAAGAAGCCGCTGTGCATCCTGCCGGGGGGCTCTGGGAACGCCCTGGCCGCCTCCATCAACTACTACGCAGGGTGAGCGCTGGCCCCGAGGCAGGGGGGTTGTGAGGGAAGTGAGCGACTGTGCTGGCTCCAGCCCAGGGGATGGTGCAGGGATGCCCATCTGGGTGCCCACCTCCCTGCAGGGTCAGGGGACCGGGGTTGTCCTGGATGAGCAGCCCCACCTGGGTTCCCTATTTCAGGAGCTGGTTTATCCTTCCGATCCCCAGCAAACCTTCTGCCTCCCTGAGGGACACTGTCACCCAGCTGGGATATGTCCCAAGCACAACACAGCGGGAAGGGTTGTGCAAATCTGTTGGGGCAGGAGGAGACGCCCCGAGCTGGGTCGAGCGCAAACTCACCCTCTCTCCATCCCTCGCAGCAACGATCACGTCGCCAAGAAGAAGCTGCTGACGAACTGCACTTTCATCCTGTGCAAGGGGCTGCACACGCAGATGGACCTGGTCTCGCTGAGCACAGCCTCGGGCAAGCGCCTCTTCTCCTTCCTCGGCTTCGGCTGGGGCTTCATCTCGGACGTGGATATCGACAGCGAGAAGTACCGCCGGCTGGGCAACGCCCGCTTCACCCTGGGCACCCTGCAGTGCCTGGCCAAGCTGCGCGTGTACCAGGGCCGCCTCTCCTACCTGCCCGCTGTCCCCGAGCAGGACACCCCCCCCGGCACCCAGGGACCCCTCCGCACCCGTCACCAATGGCCAGGCCGGTCACGTCCTGCCACGGGCGGGGACGGAGGTCCCTGGGGCTCTGCCCACCGACTCGCTCCTGGTGCCGCTGGGCCAGCCGGTGCCCGCGCACTGGACGGTGGTCCCCGAGGAGGAGTTTGTCACCGTCTACGCCATCTACCAGTCCCACCTGGGCACCAACCTGCTGATGGCACCGGCTGCCCGCCTGCACGACGGCTGCATCCACCTCTTCTACCTGAAGGCCGGCATCAGCCGCGTGGCGCTGCTCAAGATCTTCCTGGCCATGGCCAGGGGGACCCACCTGGACTTAAACTGTCCCCATCTGCGCTACGTCCCTGTCCGGGCGTTCCGCCTGGAGCCGCGGGTGACTGTGGGCATCATGACAGTGGACGGCGAGGCACTGGCCTGCGAGCCTGTGCAGGGCCAGATCCACGACCGCCTCTGCCGCGTTCTCAGCGGGTCCTGAGCGGCTGTGTTCATCCCCCACCGCCACGCTGAGCTGCCGGCACAGCCCAGCACAAGGGCAGCGGAGCCTTCGGAGCCTTCCTCCCACTCAGGAACCTCCTCCTCCCTTAGCAATAGCTCCTGGGGGCCGTGGGTGCTCGTCCTGTCACTTGCCCCCAATGCTTAGCTTTACCCCCTTGGGACAGCCACTGGTGTTGTCCCAAAAAAAAGAGCCACGAGCCCCATCAGGTACTTGGTGACGACGATATGCCAGCATCTTCTATGCCGGTACGAGGTCCCGGCCCCAGGCGGCTGCGCCGGCACAGCCCCGTCCCCTCCCCGGCTCGGATGCACAGGGTGGCATTGCTGGTGTCCCCACTGCCGAGCCGGTGACACCCCCCCAGGGATGGTCAGGACCAATATATCTAATACAAGAAATTGACTTTTTTTAAGAATGTTTCTACCCAAAGCTTCCTGTAGAAGCAGAGTTTATTCTTGTGAGGAATGCAATAAATATCTAGCGTTTGCAAAAAAAATCCAGCCCCCCTTCCTCAGGTTTTAAATTTGAGCTCGTGGCTGCTGTCAGGGGCAGGGCTGCGGTGCTGTCCAGGATGGGTTTAGCTCAGCACCCTTCTCTGGCACCCTGCCCGCACTGCCAGACCTCAACGCCGGGCCAGGACCAGCACGGAGCTGCAGCCCCAGGAGATGCTCCTGAGGGAGGTACCTCAGAGGCAGGATCGCTGCCCTGACCCCGATTTTTGGGGTGCCTTCCTGTGCCTCCCTGCCCATCCTCACGCTGGGGCTGATGGAATGGAGGGAGCCCAGCCCTGCAGCGATACTTTGGGATATCTTGGGGAGGCCTCAGCACTTCTGGGCGAGGGCAGGGAAGGGATCATGGAAGAGGTTCAAGAAGGGCGTCGCTGGAGCCGAGGGGTTTGGCTCATGCATCCCGGGTCCAGCTGGAGCCCTGCAACAAGTCCCTGCCCGAGGGCTCGCCTCAGGAGGGGGGGCATTGCTCAGCCTGTTTGCTATAAAATTGCAGTAATTAAACCTCATTTACAGAGCTCAAGTACAAGATGAGCAAACAGTGGTGGCTGTTTGCATTTATTCATCTGCAAACTATGCAATTAGGATTGCAGAACCGGGAAGAAGAGCATCATTGTTCCCCCCCACCCTGGCCCTGCTCACTCACAGGGAGCTGAGCTCCCGGGCCAGCCAGGCAGGCAGCAGCTGGGAACTACCTCCCGAAATAAAGTCATTTACCCCGGGGCACTGGGCCAGGTTTAAAAACGGGCTCGGCAACGCTTTGCTGAACTCTCTGTGTCCAACTGCCAGAGGCAATAGCCCAGGGCAGGGGATGCACTGAGCTCTTCGAACCGGTTCACCGGAGCAGAGCGGTCCGGTTTCCCGCACCCGAAAGGCTCCCGGAGCCTCCTCCGGGCCTCTCCCAGGGATGGCTGCCTGGCTCGCAGCAGCAGGTCGGGTTGGGATCTCCCTTGCTCTCCCTTTCCCAGGTTTTGCTGCACCAGTCTCTTCCCTGACCCAACTGGTTCACAAAACCTGTCAGCCGGCAGCCACAGGCTCCGCCAGGGGAGCCCCCGATGGCTCCCCCCACGCAGCCCCTCGTTCCACTCCCCGCACTCGAGGAGGGTGGCAGCAGCTGCCACCCACCCCTCAAGTGGCAGATGCTTTTTGAACAACTCCAGCAAAGCCGCACATCTCAAAACATGGCCAGGGCTGCCCCTCTCCCTGCTTGCACTGACACCTGGGGTGCAGGCAGAGGGGATGCAGGGAGGGCACCCAGGAGTCCCCTGGCCGCAGCAGCCCCGACACGGCTGCCTTCGCACCCTGTCACACACTTACCTGAAAAAGAGGGAGGCACCAGGGCAGAGCTGCCAGGCTAGAAGGGTCTGCAAAAGGTTTGGTTTTGTCCCCAGGTCTGGTCTCACCTGCTGGAACAGCCGGGCAGCCTGCACGCGCCACGCCCCAGCAAAGGGCACAGAAACCAGAAAAATCAAAGCCTTGGAGACACGCCATGAATCAGGGTTTCGGGGAGTTGGTTTATGTGGAGCTCCGTCCGGACTCGTTGCCCTCCTCTTGTGCCAGAGGGACGTGCTCCAGCCCAGACCCTGGCGCAGGGACACGCTCGCCGAAGACAGGGACAAGAGCATGGCGGGGGGGGGAAAAGAAAGAGACAGCAGTCAGAACTACTCACAGAGGCAAAATTTAATGGCAAGTCATCTTCCCTCCTTTATTACACCTTGGTTAGCCAAACAAACAAACAAAATTCTGCAGGTAAAAAAAGTTTTAATGATCACACAGCACTTTATACATATATTGTAAGCAACCAAGCATCCACATCTGCACGTGAACAACACACCTCTAAGCATGGCCTCAATAGTCAGGTCTTTTTTTTTTTTCTTCATTAAATACTGTACAGAATCAAGGCTACAAACTGATTTTGTAATGCTTCTTCCCCAACCCCAGCACTTAAAACAGTTACAGGCTGCTCTCATTTGTACATCACACAGTCGTGTAGCCAGTTTTAAGGCTAACAATATGCATCATGCTTTGGCTTTTTTTGTGTGTTTTTAAACTTTTTTTTTTTAAGGTTTTAGCCTTTTAGATTTTTGTTACCCTTAAATATTACATACATACACAAAAAATTACATAGCTGCAGTGTGCTCACCACCAACCTCATCACCCAGGAGCTTCACATTATCAAAAGCTTTAGAAAATTTGTAAACCTCTGAGCACGCCTCGGCTTGGGACAGCTGCAGAGCGAGCGATGCCGGGGGAGCGGCAGCCGGGGAGCAGCACCCCCTTCCAGAAGGCCGATACACACCTCCTCCTCGGTAGGAAGCCCCAGGAACCTGTGCAAAAGCTCTTAGTAGGATCAGAGGAAACAAAAGAGACTTCTTGGGTGAGGGGGGGGAACTGGGCAGCTCACACAGTGCAGGGGGGCTCCCTGCTCTCCTTGCCCGGGCGGGTGGGCCAGGCAGGGAGCTCTAAAGATCTTCCAGCCCCAGCTCAGCCCTAAAGGGTTTTCTCCCTCCCTGCCCGGCCCAGGGGACAGAGAAGCCAGGATCTGTACCTCAGCAACCACGACTTTGTCTGGTGAGGAACCGTGAGGAAGAGGTTCCGTCGTTTGTGGAACAAGCCTGCCCTTCCCCTGCCCCGAAGCAACAGCCTCACCCCCTCTGCCCTTTTTAGCTTGGAGACACCCCCACTCCTCCTCCTCCCTCAAAGGGATTCATTCATTTAGCACCAGCCACAGCCAGGCAGGGCCCCGAGTCAGAGGCAGCCCTGCCCTGCCCGTGGCTCAGAGCATCTCCCTGCACCCTGAACCGGGGTCACTGCGGTGCCAGACCCCCGCCTGCCGGGAGCGCAGGATTCCCGGTGCTGGGGCAGGGCCAGAGCTGGGGCGCAGGCGACTGCCCCTGTCGCAGAGCTCCGCAGGCTCAGGTCTTTGCTCACAGCCAAGCTCTGCTCCTTCCAGAGCTCCAGGAGCGGGACGCGGCTTCCCAAAATCCTGTCGGTGGACGGTGACACCAGAAGGGCTTTGCTCCAGAGCATCCCGGGGGCAGCTGGAAAGAGCAGGCGCAGGGGGTGAGTGGGGGAAGTTGGGCCCAGGGGTGCAGACCCCGGCACTGCAAGGAGCAGAAAGCACGGCGCAAACATGCCGAGTCCACCCGCTGTCCTGCTGCACACCGAGAAGGGCCAGATGCTGGGCCGGGCTGGGGGGAAGGGACGCAGCCACATGGAGCAAGAGCGAAGGAGGGTTTTGGCTCAAGCCTGGCGCCGTCCCCCTGCGCTGGCTGGAAGCACCAGCTCACTGCCCGACGCCACACGGATGCCGAGCGGGCGCTTCTCCAATGCCTACACACCGGCCGAACGCAGCAGTGTTGGGGTGCGGTCCCACCTCTCCAGAAATGAAAGTAAGTGCCTGCACACGGAAAAAAGAGGCTTCAGGAAGGTGTCTTGACCACGAGGACTCTGGCAAGTCACTGCTTCAAAGTGCTCACGGTGACCAGCTCAGGCAGCTCCCCGGCTGCTGACACACGGGCTCATCTCTCGCCAGCCGCTGCCCAGAGCCGCCCGGCAGCGCCGCGGTTGAGATGGGGGACAGTGCGTGCTGTGCCCACGGTCGCAGCGGGCCCAGGCCACCGGGGGAACGGCTGGAAGGGAAGGAACTGGGAAGAGTCTGCACAGCGCCTGGCGTGCTCCCGCCACCGGCTGAGGAGCAGCACAGGAACAGTCACAAACCTCGCCACGACACGACAGCTCCTGTCCCTCGGGTGCCCCCCGCTCAGACGGCTCCAAAACACCCATCTACAGCCCAATGCCGGAGAAGCAGCAGCTGTGCGGGGTTCGTCACCCAGCCCAGCTGCCAGACCTACAGCAACAGCCCGAGCTGCCCCCTGCCCGGGGGAGGAGGAGATGAGGGGGTGCAGTGCCGTGTGACAGCCGGGCTGGCTGGGAACGAAAGACGCCAATACCCAAGCAATAAGGGCAGAACCCTGAATCCCACGTATTTCTAGAAGACGGGCGTGCACGGTGAGGAAAGGGAAGTTTGCCTTACTCTGGAGAAAAACAAGTGGGGATGGCTACAATCGCTTCCAGAAGACCGACCAGAAGTCGCAGAACTGGATGGAAACCCCGCGGCACTACCAGGGCAGCACAAGTGTTAGTGCAGAGCTCTGGTTCTCTCTACCAAAAGTCCCGATCGGAAGAATCTCGTGGCTGTCAGTGAACAACTAAGACTAGAGCAACTCCGTATGGTGTCGACAACTTCAAGGCAAACACAACCCAATGTCTAAGTAAATAGAAGCTGGGGGTAGACTTCATAAAACCCACGGCAATGCAGAGAAAAATGAAAGACTGGGAGGGCGTTGCCCTTCGCTCCCAGGTGCTACAGCAATCGCTGATCTCCTGGCTTGAGCCCCAGCAGAACAAACGGCTGGGGACAGCGCTGGGTGGGAAGAGTCCTCGTGTGGAAAGGTGCCCCAGGAGGAAAGTGCAGAGGGAAGGTGGCTGCAAGACTGCTTCTGTGCAGGTCTCAAATCTTACCGTTGCAGGGTCAAACTCGCAAGAGGAGCACAGACAGGGGGGAAGGAAGAAGGGCTGAGGGGGGCAAAGAGTTATTCATGCTTAGACAACCTTTCCTCGGAGGAGCAATCAGGCCTACCGCCTTCTTTGGAACAAACCAAGCTGAGGAAGAAAAGCTGGAAGGAGAAGCCAGTTTACTGGTGACAGTGTGTGACAATTTCCTTTCTGCTGCTTTCCCTTCTCCCCTGCACCTGCCTGTCCCTAAACCCGACCGTTTATTTGTCCTCTGTCCACTCCGGGATGTTGGCCCCTGCTAAGGCAGCCCGGTACTGCTGCAAGACACCGCGGATGCTTTTAATGAACCCCTTGGACAAAGGGAAGAGGGGGAACCCGATATCAGGGTAACCGCTCTTCTCCGGAAGGAAACTCCTGTAGCTCTTTCTCCTTTTCTTTGGTTTCACGCTGGGCTGCGAGGCAGAGTCCTGGGCAGCCTTCCCCTCGTCCGTTCGGTCTCTGGCCAGGTCCGCTCCCCTGGCTTGGCCTGTGCTCTCCGAGTCTGAGTACCGCTGGAGATCGCCAGCGCTGGGCGCCGAGGTCGCGAACTCCGACTCGTCCAGCTCCTCCTTCCCGTCGAGCGCCGAGTCGGAGAGCTCGGCGGCCGCCCCCTGCTCCGAGCTGCTGCCGTACTCGCCCAGCGACCCCGCAGTGTCTCCCGGGCTCTCGGCCAGGGTACCGCAGGCGGAGAGGAGGGAGGCGGAATCCGCCCCGTTGGCCTGTTCGTGGCTCCGCTCCACCAGCTCGTTCGTCTCCAGCCAGGATTCGATGCGGGACACGAGGCGCCAGCCGTTGCAGCGAAAATGCTCGCGGATTTCGTGCTCGAAGACTTCGACCGGCCTGCGCAGCAGCTGCATCATGGACTGCACCACTCGGATCAGGGTCATCTCGTTGTAGCAGCGACTGTTCTCGTAGCCCTCCTGGAGACCCCGGTCGCTGTCAAAGCCCGCCTCGTTGTAGTAGGGCTCATTCACCAGGATGAGACCTGCCAAGAGAAGGGCAGGCCAGGGAGTTAAGGGAGGAACTTTACCCCCAACCACCGTCAGACGCTGCTGGACCCTGATTTCTGCCAAGGCGGTCGAGATTCAAGGTCACAGCACCACCCTGCCACGGCATGCCGCCAGCTTCTCCGTCTTCAAGAGCAGAGGCCAGGCTGGACAACCAGGAACCTCCAAGATGCAACGGGCTGGTATCGCAAGCGGAGCAGTCGTGTGGACGGGTCTGTGGCCTCCTGCCGTCGTGGTGGGATCTCGGATGCCAGAGTGGCATTAAAGATCCCTGGCTGGGATCCACCAGGGCGATGCAGAGCACACACGACAGCAGAGGAGGCCAAAAGGGCAGGAGGGGAAAGGTTTCACAGCTCCCTTTCCTCCTAGCAAACCAATCCACTAACACACTCAAGGTTTTCTTTCTCAAATATTTTTGTTTCCCTCCTCCTCTGAACCAGAACAAAGGTCAATCTCCAGCAACAGCCTTTGAATCGGCCAGGTCCGGCCCTTCCCAGCGCAGTCCCAGCAGACACAGCAGCTCTGAGAGTGAATACTGTTTCCCACACCAAGCTTTCTCCTGCTTGCTTCTGGTCTAACCTAAGCTCATGTAGGCAGCAATGGCACCAACAGTGCCGTGCTGGCAGCCTGCCGCCAACCGCGGTACAGCTGGTGGGGGCCAGATCATGAGCCTCTCAAAGCCCGGGCAGCGGGAAGGGGGAGACGAGATTCTGCACTAGCACCAAGCTGCTCCAGTAAAACATTTTGTATTTCATTTTCTAAATTCGGATCCTCAGCTTTGTAAATGAGGAAAAGCTTTTATCGCGGTGTCGTTCCCCACGGCAGGGTACAGGGGGACGCGAGACTCCCGAGGAGCAGGAGCTGCCTGCTGACCCGAGGCAGGAGCCTTCGCTCCGTGTCAAGGGTTTCTTCGAGTCACATGCCTGGGCTCCCCGCACAGAAAGTCAGCCTTGAGAAGAGTTTTGATTTAGCCTGCCTGCTCTCAAACCAGATACAGTAGGGCAAAGCCCTATGGCAGGAAGCCCTAGGGCTGGTCTGGACACACCCCTGATTCCTCTCTGCTTCAGGAGGAGCATAAACACCAGCATCGTGCAAAAATATGCCCAGTGCAGGGCGGGCGGGTGACTCGGCAGGGACAAAAAACAGTCCTGCAAAGGAAGCCCAGTTTAGCAACTTCAACTAACTGGCTGAGGACAAGGTGGTTCACCTTTGTCAGCTCAGAGTAACAAGCAAAGCAGCTCTGTGCTTCGCTGCCGCAGTGAGGAGAAAGGAAAGCATTGTGTCAGAGACCTGGGCTGCAGCCAACACCGAGAAAAGCCTGCACCTGCTTCCACTGCTGAACTGGAGAGATAAGGACACTGCCTTGTCCAGCAGGGAGAGAGCAAAAAGCAGCACTGACCCAACCGGGCTGGCAGATCCCCATCATGTGCCCCCCTCGCCCCTCCACAAACCTGCATCCCCTCCTCCCCCACCTTTTCCTGTCCGAGCTCTGCAGGAGCATTTACCTTGGATGGAGATGAGTACTTGAAGGAGGCTGGATTTACTGGTCCACCTTTCTGTCCCCTGAAAGGCACATACGGGCATGTTAAAGGGCTGAGGCACCACCACTGTGCTCTGTAATAATCGGTAGATGAAGCAAGGCTCCAGTTTCTCTGCATTCCTGCCGCTAAGATCCCGTGGCTCACAGTGGGAGCAAGGGACTGACTCCACAAGCGCCTGATGTGCTGGCGTCCCAGGGCACCAACCCATCTCCCCGTTATTTTTTTGCCAGCACCACACCCCATCAAGGCCATTTCTACCTGGAATGGTGTAACCCCTACACACCAGACGCCAGTTCCAAGCCCTCCCCAGCCGTCCTGTTGATCTACCTGCCCGAAGCGCAGCGTTTCCCTGGCTCTGTTTATTCCAAGTCTCCACGATCTGTCTGCGGCGCGGCAGACAGGGACTCAAACCATGGGAGAACACCCCGTGCTGATGTTGGCGTCTTTGCTCTGTCCAACTGTGACACAGCCCAGCTGGTCTGACCACAGGTTTCTCATCAAGGAAGGACAGACAAGGGACAAATACAGTCCCAGAAAATGCCAAAGCACACCAGTTACCTGCTGCAGACATCTAAAATCCAAAGTCCAAGCCACCCCCAGCTCAAGCACCACCTGAGATAAGTCACCCAAGACTCTTGGCCTGGCAGGAAGTGGCTTGTTCCAAAAAGTCTCCTGGCACAACCACTGCCGCCCACGGCCCGGTGAAAGCGTTACCTTGCCTATCCACGTGCCCAGGAGGCTGACGCACACTTTGCCGTTGTCGTACAGGTTGGGATTCAGCCTCCCACTGCACTGGGAGAGGTAGCGGAAGAGAGGCGGGACAGCAGGGTAGATGTTGGGGAGCTGGATGTCGAAGAGAAAGAGGCCGTCTTCATAGGGCGTGCGCGTGGGCCCTTTGATAAGTGCTGAGAAGAGATCCTGCGGAGAGAGGCAGCGTAAGCGCCGTGAAGCGTCCTCTTACCTCGGCAGGGTTGTACTGGCAGGGAGGGAGAGAGGACACGACGAACTCGGCCCTTGCAAGAGTCAGCTCAGCAACAGCCTCTCAGGGCACCTTCCCCTCGAAGCTGCACTTCTACCACGGCCTGAGGGCACGGCGAACCTTCGGAGGCGCCCGAGCTGCTCGCTGGTTACACCAGCCCCTCGCTGCTGCTCGCTGGTTACACCAGCCCCTCGCTGGTTACACCAGCCCCTCGCTGGCTGCTCACTGGTTACACCAGCCCCTCGCTGGCTGCCTGCCTGCCCTTCCTGCTCGGCGGGACAGGCAGCTTGGTGAGCCAAGCACCCGAAATAGGCTTCTCCCCTCCGTTGTTTGCCAGCCTGACTCGGGGGACGCAAAAGGAGCTGTTTACGGTAATTAGAGCCATATTTCACATGCTGCACACATTCCCACAGCTCTGGTGCAAGGGATTAAGGTTAAGCAGGGAATTCCAACGGAAGCGATGCGGATGCTGAGGCCAGCACTAACACACAGGCATTTGTGAGTGGGCACTTGCCATTCGATCCTCGAAGGTTTTAACCATGATGCCATCGGGCAGGGAGGTGGCCAGGAGAGCCATCTCTTTCCTCACAGTGCTGAAGAACTTCTTTGCTTCTGGGGGCTGGAACTCCATTTTCTTGAAGGCATGGGTATCTGCAGGGCAAGGAGGAGAACAGAATCAAAACCGGCTTTTGGAAACTGCCACAGGTTCATTTTGAAGGCAAATCTATCCACGTGTTAAACGTATCATTTGGAAGAGAAGGGTTGACTTGCTTTGGTGCTGAGCCAAGAGGCAGCCTAGACATGATCTGGTTTTTTCCCCACACCGTAGTGCAGCCACAACCGGCCTCTCGTGCTCTCGGTGTCCCTGTAACCCCACGAGGAGCCCTGTCCCACAGCATCGCACAGTGAGGACCCTTCCTCTGCAAAGCCTGAGCACAGCTCCCCGTCGCTACTGACTCACACCTGCAGGTGCAGAACAGCTTGGCCACCTTTCCTTTTCGGGTCCGGCCCAGCCAGCTCACCGAGTGCCTTGGGCTCTGCTGTCACCAGTGTTCCTCACAACCAGATGCTCTTTTTTATTTATTTTTGGCTGATTAACATTGGTGCAAGTGAACAAGGACACTCACCCACCGAGGACACCCAGCACAAGAACACCAGCTGCTCCTGCTCTGCTTCTCAACCAACCCGTCTCCGCAGAAGAGTCTGAACAAACCCTGTAGCTCTCAAGAAAGTCTCTGCAGCGGAGAGCGACTGATCTCCGCAGCCCTCCAGAGACCAGCACGGACAAAGGGGAAGCCCGCTCCTCTGGCTTCAGAGGTGCCATTGAGAAGCCAGGTTTAAGTGCCTGAATAGATTGTGCTACACTCCTCCGCAGTGAACAAGCTGCAGAAAGGACTAGGAAGAAGAGGAGAGCCAACCCTAAAGGCCGAGAAGGAAAGGTCTTGGAGAAAGAAACGCGGCAGGACGGCGAGGAAGGACAGCGAACCCCGCACTGGTCTGACCCGACACGCTCACCTGGGGCATACTCCAGCACCGAGAAGACTTCTCCCTTGGCACTGGTGAAGGTGACTCCAGGCTTGCCTCCACTCTGCTGGCAGAGCACTGGTGTCTCACTGGGCCACTCCGACCTCACTGGTGTCTGTGCCTCTGCTTTTTCTTCCTTCTTCTCTGTCTCCACCATGGCTTCCATCTTTTCCTCCTCTGCAATAGCCACATTATCCAAGGTCTTCTTTAGATTTTCCTGAAGCTTTTTAATATCATCCAAGAACTTCTTCTCCCGAGTGGGTTTTTCCAGCTCCACAGTTGGGGAGGTGGGAGAGCCAGTCAGCAGCTGCTCCACAGTCATATTTTTCAGGCTTTCCAAGATCTTGATGGCCTCTTTTAGTTCCCGGAAGCTCTTTGGGGCTCCATCCTTGCCAGCTTTCTCTGCAGCAAGATCTGCAACTGCCATAGCCACAGCTCCCTGGACTTGTTCCTCTACTTTTTTCACCTCCTCTGCTGCTGGCTCCTCAGGCTCTAACTCCTCAATTTTTGGGTGGTCGTCTTCCATGAGGCCATTGTCTGTCTCCCAGCTGTCGCTTTCATCCTCCCACTCGGAGGACGCCCCGCTGGTGCTGCCGTCAACAGAATCGTAGTCCGACTCCTCAATCTCTGATTCAATATTGTATAAGTGCTAAAGGAGAGGGGAGTTACAAAAGACAGCAGAGTAGTTAGGTTGAAGCACAGAGTTTTAGTTGTCTTTTCAACACAGGCAAGTCAGTCCTCCCCACGGAAAGGGAGCTCCCAGGCTGAATTTGTTGGGCTGTTCCAATCCCACCTATACAGGGCGGACTGTGTTTGATCCAAGTAACACGCTCACCCATGACCGGCACAGACTATGAATCAGCATAGCCCCATCCTCCACCTTTCAAAGCAGGGCACTGGGTGAAAAATAGGGCAAGCTCTAGGAGGAGTTCAGCCACCAAGGAGAGCACGCAGGCACCAAACAGGTCCCTGGATGCCCGAGGGTTCCCACAGGCAGAGCTGGTTCAGAAGGTGTAGGGTATCGTGTGTGCAGTCTGTATTTCTGGTCCTGCTTCTGCACCAGCAACTGTGTTGGCACAGAGCCCTGGTTTGGCTGCCTCCACGCTCTGTCCTTCCAGAGACAATGCTGGAACCAGGAAGACATTCCCACACCAGCTTTCTTCTTCTGTGGCACACGCTACTCGTCATCAGAGCCTTGCTATGCTGCTTTAGCTGTCGTACGTCGCTACTGCTTAAAATTCAACCAGGACAATGAAGCCTAAACCCAAGCTGCTGAATAAGCTCTTACATAAAACGTTCCTTTCCTTCACTACAGGAAGCTGAACTCACCCACGCTCTGTCTAGCCTCACCTCTTAGAATCGTGCTTCTGCACATGCTACATCTCTCACAAGGTCCCCCTGTAGAGGCTCACAGACATACTCCAGCTACGAGCACCAACAGAGAAGCAGGGGAGCAAGAACGACTTTATGGGGCTGTATCAGACGCTACAAGACAGAACATTTTATCCACAGGCTTCTGACACTTGAGTGATGGCCCAAGAATCCTCTTAATCTTGCAAGATGCCACCTCAGAGGGTAAAAGTGTATGGACACTCAAAGCCTCGAACCAAACCAGCACTGTTTAGCCAGACCTGTGCCACCCAGAGACAGGCAGCAGGCAGAGGTTAGCTGGGTTCAACACAAGTGACTGCAGGCAGGAAAAGCCATCAAAACTCACTGCCCTCAAAGCTAATCCAAATCTGAGTCGGAAAGTTAATCAGCCAGTTATGCCATCTTTATTTTTAGAGCTGAGAAAAAGCACCCAGACAGCTTGTCTCTGGGCACACGGACAGGCATTGATAAATCACAGTTTTACCAACTGATAATTCACGCTCCTGACATTTCCCCAACTCCCATAATTACGCAGACGAGCAGAATCGAAGGGGCTGGCGTGACACAGCAGGGGCTGCTGCAGAGCCCCAGCACCGCAGCGTGAGAGCAGCCCTTTGTGGCGCGCGCATCAGACCTCCGATTGTGCCCGTGATCCCAGCACATGTGACAACAGGGGGAAGGGACACAGCAGCCTGCTTTGTAACGCTCCAGTCCGCTGCCATAGTGCGGCCATTGACTATTCTACTGTAATTAATGCAGAGCTGCTCGGTTTAAAAAGAAATCTTGATCGAGCGCTTTCTACTCGCAAAGGCGTCTCTGCGGTGGGGGCAGCCGCGTTCACCGCCGCGGTGATGGAGATGGGACCCTACAGAAGCAGGTCTGCTCTCATCTTTCGGCTGTCAGCCTTAGTTTGAGGCAACAAGGAGAAAAAACTGTATGTGGAGCAGTGAATAAAGGTTACAAGACAGTCCAACGAAAACCTTAGAACAATGCAGAAGACAAATCGGTGGGGTTAAGGGGATTAGTAGTGTGGCTGTATCTGTATTTTTAAGCTCGCACTCAACCGCTTTCCCTCCCTGCCCCGGAAGAGATTTGGGGCTGATCCCTAGGTTGGCTCAGGTGACAAATTGTGGCTCCAGTCCAGCTCCTGGACGAGCTTCTTTAGCCAAAGAAAACACTATGAGGCTGCTCCACAAGCAAGACAGAACAGGCAAAGTGTCCAAGCTGGGCAATGCAGCGAACCTGGGCTCAAATCACCAGTGAGCTCTGCAAAGCCTCCTGCAAAGCAGCAGGCGCAGGAGGCCGGGAGCCAGGGCTGTGGTCAGAGCTGGGAACACGCAGCACAGCCTGCCAAGGGAGCAAGAGGCCGTCCCTACTTTCCTATTGTCTGCACTCAAGAGCAGCAACGACTAATTAGTTGACCAGTTCTCCTGACAAAAGAGGGATTTACTTGTGCTAACAGAAGGGGGAAGCCACCCTATCATAAGGGAAGGCAGTGATAAGTAGTGCAAGACTCCCTCACACAGTGAATCTCTCTGTACCCAGGATTTAAAACCAAGACTTGTCGCTCAGCCAAGAATTAGAGCTGCAACGCGACCTCACCTGAGGCAGAATGATAGTCTTGGAGTTATCGGCCCACACCACTTCCACTTTACTGCTGACATCCACACGAGCCACTTGTCCGACCGACGGCTGTGGAAACAAGAGCAGTTGGTCAGTCACTTTTCTCTCCCAGGTGTTTCAGTGCAGATGGAAGGTTTTAAGAAACAGATATTCCCCGGGTTGGAGACCCACCTAAAGCAATGATTGCAGAAGTGGCAGGAGTCCCAGGGTCCCACGGCAGAGGGGAGAAGAATCCTACACGTAGGGTTTCCAAGAGAAACCCCACACCACTGCCACAGAGACGGAGCCAGTATCTCCCCCCCGGAAGGAGGAGGGGACCAGGAGGGCTGCTCTGGCAGCAGATGCTGCTTTCTGGTGAGGAGCAGGAGCCCTGCAGGGCTGGGGCTGTGCCAGCAAGGGGATGGGGCCTTCCTCGGCATGGGGGTGCCCTCTAGTGGGGTGCCACCGCGCACCCCACATCCCCGGCCTGAACAGACAAGTCCTGGCTGGCACAGGGCGTGCACCCTAAGTAGGATCTTGCATGGAAGAAGGTTATTTAGGTCAGCTGAGCAAGCTCGGATGCGTTTCTTGCTGCTGCTGAAACCAGAACCGCAATGGGAGCCACACTAGACCTTTTAACCCTTTCTTAGGGCAGCAGTCTCAAAAGCTGGAGGTGTTCCCTGCCCAGTGAGGAAGCCTGTTTCCTGGCAAAGAGCGTATCCTCTACAGTGTAAATTGTTCCCTCTTCCTCCCCAAGAGATCAACCAGTTCAATAAAATTAACATGTACGTAATAAATCAGATGAAAACCAGAACCCCACCCTACTGCTGCCAAGTGAAACTGGTTTAATGACAAATCCACCTTCAGGAGAAAACAGAATATCCTCATATTAGAAGTTGCTCTGAAATCTTAAGCAAGAGAGTTTGATTAAACACACTCAGGCATACGTTTGATCCCTCTCTCAACTTGGCTCCTTCTCTGCTATAGTCTCTGCCACCAAGGTCAAAGGATTTTGAGGTTACATCTCCACCAGACTTCAGAGGTTCAAAGTGTCACTCATGACAGCAGGGGACACTGATACAGAACTAGCAAGATAAGTTGTTTAGGACGCCCATGGGCAGTCCCGGGCCCTTCTCTGGACTCTTTCAAGTGTCTCCACTAATACCTGGTGAGAACATGGTCACATAACTGCCCAGAACCTACCTCGTCTTCCCTGGCTGTGGCTCCATCCGAGTTGCCGATGCGAATCACAATGTCCGTGGTGCGGAAGCGGAAGTCTGGGTGATCAGCAATATCATACACGCTCACGTCCTCCTCCTCCCCGATCAGCTGCGTTGGAGACAGAACGCAAACATGTCAGCCCCAGGATGCTGCACTGACCTTCAGAGCAAACCTCCAACGCTTAAAAGTACTTTGTGTTACATTTTGTCAGTTTTCAGTTGCTCCAACAGCCCGCAAGGAGCTGCTAATGTCCTGTCTTGTCGCCTCAGCACATCAATCAAGGTACAGGAACCAGACACTCCGTCTCATCTGCTCACCCTCACCTTTACTTCAGGTTCCACATCACTGTGATCATGAGACATGCAAGAACAACACTTTATTCCTTTTGGAACACCCAGATTTCTCAAAGCAGTTCATTGGGGCCTAAAGGGTTTGCTTTTGAAGTGATCCGAGGCAACAGGAAGCATCTGACAAAAAAAACTTGTCAATTAATGGGAAACATATCTTTCCTTTGATTTCTCCTGGAGGAAGAGAGCTAGGAGCCCACAAATAATGAGAAACGGGTCAAACGGAGCAGAGCCCCAGGCCACAGCGATGTTCTGCTTCTGGATGTAAAAGGCTCTGCTCAGTTATGACAACGTGGTCTCCCACCCTAAGGCAGAAACAGGTTGGTGTGGTTCGAGCTCCCCTCTCACCCCCAACTAGGCTGTAGCTTACCAAGGCTCTGCAAAACGCAGCGCTCCCACAAACCCCAAGGAAAAGGTTTTGGGCTGGCTGTAAGCGACAGCGCCCGGCAGAGGCAAGCAGGGCAACATGCAACAGACTGGTTCTCTATGAACCAACAAAAATGGGAGAAGAAAAGATTCTCATAGTGAACTCAAGAAATCAACTGCCTGTGACAACTGCAGCAAAACCTCCATCAGTACCAGAGTCTGACGCTGACTACGGGATGTAAACCCTCTGCTTGGTCTTTGCTGCCTTGCAGGCATCTACAAATGTGAAGCGACAACACCTCTAGCTAAGCCTCCCAGGTCCAACAGCACGTTGCTGTTCCACCCTCAAGGGCCAGCTGCACTGAAGAGCTGACTCCCAGGCTTATCTGTGCGCATTTGTGAAGCTTGTGCTGTTTTGTGGCCACGTTCTCTCAGCTGGTTCCAACAGGCGCTGGCTCCTGCACTTACCTCCACATCATCTCCGCTGGATTTCAACTTGAACCACTTCACCACGCAGGTACGGCCAATATGGTCACCAGACTGCACGACTCCGTACAACCCGGGGTCCTGGGAGCTCTGAGCTTTTGGTCGCAGTGGCAGGAAGGAAAACAGACAAGTTACGTGGAGGAGCGCAGGCTTCGCGCAGCAGCTGAGGCTGTCAGCTCCCAAGCTCTCGTGGCTCAAACCTTCCTCTAGGGAATGGCATAAGGAGAAACAGTTCTTCCTACACGTTCAGCTAATGAGTTGCACTTGAACGGGGCACAGAGTGATGATAAAGTAATATTATGTTGCATTGGCCTGCTCTTGAGCTTTGTCACTGAGAGAAAACACGCTGTCACCTCAGTGCTCTGCTCTCCAAATTAGCTCTGCACCGAGACTGTCAGAGTTTCTGGACAGGCTGGCCAAGAGCTCCCTGGGAATAACCCTGACTGCCAAGCTCAATGGTTTTGTTCCTCTGAAAAAATGAACTGAACAACGAAGGCAGAAGGCAGGCAGGAACATAAGTGTGTATGCATGCATCAGGGCTCCAACAGCATCGAAGCTGGTACCCAGTACACTGGTACCCAGACATCTTTCAGATTTATCTGGCTGACAAGGATCCACCTCCTGGCATCCTCAGCAGGGGGGTGCAAGGAACTGCAGGCATCCCAGACTGCTCAGAGTATGTTTGACAGAGGAATAGATTCCCAAAGGCCAAACTAACCCACAAGACTAGTCAGGCTATTACTCATCAGAAATGCCCTTGCAAAACTGCATCTTTTTTTGTCAAACCAGCTTTCCCTCTTCCCAACCTGACCGTATCTTGTGCTCCCCACTCTGGAGGGTCTAAGCCCGCTAGAAAAGGAGCTGAGAGCCAGATGGCATGCCATCAATATTTCATGTGCAAATGCTGGAAGTCTCCTTGAACTTGTACCGTGACCCTCGCTAGCATCACCGATTGGTTTGGTGAAGAAAAAGGGATGTAAGAAGATGCCTCTGGGTCCCAAAACCCTCCAAGAAAAAAAGACAGATAAGCCATACAGAGAAGGCAGCCTGAGGCAAGCTGCTCATTTCTTCCTTATTCTGTGAGAGAGCTCAGAGCCCTTTGTACTTTCAAGGGGAAGGTGGGCCACCTCTGCTCTACAAAAATACTGAGAATCCCAGCTTTGCTCCACAGCATTTATTCCTTCCACATCCTGCCTGCTGTCATAGCTCAACTTTGGTATTTAAATAATGGTTCTCTGCTGACAGTCACGTTAAGTCAGCTGAATCGCTGTCAGTCCCTTGTTAGGCTCTGGTACCTACCTCAAGTGAGTACTACTAACAGCTACGGCAAACACGGCTACAACGCACGTTAAGGCATCCAGATTGAAGACTACTTTGCAATTAAGAGCATGTTTGTCCCCTGAGAAGAGCATTGCTTTGACACCCAATACCTCTTTTGTCCACCACAAAATCCCCAGGGCAGAACTCGTTGTTGTCCAGATGATGGACTGGAATCAGCTCGTTGGAGCGAATGTTTGTCTCCACGGTGCCATCCTGCCACATCACGTCAGCCGAAGTCATCGTGGTCACCACTTCCACAGCAACCCTGGGAACACAGAAAGGCAACGAGTTACCAGAGGGAAAGTGCACGAGCACAACCAGACCGTGATGCTGCCAACGGGAGGTGTCAAGCTGGATCTCCGTGACACCAAGGCAGAGGCAGATGAGCGGGCGGGGGAGCGAGTCAGGGCCCCCCATCTCGTCCCAGCAGCAGCAGCCGCTCAGCAGCAGGCTTTGGTCTCACGGGTGCTCGATCACCGCAGGTGCCACATCCCTGCCAGCCTGTATCACAGGAGGACTTACTTTCCAGGGAGCTGGTGCTGAGCTCACTTTTGTTATGCATAGCAGAGCAAATTAACATCTACTAGCACCCACTTTCTACCCCTGGCAGAGGCACAACAGGAGCTTAAAACACTTTGAAACTGAAGATCTCTGCTGAAGCACCTTCTAGCCTGGCAGCTCTGAGAGGTCTTTGATGCTAGCAGCGTGGGACTGGAAAGAAAGATAACACAGCATCCATTTCAGCCCTTTCAGTAAAAACAAAAAAAAAAGGCAACATACTGAATGTGGGTAAAGCAAAAGGATTTTGTTTAAAAGAGACAAGTCCCAGCTGTTCGAACACACACATGTGTGTCTCTGCAGCTCAGAAATGAAACCCGAATGTGCAACAATGGGCCGCACGCTGGTACTGCACTGTGGGGCGTGACAGAGCTGCTTGAAGAGACAAGATGCTCACGGGCAGGAGGAACAGAGCTGCAGTCTAGCTGGACAGGCTCTTCTTATGAGTCCTCCATCATTTTCGTGCCTCCTACAGCACAGACCAAACTGAATCCCATGCCGATTTTAAATTTTGTCTTTATTTTGCTGGCCAAGCCTTCCAGACATAACACAAGTGCTGCATTTATGTTGGGTTCAAGTCAAACCATAAAGAAGATACAATAGGCAAAGCCAACTGTTTTCCTCCGGCACTGTTTTTATGAATGCCGGGGAAGTATTACTAAGTGGAGATAATATGAAGTTTCTAGTAGGGCCAGCGCTCAACAGCAGAAGGTGCCAGAGAAGGATATTTGTGACAGGTCCAGTGCGGTGGGTGACATGCCAAGGGACGGCTCCTGGGAGAAGCGGGGGCACGTGCAGCCGAGGACGGGCAGGGGAAAAGGCAGCCTACCGAGGAAATGACACAGCCCTGTCCGCAGTGCAGCTTGTGCTGCTTCACAAGCAAAAATCACAACCTGGCATTAGTGAAAATCCCTGTATATCCTCACTAATAAACAACCAGAGGTCTGTGAGCCGCCTGGAGAGCTGCAGCAGGGCACTCGCCCGCGGCGGGACCGCGCGCCCGGCCGACCCCTGCAGCCAGAGACGCTCCCGAGCCGACACATCAGATCTGGGGACTTCGCCGAGCCCGTGCTCGCTGCCCTTCTCAGCAGTGCCTGGCAGCACCTACTGATGGCCTCGGCAGCTCCGCGTGAGCATTCAAACAGGGAAGGCTCCTCACACTAGGCTGTGACCAGCTGCCACAGGAGCCCTTCAAAGTGGCAGCCAGGGTTTCACATTCTGCAGCTGAAAAAGCCTCTGTTTCTTTCCCTCTGTGACACGGCTGCCTCTGCCAAGTGTCCCAACATCTGATCTCTGCATTTCCTGCTACAGAGCTGCCCAGATCCAGCACAGGGATCTCCTGGTGCCGCAGGGATTTCTCCCCACTGCCTGTATGCTGCAGAAAGCCACCAGGTTTATCAGCTAAGCTCTCCTTAATGAAACATTTAATGAAACAGAGGCATTCAGCAGGGGACCGAGAAGTGAGAGTAAGCTGAGAATCAGCTCCTAAGAACTCTATCACACACTCCCATTTTTTCTCTCACTTGAATACTGCTCTGCCGAGGTTTGTGACCTTCAAATTCAATTTCTTCCAAACCCACAAGGACTAAACGAGCTCTCCTTGCATACGGGCAAAGTTAAAATACCTAAACAAAATGCAAATGAAATTTGTGACATTCTCAAACTACCGGATCCCTCGAATCCTGTTAATGTCACTTTTCAGGGAGGATTCTCACATATTATCTTGCACTAGTTCATTTCTGATGCGGGATCTGTACACAACTAAGTAGCCCAGGGAAGGCAGTAAGACAGGTCAGCCAGGTGTCAGATGTCTTTGCATCTCCTGAAAAGTTCAAACTCTCAAATCAGGTAAAAGCTAAAAGCTGCTGAGGTCCAGTTTTACCCAGACACGGGCAGATACATGCACTGCTCCCTCCCTCAAGCTACTGAAATCACTTCCTCCAAGGCTCTCAAGGAGCGTATTCTGTTCATTAAAAAACACCATAAAATGCATATACTGCTGGCAAAAAGTTGCCAATATCTCTTCAGAGCAGGGTAAGGAAAACGGAGACCACTGCAGAGCAAAGTCCTGCCAGCACAGACCTCGGTGCTGATCGGGGACAGCTCTGAGGATAAGCTGCTCGTTCCTGCGAGCAGGGTCTACCCTGCAGAAGCTGCCAATGAGGTAACCAGTTAGTGCCGTGTTTAAGCTGCATGATCTTTATCCACCTGTCTCTTTCTCTGCGTGCCGAGCCTCGCGCAGCACAGATATTCTGCCGATGCCCCGAGGCATCGCTGAAATAGAATAGCATCAGTGTCACGTCACGTGGGCCCAGCTTCATCAGACGCTGGACTGAGACCAAGCTGATTTCTCACGGGCCACTGCACAGTCATGGCAAGATGATCGCTGCCGGTTACTACCTACCAGGCTGTACCCTACCGCGAGGCACGCCACGTCCTCCGAGCTGCAGAGGTGGTTCAACATCCAAGAACTTTGATAAGGGAGGTTTCGGCAAGCATACGTGGGTTTGGAAATCCAACTCACCTGTCTCCGGGCTTAAACTCTCGTGAAATCTTGGTCTTCTTCTTCTTGTGCTTCCGCTTCAAGTTTTTGATGGAAAGAGGGATGCTCTTCTTGCGGCCGGTGCCGCTGCCACTCTGGGATGAGGCAGTGGAGCTAGCAGAGGAGGTGACAGAGCTAGTGTCATCAGTGTCATCAGCTGCCTCATCATCAGCATCTTGCTCCATGGACTGAAGCCGGTAGTCAGAGGAACCTTCATCTTTCAGCAGAAAGGGAGGCTGCTGCTGCTGTTGTGCTGCTGCTCCCTCTTTCTCCTTCTCCGTTTCTTCAGGCTGCTCCTCCTTTCTCTCCCCAGGGCTCGGTGCACTGTTGGAAGAGTCATCCAGCTCACACTTGGAGCCAGGCTTAAGCTCTTCGGATTTTTGGTCGGCAGGCGGGGCAGGCTCTTTGTCAGGGGCTTCACTGGTGCTCTGAGACTCCGGGGAACACGACATGATCTTCACTATCTGCTTCTTCAGCAGCCGCCTCACCTAGAGAGAGCAGACCTGGGTCAGCCAACGTGCCTGTACACTCCACAAGCTGCCGGCCAACCTGGGGAACCATCAGCTTCGTACAGGGAGGAAAACAGCACCCACGGGCCTCCGCACCCTCAGCCACACCAGACCTGCCAACCGTTATCTGACCACTGCTCGACTCGGGAGCAGCGCTGGGCTCGTCCAAGGAAAGCCAGCTTTGCTCCTCGCCGCTATTTTAAGCATGTTCTGAACTTTTTGTTATGGAAGGTCACAGGAGGCTGCACAAGTTAATCTATGTAGCAGACACAGCCAGGGAGGGAGGCCACCGTGCACAGTGACGATATCCTGCTATTCTCGGGACACCGCTGCCCTACAGCCAGCAGGTAGAAACCGTAGGATGACCCACTTGGCCTAGGAAGTAAAGACTGCCCTCTTGTCCCACTGCAGCAAGGATTTAACAGAACAGTTCAGCTCCATGAGAAACCCGAGGTCACGCTAATGGAAACGACGTGTGCCTAACAGCCAGGGCACACCAGCTCTGACACAGCCTGGCCCCTGCAAGGTGACACCTCTGTGTCCAAGGTCCTGTTCATGCTCTCTCGTGGCATTAGCTGCATGCTTCACCCAGTGCAGTCACACTGCTGGACAAGGTAACTTCGCTGCTGCAACAACAAGCCATTACTCTTTACAACAACCACTTCAAGAGTCACATTTCAGACCACGTGATTACCAGGAAGGTTTCTGCTTTAAAAGCCACAGCAGCCAGAAATGCTTCGAGAAGTCAACACTTCCCTCGACTCCTCAACTCACCTTTTTGGCAACCGATCCTTCGCCCAGGACACAGTTCCTCTCAGGGCATTCACAGGTGATTTTTGCAGGTTCCACTTTGTCTGGGAACACATAGAGGCACCTTTCCCCAAGCTGCCTTTGGGCATGGTCGAAGCACCCCAGACGCCTTACCCTGGTAGAAGAGGAAGACAGGCATAAGCCAAGTGCAAAAGCAGTAGCAGAACCCAGCAGTGACAAAGGCCTTCACAAGGCTGGCATGACCTCAGGCCAGTGGCACTTCTGCTGGGGTGGCAGAAGCTAACACCACACCAAATATTTTCCAGGCACACAATTGTAGAGGAGGAGTGGGAATCTCACCAGGGACTGGGTGAGGATACAAAGGGTTTGGGTGGGACACCAGAAACTCCTCTCCCTCCAGCTTCCCCTCCCAGGGACAGCTGCCAAGAGACATTTGAAGTCAGCAGTGGTTTGGGGTTTTTTTTTGCTGCCATCTGAGAGCTGCTCTCCTCCAGCTTATGAACTCCAGGCAGGAACCACACGGCATTGTGCTATCACTCATCTGGCTTTTCTTTCCCTGTTTTTGTCCAGCCCATTTCTGAGCTGCCGCCTGCAGAGGGCACCAGATGTTCCTGCAGCACAGCCTGGGTCCAGAGCAGGACACACACAGCTGAAGGATGCAGCCTGCTCCAGACCCGAGTGGAAGGACAGACGCAGCAAGATGCTGCCAGACATTGTACGTCTCAGCTGTGCGGAGCTGGTGGGATGCTAGCCCTTGTATTGGTAACCAGGTGTATGCTAATCTAATTTGGAAGTTATTCTCTCACATTTTTGAAGCTCTAAGAGCACACAAGCAGGAAAAACCCACTGGAAACAGCAGCGCTGTGGCTAATCGGTCGGTAGGCACGTCACCCAGGCTCTGCAGGCCCTGGGTACTGGGAGTGAAAAAGAATTTTCAACTGATCTCACCTGGACAGTTTCTCCTGGCTGATTATTGAGGGAGGAGGGCTCACACTGTCAGTACCTCCAGGACAGAAGCTTTTAGTGATCCAAGTAACCTTTAGTTCTACCACCTGTACCTACAATGTAAATAGAAAGAAAGCAATTTAATTTTTCAGAGACTTTCTTCCTAGACTAGTATCTGGGATCTGAACGTTTAAGCACAGGAAGGCAGCAAATCTGCTTTTAGTATTTAAGACAACCAAGTGCAGTTTCACCACATCCAGGACCACCACAGTGCTCCCACAGCATGGCTCGTGGCAACACCCAGAGCTCCTATAGTTTGTAAAATT
Source organism: Trogon surrucura (assembly GCA_020746105.1). Lineage (NCBI taxonomy): Eukaryota > Metazoa > Chordata > Aves > Trogoniformes > Trogonidae > Trogon > Trogon surrucura. The sequence continues at coordinate 12,704,606 of CM036635.1, read as the reverse complement.
CAAGAAAGATGGCATCTGGCTTGGGAAGAAAGCTATAACACATACAAATCAGCAGCCCAGTGTCACAAAGACAAATGTTAATGGACTTGGAGCCGCTCCCTCTTTCAAAGAGTCAGCAACATTTCTCCCTTTTTGGATAGCACGTGACATTAAGTTTCAACAGAAGAAGTGCTTCTACTACCCTAATGATCAGCAGTACTGGCCTGTAAGAGCGCTGGCACGCGATTGCCCACGGGGTGCCAGCAGGGACCCTCGGGAGGAAAACCCAAACCACGCTCAAAAGTCCTGTCGGTTCACAGTGAGAAATTTGTCACCTCAGAAGAACAGAGCCCCAGGGAGCGGGCTCTTGGGAGGTTACCATGGCAAGCTGACTCTGCTCCAAAACGCCAGCCAGGGACCATCCAACGCAGAAGGTGGCCACGTGTCAGCTTCTCAGTCCTTACCTCTTCCACCACCACTCTGAACTTGCTCTTTGTGCTCAGAACAGGCTTCACCCCCGAGAGCCACTGCACACTGGAGAAGACTTTAGAAGGCCCAATGAGGACTTGCCCAGGATAAAAGCCATATGAATCATCAAAGAAGAGACCCTGTGGGAGAAAGGGAGGGGGAAAACACAGCATAAAGGACTCTAACATTCCAGCCTTTCTCTTCTCTCATTCACGATCAGTAAGATTAACCGTACAGCCCCACAAGTTGCCCATCTCCTGAAGCTCGTTCCTCTCCTGAAACCAGCCCGGCAGTTCCTATAGCAACCTGCTCGGTCACACATCTGAACGGGACTGTGACTCAGTGCGGGAGAAGCAAAGGTACTTGCAAAAACCAAAAGATTCACATTTCCACACGAATGTTCTCAGCAACAAGGTAGCCAAGAGGGGCTGAGTCCTGGGCAACAACACCCATCTCTTTTCCATGATCTAATTCAAGCGCATACAGCTTTCGGAGCCAGAGGGTGCTTTCTTTCACTTCTCTCCTCATTCAATTAAGCTTGTAAGCATTATTCCTGCACGAGGTGGATTAGTTAATACGACAGTTCTTTGAAAACAAAACAGGATGGTAAACACACCAATTGCTTTCCCAGAGCTCTTTCCCACTGATATTTAGAGTGACTTGATGAGCCGAAGACTCAGAATGTGGGGGCGGACAGTTTAGAGTAGATCAAATAGTGGGCACAAAACTGTAGCTATCAAGTCTTGTTATTTTTCAGAAAGGATAAGAGCAGTGTGACAAGACCTAAATCAGGTAAGGATCTAACCCACAGCAATCCTGAGTACAGTATCAAGAGTAACACTGGAGACAACTCATGTTTCAGACCAAACCACAAGTCTCCAGAGGACTACATACGCTTTGAAGGCAGCCTGACTCAAAACAAGAGATCTCAAAACTGGGTAGCCAGAAGCTGGATGCTGTTACAACATCCATTTAGCAAGCAGAAACCGTACTGCACGGCACAAAGTGGCGGAGCCTGAGACACCAGAGAATATCCAGCCACAGACCACTCCTGTACAGAATGAGAAAATCAGAGCAGCACATCCTATTAAACTTACATTCCACTTACTCTTCAAGAAACAGACCTCAAAGTTTAAGAGCAGCACAGTTTTAGATCAAAGGGACCTTTGCTTTGAAGGCTGGGAAGGATAATGGCTGAGTGCACCACAAGCTCTTAAGAATTACACGGCATTCTCGGTCAGCGCCCAGGGCTGCTGCCAGGAGCGCAGCGAGGCCCTGCTGATGCTGTTGGGGAGAACGAGCAAGCTGCCGTCACCCTTCGAAGGTGAGAGAGGTTAGATCCCATCGTCACACAGGGAATTCTTTTACCCAGTAGGTAACAAAACCTTCCCCAACACATGATTTGGAAAATGCCAGCATGGTGGCAGGTCTCCATTCGGAGAATGCGACCGACGACAATAACAAGAGACGGTATTTTACGTGATCTGGAAACGTGCTTCTAGCAGCACACCTTTTAAACAACGTGCCCTTTTCCAGAAGGGGAACAATCCTGGACGTGTCAAATGGAGTAAGAGCCTTTTCAAGCATGTACAGATGGAAGGAGCAGGCAGTGAACTGCCTTGACACCAGCCATCTGACTGCACACGAAGCAAGTTGTCTGCAAAGAACGCAGTTGGATACACTAATTGTAATACCTCCTCAAAACCCACTCATTACTAGCATTGCCTTTAAGCTACATCCTCTTACACTTCAAGTGAAGATCTAGGGAAGTGCTTCTTCAGCTGTAGCGGATCATTTAGTTTCTAGGATTGATAACTGCCTTTCTCCCTCCCTCCTTACAAGACGATCAAAGGCTCTCAGCAGAACCAGAAGCTCACCGAGTCACTGACGTGAGGACAGACATCATACAGCTTGGCTCCGTCTTCTGTGCTCATAGAACACCTGGAAAAAGAGACAAGAGACATGGTGACATTTCCAGAGCCACCCATCTCCAAGGCAAAGAGCAGCAAATGAAGCGGCGCTGCCTGAGCAGGCCTATCCCTGTGCCCAGCGGTGTGTCCCTGCTCAGAGACAAGCTATAAAAGCACTGCCTGCTATCTAAAGGCTCCATCCAAAACATTAAAACCAATAATTAAGTAATACTCAGGGTGCTGGACAACATTTGTCTGCTGCAAAGGGCCTCATTTGTTATTCACACCAACGGTGGCACCTAAAGGCAATCTGGGTACAGTCGCTTCGGGAAGAGCTTCATTTCATTTCCACAGCGAGTTCTGGTGGGATTTCAAACGATTCGTTAGGAAGAGATTGTGTCACCTCATTTTCCACAGCTCTGCATGAGCTGGTAGCAGACACCAAGCAAGGTTTCAAATTGCAGCAGGAACTGCTGGCAATACAGGTAGAGAAGTGCAGCTTTTTCTATCCCCAGTTTAACGTATGCGTAAAAGCCTCCCAGCCCGGCTTAACCGAACACCGGAACAGCCGAAATCACAGATGCGTTCCCCAATCGTCTGTTAGAGCTCTCGCATTACTCGCTTCTCAGAGCTGCCTGCACAATTGTGCATTTGTGTTTTTTGGTTTTTTTTCAAACATCAATGTCAACACTCAATTTACAGGACAGATGGAGTATTCCCCAGCTGCCAGGCCCATAAGCCTCTTGGCCATCCCCTGGTTCCTTCCTTCCGCGCATCAACAAAAAAAGTTTGTTGGACAAGACATCCTCAGCAGCAGAGTGAATGCGGTGAATTCAGAGAGGTTTTAGCTCACAAGTAAAAGGAACAGAATTCAGATCCTTCTGTTGGCTTTGCAAAAATAAGTTAACCAGATATTTCTTTTAATATCTCTGGTTAAATCTCTCTCTTGAGATCAGATTTTGGATTACGTCTTCATTGAAAAAAACATTCCTAATCCAGTTGCGAGTACCAGTGAAAAAGCAAAGCTATTCAATCTCGAGCTGCTATTTCATCTTTTATAGAATTCACTAGCTTGCAAGTTTCTACATTTTCGAGGACCTTTTTTTAAGGTAAGAATCCTCCCTGCATCTCCGTGAAGTTACGCTCTCCTGCTGAGGAAAGGTCTGGAACAGCAATCCATCTCAACCGGCTGGTTTTCTTAAGGAAAAGCACAGTTCAGAGACCAACGTGCTTTAGCTCTGGAGCACTGACCCGCTGGGATTGTCCCTTTCCAGACAAAAGTTTTTCCACAGGCTGTCCAAGGAATCCCAACGCTTTCAGAGAAAGCTGTATTCTTACTCTACGTCTGAAGACAGTGCAGGCAGATAATTTATCTGAATGAAGCCCAGCCTGTCCCAAATTCTCTTAAAATAGATACGGACTGTGAAGGCCAAGGGGGACAGTCTTCAACAGAACCAAGTACCTGGCTCCATTGGAAAGCTTGAGGATGACCTGGTTCTTCAAATCATAGACCTTGCCCAGCCAGCAGTCATAGGCAATGTAGTCCCCGTACATGAAAGGCTACGAAGAAAACAGGAAACAAACTTTATGAATATTAACCGGTGTACTCTGAGCCATCAATTAAGTCTTCACACAAAGCAGACTAGGTAACAGTCTCAAAGGGACACATGACAGCAACTGCAGATCTCGCTGTAAACTGAAATTAATGCACATCGAAGAGTTTGCCTGACAGCCAGCACGTGGCCTGGATCCTCCAGTTAAACAGCTCTGGGACTTTTTTTCCTCAGATCTTTAAACTTAAGTGTCCTGTTCTCTTCAAGAGGTGCTCTGCAAAATAGCGGCACACTCGCACTTGCCTTCAGTTAATACGAACAATTAGTTTTTATCACTGAGACTAATTTTCCGTCCCCGAGAAGCCTGTATCACACTGCCTTTCCACAGGCTGCTTCGTTGAGAAAGGCTGTGACACTCCTCCCGCTCTTCACTCCCAAATGATCTTTTTCTCAGAGGAAAAAGAGTGATGATCTCCACCCGATCTCCGGAAACCACCCACCCACTCGGGAGGGAAGACCAGATATGGTTTCAGACTGCTCCAGCTCAACACAAAGATGCTCGACCCATCTCAGCATTTTTACAGCCTGTTTAAACAGCAATGACACGGCAGCTCAAAAGCTCTGTGCCACTGCCATGGGGGTGCCCCAACCAGGCTGTCACACCAGCCCAGCCCAGTGCAGAAGTTCCACCACAATTTAATGTCAGCCTAGCCCTTCGAGGCAATTTGTTCTCAGCAATGTGAACAGAAACACAGAACAGATGGGGAGATGAGGTGGTGCTGCATCACCCTCTGTCAGGGAGCAAGCTTGCAGTAAGTTTAAAATAAAACCAAACTGCAGATGCATCTTGCACAGGATGGACGCTTCCCTTGCATGTGTTGCTTGAAATACAGCCTCCAAAAGTCCCTCCGAAGCACCAAGCCCTGGCTCCCACGAGTACTGTGGCCGTGTTCTCACCCAGATATGCTGCAGGTCTTTGCTGTTGACAGGGTAGAGGATGCAGTTGGTTCCCACCAGCTTCACAGCACACTCTATGTTGACATCAATTACAGTTCCACACTGGCTGTCCTGAAAAAGCAAAAGAGAAAGAGTTTATCGCCTGCGGAAGGTTCTGCAGTGTTTTCTCTCCGGACAAATTCTGCAACGGCTGCTCAAGCAGCAGCCCAGAGACTCCTGGTCAAATAAGACCATGCTACATCAGGTGATTAGTATTAACTTGCTTTAACATCTGCCTGGCTCCTTGGGTCTATTCAACCCTAGTTCTCCGCAGCTCCACAGGACCACCCTGCAGGTACTGCCCTGAGTCAGCAAAGGCAGAAGAGATGAGGTAGATCATCATCCCTCAGAACAAATTCTTTAAAGCTATCTGTGACTTCTCATGGAAAGCCTGATTTTGCAGAACATTATAAATGGTCTTCACCTGCTGCCAAAAAAAACCAAACCCAAACTGGTACCATTAGTGAGTTTTTGAGGCAGATAATTTACAGCTAGTCCAATTACGAGATGGTTGTCGTTATCTCTCTCACGTTTTAGCAGAGTTTTAACCTTTTTTGTCCCCAAGAAAAGAATGCAGGCGGTCGAGCGCCTTCTGGGGCTAGTCTGGCAGGGAGCACACAGTGGGCATGTTGCTCACACATATGGTGGAGGCCTGCAAGGAAGAGCTGCTAACCCAAACACTGTCAAACGCAGCAGCTGCCCTGGCCTCCTGACAGCTGGGACAATCGATACTCTTATTTATGAAAGACCACAAGTCCATTACAAAAGCTGACGGAGGGCCAGCGTGACAAAGGCGCCGCTACCAGCAGCCTCTGAAGCCGTCCTTATCTCGGACATCGAGGTCTCTGCTCCAGCAGGACCTGAGCATAACACTCGACGGGTTCGTACTCCGTGAGAAGTGGATTTGTTTGCTCAGTCCTCTTCTAAACGCCTCGTTCTCTCCGCCACGTGAAGTATTTATTCAAGGCTCTCACTCGGCCACGGGCAGCCCTTTTGGGAGTTGAGGAGTTGCTGGTGCTCCAGTCTGACCTCGGGGGCTGGTAGCTGGAGCAAAGGTACCCTGCAGACACCCACAGCCCCGGCCAGCCCCTGCACAGGCTGCTCAGGCTCGCTTCCCACCTGCCTGCTGCGAGTCCTGTTCCTCCCATCACAACCCCTGCGGGCCCCCAGGAGGCTGCGATGAGGGAGCGGGTCCTGCCCCACACCGAGCTGGGCCAGGAGGGCTGGCAGAGCCCCCGAGGGAGCCGTTCCCTGCGGCAGCGCCCTCGCCACAGGCTGCAGCCGAGCCTAACGCGGCTTGAACCTGCACGGGCTGCCGGGAAAGAGCCCAACAGAGCTGTTCCGTAGCTCCCACCTCAGCAGGGTTTGCCGCAGTGACACCAGATCTACAACAGCTGCTGCCAGCACGGTGTGAGCCGCAGGATGAGCCAGGCCTGTTCAGAAGCGGCACCTGCCCAGTGAACCCACAGCTTCTGCAGGCTACAGCACAGCACCTCCCCGGCTTCTCCTCCAGATAAAGCTAAACTAAGTATGCCCAGTCCACCCTCTGCCCGTGCTGTGCAGTTCAGGCCCTGTCTTTTAGATTGCTTAGTAGTCAGAACCAAAAAACCCTTAAGAAACAAACTCCTCACCCTACACTGAGCATTTCAGAATTAATTTTTCCTTTATGAGCAGCCAGTACGACAGCAGCTGTGAGACATGGTACGATCCAACACCTGTGGTTTCTGTGGATAGCCTTGTCCCTGGGCCCAAATTCTCTCTTTTATTGATGGTGAAAGAATAAAACCAGGACTGGGACAACTGGCACATGCCAACACCCTCTCCCCATTCTCTAAGTGACAGTTTCCCCAAGGAGAAGGTGCCTGCCTCCCACCCAGCGCAGTTGGGTGCTTTTAGCCATGGGCAAGAACGCTGTGTCTAGTTCACCTTGCTTCTCCTCCCAGTGGCAAGACGCCTGAGCGAGCACAGAGCACCATCTGTGGTCAAGAAAGCAGAGAACAACGTCGTGCGCAGCCCCAGAAGCCACAGGGCTGTTGAATCACAGCTTTGCTCCCTCACCTGCCGCTGAACCTTTGCTTATCACGAGTTTATTTTGCCGTCACACGAAGCACCAGGCTGGGACAGGGCAGGCAGATTCGCAGGCTGAGCGGTTCTGCTGAATCACCCCGTGAGACTGGGGCAGCGCTCGGCCGTGCAGTGCTGGAGCGAGCGGCGGCAGCTCGGCTCTTGCCTTCCAGGGCAGACCTGCAGCTTGGGGCACGGCTCCCCAGCCTGCTGAACAGCTGTCCCAGCCTCTTCATTAGCTGCTTCCATTACAGGAGCTGACCCTGGACAGTTTTGTTACAAAACCCAATTTCCATCAACCCCAACAGCAGAACTGGAAAAGGACGGTGACCGATCTTTGTTAGAGGAGTTGATGGGTTCAAGCTCCACTCACACCTGAGCTCAGGGCACTCCCTGGAGACCTCCCTCCTGCTGCTTCTGGTGCCCTGCCGGCACGCACCACCCTGGGAACACCCCATATTTAAGCAGAGGATGGCTGGAGAAGCGATTCCCTTCCTTCCCCATCAGAGACGAGGCTTTAGGGCAGAGCAGCAAACTCCCATCTGAGAGGAGAGCAGCTCAGCCAGCACAGGCTTCAATCCTCTACCTCCCACCTCCCACTCCTCTTTCCCTCAACACTTTCCTAACAAGGGGAGCTTTACACTGCCCTCTTACTCCTGGATTTAAAAGGGAGGGCAGAGCCCAGCACCCTCTGAAGCAGCAAAATGCAGGTGCCTGACAGATCGTAGACCTGATTCTGATCCTTCCCCCAAATTAGCGGATCACCTGGACAAACGCACTTCATTTTCACCACTTGTCCTCCAGCTGGATTAGACTTAAAGGCCCAACTGCACACGGAAGAAATGATCTCATTTGAGGCACTGCCCCCTGAAGCAGCGTTTTCCCGCGCTCAGTGCTCGATGAGAAGCCCATGAATTTGAGTCAGCTCGCTTCTCTTGAGGAACTGAGGACTTCAAGTCCTTCCCGCTCAAGGTTAAAAACAAGCCCTAAGAGACTGTGGTGAATACAGAATAAGCTCCACACTGTGCATTTGCCAGGCCAACTGGTGCAGGGCAGCCATCCCACATCCTGCACTTGGCAGACTGATACTTGCAGAGTTTCTATTTTAAACGCTCTTGTAATTTTTGGAATATATCTGATTAACAAGCAAAGGTTTTGTTCAGGATGGAAGGGGTTTCTTGTGTCATTTACCACGAACATCTAAAACGTACTTGAAGGTAAGGTGAAGTACAAGTCATATTCAGATTTGTCACGTTTCTGAACAGAGAAGAAATTGAGTTAAACCCTCACCGTTCTGCCAATTAAAAAATAATGAAATAAAGCGTTAGCTGCTAGTACAAATGACCAAACAAAAGCCAGCGTTTAAGCACGCGAACAGACAATAAACGTGCATGCGGAACAATTGCCGGGTAACGTATCTACTGATACACAAGCAGCAAGCCAGAGAAGCCAATTTTTGCTCTGATGAGCATGGAAATAGCAGACAAAAGCAGCGCATCCATGTTTGCCAAGAGGAGAACAACTTGCTGTCCTGAAAGCTTAAGATGACTTAAAGAGGCATCAGAGAACCAACAGTTAAGAGGCAGGACTCTAAGCACCCCCCTGAGCGAGAAAGGATGTCCCAGAGAGCCCAGCTGTGCCAGGGACACCAGTGGGAACAGCTGACAGTCCAATTTACTGGCTGTTCATTGTTTTCAGTTGAAACGCTTTCATAAAGCTGCAGTTTTAGCAAGATACACTGACTTCAAATTTCCATTTCAAACAACAATTACATTTCTGAAGGAAATATTCTTTCCGCATTCTTCAAATCACCCTTCAGGTTTTTCTTCCCTTCTCTTCAGAACATTCTGTGAAAAAGGGGTGGGTTTATTTTCTCTTTAATTGATAAAAGAGGCTTCATTTGAAAAAAAAAAACCAAAAACCAACGCAGAACACCCAGGTCCGAGCCTGGCCTTGCCTGTCCCTGCAGCAGGCTGCAGGCCACGCGGTGCCACCGCTCCGTCACAACCTTGGTAACCTCGGTGCTGGAAGCCAGTCAGGAGAAGACGGCGGCGAGCACACCGCAGGCCATGTGGCTCGGCGTCACAGGACAGGGGTGAGCAATGGCAAGAAATTGCTGACCTGGCTAAGCTCCTACAGAGCCCACATCTCGTCTGATCATCGAGACTGAGCAACAGCCTCAGGAATTCCTACACACAAACCAAGTCTGCACATCTGTACGACCAGAACAGAGTGACTAGGACTTCAAATAGCACCCAGAAAGAGTAAAACTAACTATTCTAGGCTGCTGATTAGGAACCAGTCTGCTTCCCGTCAACCTAGCTGTGCTGGATGCTTCAGCAGCGCTGGGATTTGCTGCATTTCGGAGAGAAACTGCACAGAACGGTGCTCACTGTAAATTGAGAGGTCTTCCTGAAAACATTCCCCCAAATTCCCTACGGCAGCACACCAGGAGGCGCACGGCAGTGACGCCGTCTTCCTCCGCTCCAGCCTCCCTGTCAGGTTCGGGAGAGCAGGTCCGCAGTCCCCAGATCCCGGAACGGACTGATTTAAAACTTGAAGGATGGCAGGACAGACGAGCCTTTGGTCTCCTTACCTGCCATCAGCAGGCTCGTTTGCTCAGGAGACCTTTGCAGATATGCAACAGCAGAGAGGCAGCCTTATCAGCATTTCATTTTCAAAGGATGCAGCTAGATCTATCAAACACACTAAAAATAGAACGTGCTCAAAGCATTACTGTTCAGTTCCACTCAGGCCATTTGGCAAGTCTTAGAAATCCATGCAGCAGCATCACACTCGAAAAGGGACAAGAGAGAGAAGCACTTACGCTGGAGCTCATATGTCTGACCACATCCCGAGGGACCACAGAGCGATCTTCAAGCTTGAGCTGAAGAGAGAGAGAGAGACTGAATTTAGTGACCTCAGATGATACTTTGTCACAAATAACATGACAAATACAAATGCACACTATCTCAATCCTCTGGGCTGGAAAGGCAGAAGATGTCGAGGCCCAGCGCACCACAGCTCTGTCCCACCCTGCACGCTTTTCGCCCAAGATACCCCCAAATATCTGTGGAAATCCTGTTTGGTATGGAACAGTCAAAGCAAGGTACTGTACGGGGAGAAATCTTAACTGGCAGGGGATACTGGTGCCAAATTCACTGCAGCAAGCACTTCCCTTGGGGACGGAAAAAAGAAAAGAGAAGAGAAATGGCTGTTCCTGCACTTGGTAGCCCCCAGGTCCATGCAGGTAACAGAAGATGTTGCTGAGAGGACGGGTAAAGTGAAAGCTGGTCATACTCCAGCTCCTGCTAAAGCACTTGCTGGCAAAGCGCTAGTGCTGGCAACAAAAAAACGTGGCTGGACCATCCTTACAGGTTCTGAATTAGCTCACGCAGAGCTGCGGGCACCAGGAGCCGTTACCAGTACGGGGAGGTACGGCCTGACGGATTTCCAGTGATTACCGGTCACTTAACCAAGCGCCGCCCTTCCCAAAGCCGCCCGGCGTCAGGCTGCTCCAGCCATCTCACCGCTACTCGCGGGCTGCTCCACTGCGTGTCAGCAGCAGGCTCGGACACTGCAGAACGCAGCTGCCACGGAGCACAGCAGCGCTGCAGCGGGACACGGGATCGTGTCCCGAGCACACGAACAGTGAACTCCAGGGTCAGCCTTGCTCAGCCTCTCTAATTCGGCTGAGGCTTCCTTCTGCCAAAACCTCATCACCATTTCAGCGGTAAAGAACGTATCTGCACTGGCACATCGCTCCGAGCCCTGCAGACACCCAAACTGCACACCACCGCTTCGGGGAGCGCCGTGTGAATGCAGGATCAGCGACAGAGCCTCCCTCACACCTCGCCTTCAGAACCCTCCCCTCCACCACCGCTGCATCCCTTGCTTTTCCTTCTTTATCCTCAGCCTGGAACCCACTGCGCTGTCAGCATTTCAGCCTAGCCCACACCCAGGCTCACAGCCCTGCTTTACTAAATTAGACATAAATCTATAATCCAAGGACAGGATCCGGAATCAAACCAAAGTACCTGAGTATTTATTGCCTTCTCGATTGCGTGTTTCAGTCAGAGAGGAAGAGAGCCAGCCAGCCAGGCTTTTAGACCCAGCTCGGGGAGTCGGAGCTCCACCCGCCTGGGAAACCTGAAGCCTCCCACAGCCCATTTCCAGATTGGGGAAGTGTTTTCACTGCCTCCCACATCCCACCGGGGTATATAGATAGACAGCAATTTTTGCACAGCTTTCTAAAATTATTTGTTACAATAAGCACCGCGCAGATAGCCTCTTAACATCCAGAACCAGGCAGCGGCGTTCCCATTCCGGTAAGTCCTTGTGCGTGAGCAGCAAGTTGGGGTGTTTTAACTGGACTTCTCTTGCTGCAGAGCTCCAAGTGTGTAACGACGCTTTCCTTTCGATGTGCATTAGGGTAATTTAGTCTCCGACACGTGGTTTCTAAATCGGTGCGTTACGTTTTGACATAGCTTTGAGCCCCACTGCTCTGCTCTGCATCAAACAGCACCTGAAGGACCTGGACTGACGAGCAGATCCGACGCCACCTGGCAGCAGCAACACTTGTAAAACCACAAAAGTTGTAACTGAGTCAGCTTTCCCACGTCGTGATCCTTCCTGAAGGATACAATCACACAGACTTTTCCCAAAGCAGAGCATAAAGCTCTCTCTGCGAGGGGCCTACACCTCACCTCTTTTCAGATCTCTCGGTTTTTAAAGGCAGCACAACTACTCTCAGCCGCATGTGCCAGACCCACCTGCCTCAGCTGCCAGGATCAGCAGGCACAACGCCAGCACCAACAATAAATACTTGGATGTTCTGTCATCACACACAAGAGTGACAAACCCCAGAAGAAACCCAACCAGAGGAAGCCCGAACGGCTGCTGAGCACACGTGACAGTTCAGTCACTCCTCTTGTTCGTTAAACCCAGAGCAACGCGACCGTCAGACGAAGGTCAGTCCCCTCGCTCGCAGAGGGGAACTCAATACTCGAGAGGCACTTCTAAAATAGGTACTTAGGCTCAGTTGCTATATTTACCTCTAGGAAAGTCAGCATTAACACGACTAGTTTTATGTTCTAGCCATGCGCCTTGATCATAGAATCCTAGACTGGCCCAGGCTGGAAGGGACCTTAGAGATCCTCTAATCCAACCTCCCTGTCACGGGCAGGGACGCCTCTCTACTAGATCAGGCTGCTCAAGGCTCTGCCCAACCTGGCCTTGAACCCCTCCAGGGAGGGGGCAGCCACAACGTCTCTGGGCAATTCATTCCAAAGTCTTGCCACCCTCGTACTGAAGAATTTCTTCCTAAGGTCTAATCTAAATCTATTCTCCTTCCACTTAAACCCATTTCCCCTTGTCCTATCAGTGGACGCTCTTGCCAGAAGTCCCTCCCCAGCCTCCCTGTAGGATCCCTTCAGGTACTGGAAGGCAGCTCTTAGGTTCCCCCAAAGTCTTCTCTTTCCCAGACTGAACAATCCCAGCTCCCGCAGCCTGTCCTCGTACCAGAGCTGCTCCAGCCCCTGGGTCATCTTTGTGGCCTCCTCTGAACACGCTCCAACAGCTCCATGTCCCTCTTATGGTGGGGACACCAGAGCTGGACGCAGTGTTCGAGGTGGGGTCTCACAAGAGCAGAGTCAAGGGGGAGAATCCCCTCTCTTGCCCTGCTGGCTACGCTTCTCCTGATCCATCCCAGGATGGGGTTGGCCTCCTGGGCTGCAGGAGCACCCTGCTGGCTCGTGTTGAGCTTCTCGTCTGTCAGCACCCCCAAATCCTTCTCTCCAGGGCTGCTCTCAACCCACTCTGTGCCCAGTTTGTGTTTGTGCCTGGGATTGGCCCGACCCAGGTGAAGGACCTTGCATTTTGACTTGCTGAAGCTCATGCCCTTTGCACTGGCCCATTTCTCCAGCCTGTCGAGGTCCCTCTGGATGGCATCTCTGCCCTCAAGTGAGCCCACGGCACCGCACAGCTCGGTGTTACATAAGTCACCCTTATGTACACTAAACAAAGCAGACTTATCACCACACACACATTTTACACAGCAAAAACGGATGACCAGCACCTCCCCACCACGCTGTTCACTGCATCGACTGAAAAAGCAGCAGCAGAACAGCCCCGGCACCCACTGATTCCCTCCACTGCCCAGATGTTCTCTTGGTGCTCGGCACTGAATCCACGCCGGAGCCCCCCAGCAGATCTAACCCGGCACCAGCTGCAGCTGGAGAGCACCTGACACTTCACCAGGTCTGATGATGCTCTCACAGCACACGCAGCAGGAGGGGAACAGAAATTTTCATTTTTGCACGGAGGACAAGCAGCAAGAGGAGCACACTCCCCTTCTCCGCTGAGTCACCTCCAACGGGACGAGGTGCCGTCACGGCTCTCGCCTCGGACGGGGCAGGCTGGGAGAGAACAGACACTTCTGCCCAGCTGCTCAGCATTCACTCACCAAGCTTTGGCAGCTTACTGCTTCAAACCATTTGCCTGATTTCTTACCACTTATGTAATATCTTTGTGCTTCAGATTTTTTGTTTGCTGCTGTTTTTGACTACATAAAGCAAATGGGAGACACAGGACCAACCTCCCTCTGCAACAGCTGCCTTCTGGCACGAGCTCAAACCCAGAGCAATTCGTTTCGATACCCTGGGCTACCCTCCAGTGCCAAGTGTTGCGGCAGGTAAGCCAGTAGCAATCATTTCTCAAGTTTAGTGACAAGTAACAGAGGAGCTGCTGAGACTGATTTAGGGACAACTAACCCCGGCTGGTGTGTGCCCAAACAAAACCACTACTGGAGGCACAGCTGTGGCATAAATCCCTGGTCACTACCTGCATATTTAAATTCACGAATTAGCTGCTCGGGTTTGCTTGTAGCATCATCGGTACCCGACAGCGGAGAAAGACGCCTCTCCACAGACTCCACACTGTGGTCTTCCCCTCAATGTTTTACCCAGCACTGGGGAAAAGACAAGGCATGGATGTTTCGTGCCAGCACATCTCTTCCTTTCCCATTCCCATAGCGTCCCGTTTCTGCTGGGGCAGGAGCCACAATTTTACTTCAGGAGAAATAAAAGACACAAAATTCCGCCTGCAAAGAGCAGCATTTGGTTTTGCTACCCCCACACTCCAAGTGGGCAACGCCGTCGCAAGAAATAATTACGAACGAACCGTCCCCTGCTCCAACCAGCTCAAGAACAGGAGCTGGAGGAGAAGCTTAAACGTGGGAGGGAGCCACAGTTTTAAAGGCCGGATGCATCTACACGTGCTCACTGGTTGTTCAGCCTCAGACCCGCCAGCACACACCTTGCACAGGCTCCCTTATCGCAGATTCCACCCAGGAGATCTTGTTGCTACGATCCATCATTGCCCGAGGCTGGATTTCAGACCCCAGCTCCTCCAGGGACACTGGGAGCTGGGAGCACACTTCTCACCTGAGCCAGCCGGGGTTCTGGAGCTGCCTTTCGGCTCAGCCCCCCAGCACCACCGAGCGCCCCGGCCGTGGAAGGCGAGACCTGACCCAGCCCAAAGCCTGCCAACACCACCTCACACCGCTAAAGCTCACGCTCGGCCAGTGCTGTCTCATGTAACTGCAACGTCTGTCCAGTAAAGAACAAAACTTGGCCGAGGGTGCTTGTGTGACCCCAGAGCCTCTACCTCCAACGCCATCGCTGCGGCGAGGAGGACATCAGCTTCTATTCCAGACACGTTCTGGATTTTATCCTCCAAAACAAGAGTTCTGGGAATAAGCACATAAGGATGGGGGAGAAAAAGCAGCACACACCCACCCTCCCGTGGTAACTGCTTATAAAAACGGGAATACAGAGCACTGCACCCGAACGGAGGAAAGCACAACGCTGGAGACGAAACGCTATGCATTCACTTTCCTTGTACATCTTGTGTAACTCATCTCGAAGTCACTGTTCCCAGGTTCTCCTCCTACATTTGCAAACAAAAACATAAAAGAGAAGAAGTTGCTCGCAATTTTAAAAAGGTTCTCTTGTAATAGGGATGGCAAGTTCTCTCAGTGGGACTAAGAAATACAGTGTGAGGTCAAAAATAAAAAATAAATAGTGCCTTTTGGATGTGTGACCCTTCTGTGCTGTTCTTTTTAGTCAAGCCAAGGTACTATACGCAGAAAACACGTCACACTTGTCATGTCTTGTCCATGCCAATGGACAAATGTCCTGACAGAGGAGAGATGAGGTAGACATCCGATACCTGTCCCAGTTTAACAGCTGGGATTTTAGTCTCACACCTAACAATGGGGTTTTTTAACTGCACTGAAGAGTGCTCCCAGTATGTCAACCAGCTGGGTCTGTTCTGGAGTTAAAGATTAATCCCTGCCCTGCGACATCCCTCCAGGTCACCAACTCTGACTGCCGGTGTCCTACAGTCCCCACGTTAGCATTTTTGTTTCGAAGGGACAGCATCTACGTGCTAGCTTGAAAGTTGTCACAGAAACTTGCAGCACCGATGCTCAGAGGAGTAAGATAAAACACAGGTTAAGAGCAAACCGCAGGGAAAGCAGCCTGCTCCAGCGACAGGTAACAAGGTACCGCAGAACTCTCCCAACCCCAGAACACCCTCAGGATGCTCCACTGTCAGAGATAAATCCAAGTGCCTGATGCTGTGAAAAGACAGAACCTTGCTTGCTCAGCTGACAGGCTCCTCACGGGTCTTTACAACGACCTGGCCTCTCAGCACCCGAAGCCCCGCGAAGCAGGACCCGGTGCACTCTGTTTCCACACCTGGGTTCTAATCCTTCTCTCCAAAGACGAAGTCCTGATTTAGAGCCTACACCAGACAGTACTGGCTCGTGACTGGGACCACTGCAGGGCTCTTACTGGAGGTTAAGGGGAAACTTCCTTACTACAAGCTGCAGCTCCGGGCCACCACCAGCCCCAGTCCCGGCACCGAGCGGTGCGATGGGCAGCTGGAGCCCGGAGCAGCTCCAGAGGTGCCTCGGTGGGCACGGGACGAGTGTCCATGGAGGTGGGACAGGAGGGAGCACAGCTGGCAGCAGGCATAGTGGCGGCCAGCCCAAGCTGCATCCCCCAATTTTGATTTTTTTTAATGCTAAGGTCTGATTACACACCCAAACTCACTTCAGCTAAAACACCGGTGTGAGCAAGCATCTCAACACCGGCTGTTTTTATTTGAATCTAAAGGAGGTGTCTAAAATAACAAGTCAACTGTCCAAATATAGCCGAGATACACGGAGTTAGATGACAAAGGTTCAGAAATTCAAAGACCCGGGAGATCTGAAGCCAAGATATTTTTAAATATCACTTCAGTATCAACGCATTACCAGCGGCATTGCACGCTACTCTCGGAAAAATATGTTCCGCACACAAAGCGCACGTCCCTTGACAGGCTGTGGTTACGTTGATCATATTGCGCTGCGCACGAGCTGTCTGAAGAGCAGGAGGAGAGAGGATAAAGCATCGAGAGCAACGAATCCCACAGAAGCTCAGATTCGGTTCAGGCTGCGGGATTTGAAGCAGCACATGTTGCTTCACTTCTGACAACTGGAGCTTATGGGGAAGGAAGACTGGAGAATGGGGCAGAAAAAATGACTATTGGAAACTTCAAGACCCCCGTGAACTGAAATTCTACTACCCAGAAGAGCTGAACAATGAGCTAGACAATGCAGAGGGTTTTAAAAACAACCCTTGAGGGATGCAGCTGCAAAGCTACGAGAATAAATCTTCTGCACTGAAGTTCTGCCCGTGACAGCTCCTGGCTACTCCTACTTGGCAAGCACACGTAGTTTGTGGCTCTTGCGGACAAAAAGTTCAAGAAGTGTTTGACAGGAGGTTGTGGATTCCCCTGCACTACCCAGAGAAGAGCTATGAACTATGCCCTTCTGAGACATGGGCTGGGCTTCTGCCCGACCAAGCGGTAGATGTCGGAGCGGTCCGTGGCTCCCAACAACCACGCGTACAGAACAGTCGGTCACCGCTCTGCCACACGAACAACGCCCTTAGATGCATTTTGGGTTTTGGCTATTTTGCTTTTGGACATCATTCCCTATTTTCATAGTATCACAACATCAACTGTCATCTCAAAGCACTCAGAGAGGAGAAAATATTTAGAGTCACTTAGGAATTGCACCAGGAGACTAAAAACCATTGTTCCACGTGGCCTGTGCTTAACTCTCAAAAACCTCGAGCGCTCCAGGAACACGCAGTTCCCTGCGTGGCCGCGACGAGGGAAGGATAGCGAGCAGGATCTTTGTTTCCTACATCCAGTGCAAGAGAGTCCAAAAGCTGCTCCTGAAGCTGTTCCGGGCAGCGCAAAACAGCGCTCAGGGAAAGGTCAGGTTGACGACTGACTTCAGGTGCAGCAGAAACAGAACAGGGGCAGGCAGAAAGGTGCTAAAGGACTCCCCAACGCTGAATTAAATGCTTTAAAGAACTCCACAGAAGCCGAGACAAAATCAAGACAGCTTTGTATCACGCGTGGCACTACCTGCAGGCAGCCAACGGATAACGCGTTATAATTCTTTTGTTCATGAAAGGCGCAGCTCTGAATCCGCCAACTGCCCCACGCGGCACGTTCACAGCCAGCTGCCCACGGGAAGATTCACCACTAAGCCCACCCCAGCCCATCCCAGCTACCAGCAACCTACCAGGCATTTAATTGTACGATGTGGCCACAACACTTCTTCAAAAAACAAGCAAAAGCCATGACCTAAAGTAGGATTTCCTAATTCAGCTCCCTAAGATCCCGTTGCTGGGAGGGATGAGCACAGCAGCTTCCAGCCCCAGCCCATCGCACGCTGCTCTGAAATAAACCTGCCCTCAGCAGCTCAACATCTGCCACAGTTTTAAAGCCCCTGCACTAAGGGAACGTGAATTTTTATCAAATTACACACCAACTGTTTACTGGACTGCCAGAGCCAGGCCTGCAATTTCCTAGAGCCACTTAGGCCACAGGCAGCAGGTGACCGGGGAGGGCAGCAGAACAGGGAAGCCTTTGCAACACCCTCAGCACATCAGGCAATCTGAAAACAAGCATCAATTCATCGGCTCCACGTCACTGTTCCCTTCCAACCCCGGGAAGGCTTGTTGCACAGGCAGCTTCAAAATCCAGCTGTGTCATTAGTTCTTATAATCTCCCAACAGAGCGAGTCTCCCCGGGGACCTGCAGCTCTCGTAAGGCAAACTGACAGCTCGTTAATTTGTCTTTATGACATATTATGGAGACACAGAAACCCCAAGTTGTGCCGCTCGCTTGAGTTCTGACTTCAGGCTGGAGCTCCGCGATTCTCCACAACCTCACGCATTTAGCCACAAAAGATTTGCAGCTGCTTTTGTCCCTGTCTGCATTTCTCATCTGCCTACCTGCTGCTTTTTTGTGTTGGTTTTTTCCCCCCTGTTACTTTTGGGTAGTAAAGTTCTTTGGTGGCAGAATGTCTTTCCACCCTCTGCAGGTACAAAACTCCTCCTGCAGCACCGTTCTAGTCCTTCGCTCGCAGCCAAACGATTTTTCACAGAAAATGCAGCATCTTCCCTCCCCTCTCAACAAATATCACCTTTAAGCCTTTCAGCAGAAAGACACTGAAAGGCTCCACTTTCCTTTTCCAAGAAGTGGAATTTGGCTAAAAAGTCTGAACAGATCCTAGGATGCAACACAAGTTCAGTTTAATTATAATGGCAGTAAATGCTGTGTGTTGCAGCACAGGAATCCGGCTTTAACGTAAACCTGTTGCTTAGCAAAAGTAAATCTATCACTCGGATTTCCCTTGTTCAAGGCTGTCAAGCATTATTTATTACACTGGCAACAAATCACTCCTGTAGCTCTGCAAATTTACATGGCATTTTGGAAAACACTGCAAGACAGATTCCCCGGCCTGGTGAACACAACAATCTAAAAACAAAGACAAAGTACAAGGCAGTAATTCAAGGGGAAAAAAGGCAAGATGACAGGAAGGTCACCGGGTTATTATTTAAAGGAAAAAAAAATAGGTTTGGGAGCATTTCCCAGCAGAGGCGGCAACGCGGTTGGGGAAGAGGAGGATCCGAGATGTAGAACAACCTTTGCTGGGGCAGCGAATCCCGCCTGTCACCAGCAACAGCATCCTCAGTCTCACGTTTCTACCACACGTGTGACAGCTGAGCATCACTACTCACGACAAAAGGGATGTGGCAACAGGGAACCCACCGGCACAGAGCCTGGGCTAGATGGCTGAAGGAGGGGTAAAAGCAAAGACAGGCTGGGACCTAAAGTGCCAGTTCTGGCACGAAGGGCTTCAATGGCTTCCCAGACTCAACAGGCAAGAACGATCTTCAGTGCCATTGGGAAAAAAAAGTTACAGAAAAGTTTGACTTTGTCCAACCTTTCCATCAAGTGCTGCTGAATTATGTGTCCAAACAGGTTTATATCCTGTGTGTTCTCTCACATCAACCAGTAACGGGGTTTACAAAACCTTAGAGGAGACCTGAAAAACGATTCAGAAAGAACGAACATGATAATGATTCCCAGCGTAAAGATATGGAAGGCTAAAGTTTAAAAAAAATACATGGCTACAACTACAAAATATGGAAACACCTCGTAAGAGAAGATTTTCTGAGGAGTAAGTGTAGCAGTAAGCCACTTAGAGTCCTGTGGGGGAATATGTCAAATATGTCCCAAATAACTGGATTTAATCTAAACACAGAATTTTTCTTCTCAGCAGCTGTTTATAGTAAAAGACACTACTCCCCCTTCTCAGCATTTATACTTCTTGCCTCATGCACCTGGTCTTCTGGGTGTAAGAGTTCTGGGAAAATCAGCTGCTTGATAAAAGAGACAAGGGAGGCGTAGAAGATCTCCAGGTGCAATGTCCCACCAGCACAGGTCAGCACAGGACACCCCCCTCCCATCTTCCCACAGCAAGAGGGTCAGCTAAAGGCAGGACTGTCCTACTGCCACCTCTGCCTCAGAACTTGGGAAAAGCTTGCCGAGGAGCAGTGCCGCAGCACCGGATGGCACTGTCACCTGGAAAACTCGCACCACACCTACAGGCACAGGAGAAGCTGCCTGGAAGCTGGGGGCAGAAAAAGACATTTTGCTTCTACATGAACCAACACTCCTCGCAGACAGGCTGTCCCAGCACGGCCTCGGTAAAGCCTCCTCTGAAACACAGGTCAGAGGCAGCAATTCCAACCGAGAAGAGCAGAGCCGTGAGCAGCACAGCACCTCGACGGAGCCCTGAGCCCAGTTCAAGCATGACCAGGACGGCTCCAGAAATCCTGGTGACGGCCCACGGCGAAGGCAAGGGTTGCGCTGATCTTTTGGGCAACACCTAACAAGGTCTAAGTGAGATGCATTTGCCTGCTAGAAGTGACTCCCCTCAGGAGAAGCTCACTGGAGGCCAACACCAACCCGCGTGACAGCGGGAGGGCAGGAGCCCATTTCAGCCACCAGTTCAGATTCCCCAGAGTCCCAGCAGCCCACTGGTTTAGGTTGCCCATGCGTGCAAAAAGAGTCCGTCCAGTAGCTCTTTCATTGATCTGAAGCAAAGCGATTCCTCAGATTGTTGCCTTGGGAGGGAGATGATGGTTAATGCAGCAGGTTTGCCAACGCACTGGGGTTGCATCTGGGCAGCACCAGTGGTGTAGAAATTAGTCACAGAATCCTAGACTGGCCCAGGCTGGAAGGGACCTTAGAGATCCTCTAATCCAACCTCCCCGTCACGGGCAGGGACGCCTCTCTACTAGATCAGGCTGCTCAAGGCTCTGCTCAACCTGGCCTTGAACACCTCCAGGGAGGGGGCAGCCACAACGTCTCTGGGCAATTTATTCCAAAGTCTTGCCACCCTCGTACTGAAGAATTTCTTCCTAAGATCTAATCTAAATCTATTCTCCTTCCACTTAAACCCATTTCCCCTTGTCCTATCAGTGGACGCTCTTGCCAGAAGTCCCTCCCCAGCCTCCCTGTAGGATCCCTTCAGGTACTGGAAGGCAGCTCTTAGGTCCCCCCGAAGTCTTCTCTTTCCAAGACTGAACAATCCCAGCTCCCGCAGTCTGTCCTCGTAGCAGAGCTGCTCCAGCCCCTGGGTCATCTTTGTGGCCTCCTCTGAACACGCTCCAACAGCTCCATGTCCCTCTTATGGTGGGGACACCATAGCCACCCGCCACTCTGAGCAGTGTTTGGGACACGTTGCCAGGCTTGGAGGACAGCACGGGGCCTCCACCTGCCTTTCCAGAGGATAAAGAAAGGATGCAGCGAGGAAATTATTGCTGACCAATTCACTCCTGAGGCACAAAGTGTGCTGCACCTTTCTGCACCTTTGGGAGCAGGAATCCGCAGAAAACATTCCTTTGGTGCATCCCTGGAGCAAAGCGGGGAAGGCTCCTCTGGGGAGCCAGAGCTGGACTCCACCAGGTCGGTGGTAACTGCGCTAGCGAGCAGAGCACCCCCTGCCCTCGCAGTCAGGTCAGCACAGCGCAGGAGGAGCTCACAACCAGCCCACGGCAAACCCCCCCCCCGCGCAAAAACTGCCAGGGAACAGCGAGAGGGAGACGCATCAATGGAAAATCACCGTGTCTGCTTTCCAGCTGGTTAGCTCGTACGCTGCTGCTGTGAATACAAACCAGCCAGTTAAGTTAGCTCCTAATTGTTCACAATTATTCAGAGACAGCATCACCTGCAAGCAGCTGTAAGGCAGCAGGCAAGTAGGAGAGAAAGAACAGCTCAAGATGCCTTAACGAGATTCAGGTATTCGTGCTTTGTGAGGCTCACAGCCTGTCATCTCCAGCAACGCTGCCCCCTCCACGTGTGCTTCGCATCGCAGACGAAGATAACCCACGGGCGTTTCTACAATTGGGGTTTCTACTCTTTCTTGCTCCAGTTTTCGGACGGGTTCAAAAATTAAACCAGTAATATTTTGGTCTACCCCAGTCCTTCACAGTCTCTGCACACACAGGCAGTTTGAGAAAAAAACTATTTATAAAGCTGCTTAAAATTCTGGACACAGCCAGAGCTCTTTGCCAGGATGTCAGCCAGGCGACACCCGACGTCGGAGGGTGACACAGGAGGGTGGGTGCGATACAGCCCTCTCCTCTTCCCCTCGCTTCCACCCTCCCAGCAGTCCCTTCCCCCAAACTCAGACAGCAACGGGTCACAATTGCTGCAATTTTCTCTCCTAGGAGAGAAGGAAGGTGTTAGCCTACTATCCTTAAATCCCTAGCGTGTCCGTGTGCGGGTCACATCGCTGCGGGGCACTGAATCCGGGCGTGGGTTAGCAGTGACATTCCCTCATGTTCAGCCATGTTTGGAGCCATGGCTACAGCACTGCCACCGAGCCAAAACACTCACCTAGGTCTAGAAACTGTGGCAAATGTAATAAACTTCAGCAGAATTATTTTATCACATACAGAACCTCCTAGAGGAGACAAAACGCCACTGAAAAGCGATGTATAAATAGCTGTAGCTGAAAGCAGAGCAAATGCTGCGTCATGCTACGCTCCCCAGGCCAGCCCGGCGAGCGCACGGAGCCGACCGGTCTCTCTTGCAGCTTCTCCGAGTTTCACGCGTGCTCTGAAACGAGAGCATCCCTCTGGAGAAATATTCTCGGTTGCTCTCACACGCAGAACGCGCTCCCCAAACTCGCTGCGGTGCCCTGCTGCTCCGCTACACGTGAGGAACGCTGCGCGCACAGGGGGCTCTCGGAAGCCCAGAGCAGTGAATTCACCGAAGCTGATCAGGATCCGGGCAAATACAGGGATGCTCAGGCTGGCGACGGGGGCAGCTCCCGCAGCGAGCGATGGGGAGCGCTTAAAGGGAACTGCAGTTTACCTCCCGAGGGAGCCAGCATCGCTGCGTCCTCGCCAGGACACAGCCAGGGCACAGCTCCGGGGTCATCTCTCCAGTCCCTGCTCACACAAAGCAGAGGCCAGCGCTGTTTCGAGAGGTGCGATGGCTACCGCAGGCTGCAGGACACAGCGAGCGTTCTGCGAAGGCTTTCTGTTAAATGACAAGTCTTCCGAACCGGCCGTATCCACAGCTAAGTCACGTACTGGTTTAAAAAAAATCTAAAAAAAAATCAAAGCCTTTATGACCAGTTCAAGCAGCCTCCGGAATGCTACAGAAAATCCACCCAAAATTCAGTGACAGCGTGGGTACCCCACGCACACGCTTATCTCTGATAAACAGCAAAGCCACTCCCCCGGCTCCCACTGCAGAAGAGTGTGAGAATGCTACTGGGACAATGCAGCACAATTGCATCACTGCCCAAAAAACCTCAGCTGCATTTTCTATTCACTGAAAGAGTTTCAATTATCCCCCCTGTACACAAATGCTGTATTGGCCATTACAAAAAGAAGGAACAGCCCCTACTGAATCCACACACCAGGCTACAGAAGCCCAGTTATTTAACAACCGAATTTCTGCAACCCCTGCACTCTCACACGCCTTTTCATTCCAGGGATGCATTCACCACTTGCGGAATGGCTGGGGGAAAACTAAAACATCTCCCAGCCAGAGCACACGGAACTCATCACCTCCTGTTTACGCATCCCCGAACACACAAGCAGCCAACCTTTAATTCCCTTCAGTAACTCTGCGAATCTTACCAGGACCGATGACAGCAGTGACGCAACAGGGACAGAAATGTGGACGCCCTTCAGAGCCTGACTTGATGCTCCTGGAGCAAAGCAGTTTCACCCCTGTTGCACAGTGAAGCCCAGCAGACTGGCTCTTTCCTCTTTACCATCTCAGCCAGAGCACAAACATCACATTTAAAGCTCATCAATGCAATCATTAAGCGCTACAATATCATTTTTCTAGGCTGACTTCTAAATCGTTTATCGTAAGCTCTCCAGATTTGTGCCAGCGACCCAAGACGAGACAGCATCTGCCCGGAAGAACATCCAAAATCTGCACAGAAACACCGCTCCCCTGTCCGCCGGTATCCATTCCGTTATTCAGCACCACCTTTGATGTGACAATAATTCAAGAGTATAGCTTGGGGGATATTTTTTCCTCCCCATGTCCCTTCCTTGGCAACTGAGCATCCAAAAAGCACATATCTAGACGGCTCACAGAGGTCACTGAGCCACTGGTGTAGGTAAACACTTAAAACAATGGCACAGAAACCAGAGAGGCAATAAAGCCAGGTGTTCCCTGGTTTGGTACAGAGTACACACAGTTCTCATTCTAAACGTGCTGAATTTAGATTATTAATTACCTCCGAGTACGCAGGTTTTAAAGGGAAAATCCTTTATGTCTGCATTAATCCTTGCCAGCTTCGTTTTCTCCTGGAGACAGCGTACAGACATCAGTGAACTTCTCACAGGACATCTCCATGCTCCTCAACTCCACACATGCTCTACAGCCCAGCAGCAGAACAGCAATCACAAAGGACTGTCAAACAGTATTTCCCAAGATGCTCAAATCTAGTTTTCATGGACATTTCCAAGAGCCGGTATCACAAGAGCCCGCAGGGGAGCACCACACTTGCAGGCCAACCTGGGAACTGGGGAATCTGCCATTTTTCATGAGAGGAGTGTCTGGGAGAAACCTGGAACTGCCCCTTCACAAAAAAAGCATTTCTAAAAGGTCATCTCTTACAGGCAAGCACGGGGAGATTGCCTGTTAATGAAACTCACCTCTGAGCTGACCATCTTCCCATAAATAACAGAGTAAGTCTCAGAATTTTCCCAGCCAGGGTTTAAAACTGTTTGAAGGGATGCCTTCCTGCATCCCTCACCTCTGCACACCCATCAGCAGGCTGCTCCGAGCAGGTTTTTGGTTTTTTTTTTTGAAAAAGCCTTCTCTGAATTTGTACACCTTCAGCAGGAACAGGAAATGTCTCCTCTCCTCCTTGCCTATTATGACAAACAGCAGAATAGTAACAGCACGTATAAAAAAGCAGATCTGGTTAGAAAAAGATGTTGAAACGCCACTGGGGGATATCACGTTGGACTCAGCAGCTCTGTCAAATATCGCACGTGTACAAAGCGCATTCGTTCCCTTCCTGTCCTTCCCAGCCCTCCTCAGACCCGCTGGCTCAGCCTAAGGGCTGAGATGAGCTGAGGTCTTTCACCTGAAGCCTCTTGCTCTGCCTCTGGGGCCTCTCTCAGGTGTGACGCGACCGGGTGCAAGCAGCTCCGCTGAGGACGCCCTTACAGGAATCAGTGCTCACTCCAGGCAGCAGGAGCAACAAGCAGCAAAAGCCTGTTTGCCCCAAGTCAGCAGTTCTGCCTCCGAACACACACACACACACACACACAGCTCCTCGGGGAGAGGTTTCTTCATTTTTCGCCCTTTACAATCAGCATCCACCTTGCAGAGCCAGAGCTGGATTCCCAGCACAGATGCAGCACTGAGCCTTGCACTGTACCTGTGCTAACGGCCCCTCGGGAATATCTTAACCACACCAAAAAATAATAATACGGACGAATGATGCAGCTAATCAATTACAAAGCCACCCACCCCTGTCCCTACAGTGGCGTGACTCCAAGTGCATGGTTTCGTACATCTGGATGCCTCCACATCTACACACCAAGGAATAAAAACAGTCTGGCGAACAACTAATCAATAGCCCTGTCTGCAAAACACATTTTACCTCCTTAAAGTCAGTTATCCTTGACAGGGAGCCTCATAATTCCTGGAACTGTAATTCACCTGACGCTTCCTAAAACGACTTTTTTTGAGGATATATCGCTACGCACGCAGTAGGAAAGCGCGTATTTTGCTTTAACACCAAACCCCGATGTGCCAGATACATAACGTTCTGTGCTTTAATGACTTCAGCTATAATAGAGGGATTTCAGCTCGTCACAACCCCAGTGAAACATTGAGCTGTGAACAGGCCAGGTTTGCAAACACCACAGAAACACCCTCGCGAGCCGATTCAGAGAGCTCTGCTCGCCTTACGCCCGGAGCGGCGCTCTGCCGCCTCCTCCCCGCTTCCAGGAAAATGGAAGCGAAGTGAACTCTGCCAAAACACCGCGGTGAGGGCTGTCCTGCAAACCCTTGAATGGGGGACAAAGCGGCAGGGCCCGTGACTGTGGAAAGGACGGACCGGACAGCAGATTTCAGTCGAGGAAAAGCCGCGCGGCAGGAAGCGAACGGTGTTGGCGCAACCATGAGCAGAAGTGCCGCGAGGCGCCGAGCCCCGGCCGCCCCCTGGGAAAGGTCCACGGGCTGATAAGCCTTAGGCTGCATGACGTGGCCTGTCGCTCCTAATTAAACACACGAACCAGGTTCTTCTTTAAAACTGCCCTTACGAATTAATTGCCAACGTGTGCTCCTCGGCTTCGGCAGGCTCCTGAACAGCGTGGGTAACCCCCAGCAGCTACTCACACCGCGTCACGCCAGCCGCCACCAGCGCGCTCCTAACCCTTACAACAGGGACTATTTTACTTGAAAAAGATTGGAGCGTCTGCAAAGGTCCTGGGTCATCAGCCACTGAAATGCAGCTACTGCTTGGGCTGGACATGGCAGCTACGAAACAGGAGGTGCCACGTTAAACAGTGGGCAGTGCTAAGCCAAGAGCACGGCACTTCTCCACCTGGGGGTGCACGCTCTGCGTGTACTCCAGTATATGCACGAGATCCTGCCAAGATTATGTTGAGTACACAGAAAAAGCAGCAAAAGGGATACTTGTGCTATTAATGTGAAATTACACGCTGTGTTCTTACCACAAACGGAAAAATCCAGAAAGCACCTGATGCAGCAGAATCCTGTAGTGAAAGGCCCTGAACCGTGAACATCTGCATAACATAACCACCAGCCCCACGCTCGCTGCTGACAGACACTCGCTGTCTTTCTGTCAGGTTGTTGGGTGGTTTGGGGTTTTTTTTTGGATACATTGCTTATCGGGTGTGCATTAGATCATCTCCTGCATGTTACAAACACACGTCTTTGCAACACACTCACGCAGCGAACGCGAGGGCCCCATTTTCCACACGGAACCAGCTTCCATCTCACTTAATTTATCTGTCCAGATTCATTTCGCGTCACCCCAGAGCTACGTGCCTGGCTCCGGCTGCACGCAACATTACCTTGATCCGATCAGGTGCTTAGCGGTGCCTCACGCCTCGCCGCTTCCCTCCTTCACCCCCGCCTCGAGCACTGAGAATACGATCCAGACAGAGAAAACCCAGCAGACAGGAGGACGCACCGGTCGGGATGCCAGCCCTGATGCTTTAAGAATCACAAGTCCCATGGCATTTAGCAGGGCTGAAGTTGCTACTTCATTAGGTTTGCTTAACGAGTCATATTAAATAGTGTACGTGTAAGAAGAGGTTTTCTGTTAGTGCAAGGACCTCCCTGGATTATCTAGGTGAAATGCTGCCATTACAATGGAGCCTTTTTTTTCATTTCATATACTTAACCATGACCTACATTCCTCCGCTCGAAGGAGGCCCATCTCCAGAGGGAACGCGCCTCTTCAATCAGCGCCAGCATTTTTTCAGGGTTCAGCAGGGATGGATGGAGCAGCCTCGCATCTCTTCAGATAACACACAGCTGGCAGAAGCTCCGGCAGAGAGTGGTAAAAAAGCCACCAGGTTCAAACGAGGGCAGGCAGTGTCTGCAGCCTGATCTGATGGGCATCCTCTGCTCCAGAGATCGCTGGGGCTGACAAACACCAAAGCCCCCACACGCCCCCCAGGAGCCCGGCCTTGGGGCGCAAAGGGTTATCTCCTGCTGAAACTACAGAGATCAGGTTTGAGGAAGGAGACAAAAATCAGGAGAAGTCTTTGGGGCAGCCTTAACTCCCAGTCTCCACAGGAAAGGAGCCTACGAGCCCTTCGGAATGCGAACAGCGAAGCAGACTCATGGGCTGCACTGAAATACAAGAGGGGAGCAGCAACTTGTGTGTAAAGACGACACCTTGTCCTTGTTCCCCAAAACTCAGGGGAAATCCGGACTGCTTTCGAGGTGCAGCCTCTACTAGTGCCGAGCCAGCAGAAACAGCTCAACCTCACCCTAAGAAAATAAAATTAAAAAAAAACCAAAATAAAAAACCATAAAGGAACCGCAGAAGGCTCAAAAGACAAGGCATTTGTGGAAAGCTGCTCTGGCCCAGCGCGTCTAGGGAGCCTGGCACGTTGCTGAGGGTTTCCCCCAGGCACACTGCAGACACGGCCAGTCTGTGGCGCATCAGGGACAAAAACCCCGTCCGAGGACACCAGGGCTGCAGCAGGAACCGAGCAGGGACAGAACGGGCAGTGACAGAATAACACACCTCATCGCCGCAGCCTTCGGGAAACGCTAATTTGAGCGACGCATCAGGTCACGTGTTTCAGGTTTACGCTTTTTCATTCCCGTATCGGTTTTAGACATTTAAAACACCAACAGCTTTCACGAGCTCACACCGCGTCATTTTTCTGCCCTCTCCCTCAGCACCAGCAATGCAGACCCCCGATGCCTCCGGAGGCTGTTGGCTTTGTCGATGCGCGATGCCGAGCAGGATACGCCCAACATCGCAAAGCTCAGCGACGCTGACAGCAGTGAAAATAACTCCTGCTCTGCCACACTACGCAGTTAAGACCAGGGGGTGCACGGAGAACGGGCACACAATAAGCTGCCACAAAGCGACAGGGATTACGTTGCACAGAAATAGGTCTGCGATTTAAGCAGATATGAGATCACCAGGGGCGTGGTAAGAAAACCACAGATAAAAAAAATCCCACAATTTTCCCTTGTGTTCACATTATCCCAAAACAGAACAAACCCAGGCGAGATCAGGCTTAAAGCTCCCTCCAAGCGGAAGGAAACAAGCCCACCCTCTCCTTTGTTCTGGTATGAACTCCCTCCCTTCACCAGCAGAGCCCTACGAGACCCAGGCTGGGGCTGTCGGTCTGCACCAAGCCGGCCGCCGGGTCCCCAGAGCCAGGCGACCCCCCACAGCCCAGACCCGAGCCCCTGGAGCCGGCCCCTGCCTGCAAGGGACACACTAATGGTGGCTTCTGCAATAACTGGTAAATTCTGCACTGGAATAGCAGATAGTGGCGCAGTTCTACTACCCGAAATCTGAGTCTTCAGCCTGAGAGGAGGCAAACACTGCCTGTGAGTGAAATGATTTTAAGGCAACTCTTGACTCCTACCACCCGGATTTTTGCACCCCGAAGGATGGAGCCTCCAGCTGTATTCCGACCACGCTTGTGCCTTCCCTGGACAACGCACACATGTTGTTTCAGCCCCAGAGTCAGAGCTCTTCCCAGCTTTCAGTCTGGTCAGCAACCTCGGCTGAGAACGGGAGGCACTGAGCCTCCCGGTCAGCCACAAGCAGGGCAATGCAGAGGCAGCTCCCCCACGGTTTGGGTGCTAGAGATTTCTAGCAATACCTTACCAGCTGGTAACACCCAGGTGGCGGGTTCGATGCCCGTTGGGTCCCCGTGTGTCGTCTGATCCAGTTGAGAGGCGTCCCTGCCCGTGACAGGGGGGCTGGATCAGATGGTCTCTGAGGTCCTTTCCAGCCTGGGCCATTCTGGGATGATTCTATGGCAAAAGCAGTAACTGCAGAAAAGGCACTGCAGCCAGGTTCTCCCTCCAGCCACCTGAAGCCTCTGAGCACCTCACAGCGCTGAAGCATTTAAGTGTCCTGCACCTTTCGAAAAGGAACGGCCCAAAGATCAGAAGTTGGCTGAAAAGTCAAAGGTTGCAATTCAAAAATCCCAAACCTATTTCATCTGGCAAAGGTGACTTTGATACAGAAGCTACCGAAAAAAAAGAAAACAGATGCCAGCCAGGTTTAAAAAAGAAGCTGCTGCTCTCATCTCAAGAACAAGCGATGATCAGGCAGAGTTCATCATCTTGGAAACCGCGGGATAAATTTGTACTTGAACCTTACTCGTCTTCGACGCACGTGCACCGATCACAGACCTCTCCCCAAAGTTCAAATAACACTTCAGGGTTGAAGGGATCAAGACAAACTGCAATTTTCCTCTCAGAGAAAACCTCAGCATCAGAAGCCCAGTCCCACAGCAATATTGCAGAGACAGCACGTGACAGATAAATATTTGAATGGGGAAGTCACCACAGCTCACTCTTTCAGAGGACAATTATAAAAAGAGAATTGTGAAGACACTTGAACACTGCACCAAAAAGCATATTGCTAGATGTCACCAACAGCCTGGGCACTCAACAGTTCTTTTCACAACAATGGAAAAAACACACGCTTGTGATGTGCACAAAAGTAGGGAACTGAAAAAAGTGTAGAGTTTCCTGAAAAAAAAAAAATCCCGGTGGGGGGGTAGGGTGGGATGAAAACAATACACATCTATCAGCGTGACATTTTAACAACGGCAGCGACTCCTGTGAATGGAACACTGAGACGATTCAAGTGTATGTTAGAGTTTGCAAACACTTCAAAGAGCAGCTCTGATAAACAGCTCTCTCACCACCACAACGTCTCTCGAAAACATCCGATGGAGCAAGACAATGCCCCTCTCTGCTCACAGACGGGCATTCCACACCGAGACTTCCCCCAGGTGATATTTCAGGAGCACCTGTCCCCACCAAAAGTAGCCATTTACAGCAACGTGAGCGCCAAGAAGGGCAATTTCACCCGTCACTTGGAGGCCTGGGTGCAAATCACGGATCCACTGTTGTCATTTATGATTTAAAAGCTCTTCCTCTTCCTGAGCTCCAATGGAGATTTGCCACTTGGCTAAATCACATGTGCCTCCTTCTCCTGAAAGCACGAGGTAAAAATCAAAAGCACCGTTCGGACAAGGCTAAGCTGGAAGCAGCAGTACGAGCGGCGCACACAGCATGTACTAACCTTGCAGTGTTCCTGCCCGAACCTCAATTGCCCATGGGAACACAATAAACATCCTTTGTTTTACTCTTCTTCAGAACACAGATAATCCTGCTTCTTTTCAAATGCCCGAAAGCAACGTAGTGGAAAAAAATCCCTTTTAGCTCACATACCAGCGTCATTCATCAGCAGGAAAACCTGAACACCCAGCTCAACATCACTGCTCAGTTCAGAGGCAACTCTCCCAGGTCGTACTCAGCCAATTAAGCATTCTGAGAACATCCAGGGAATTTCTGTGATGAACCTGGAAAAAGAGAGCGAGCAAACGGGTGCCCTGGCAGCGGGGAGGTGAGCACTGCACAGCTCTGCCACCGCCCAGAGCAGGGTAGGGACCACGCTCTCCAAAGCGACAAACGTGTTATTGCCCGAACAGCTTAACACCAGGAGAAAAATGAAAATAGCAAAGATGCGGCATCTGAGGAAAAGAAAGGGTCATTGAGGCACCAGAGGTCCTGGTGTGGGGAGCAAACTAAACCTAATGAAAGGGAATGAACACGTCAGGGCTTCTGAAGCAGCAACATGGTATAAAAATTAAAGAAAGAACTATGGAAAACAACCTGCTACCACAACAACCTTTTGTCTCCAGCAGCAGCAACACACCTGATCCTCTTAGAGCACGGCAGGAACCAGCCAAGAGCCAAGCTGCCAAACACCTAAGAACTGCAATTTGGCACCTTTTCTACCACGCTCAGTAGCACGTAGGGGTTGGGCAATGATGCTCCGAACGCCGTCCTGCCTCGATCTTTTGTTTCGAGCCTCCATTCAAGCACTGCCAGCGCTGCGGATCAGAGGCAGGCAACCTGAAGTGCAGCTCAGCTCAGTTTTGCAGCGTTAACGAGAGCAAACAGCAAATCACAAAGGTTTCTCAGGCTGCCCTCCAGAACCAGGGTCACGGCCGCTCCAGCTCCCGAGGTGTTCGGTTCACCGCCGTCGTCACATCACACCATTCTGCCAGCGCCGAGGAGATGCAGGCAGGAGCCGCACGGCAGATTTTTAAGATCGCTTCTACAAAATGGCTCGCTGGCCCAGACCGTGCTGAGCAGTCTTAAAGGTCCAAGCTCCGGGAAGCAAGAGCTTTCCGCCCTGAGTCTGCTGCCCCTCCGCAGGCTCACCCTCGGCAGCATAAGAACACAACAGTCATTTAGAGAAGCAGGTGCCGGAGCCAGAGACAGGAGCCCATCCTGCAAACACCACCTTTACAAGCTCGCTTCGGTCCCTTCATTGCTCACAGCTCTCCTGACAGCAGACACCTGCCAATGCCAGATTAAAAGAGACTAATTACGTTATCCCAAGAGAAAGTTCAGGTTCGAGTCGGTCACCGTGGGCAGGGAAGTGCCCCCAGTGGCGACTGTCAGAGGTGGGGTGGGGGATGAGACCTGTCTGCCCACCTGACCACGGCCAAGTGGAGTTTGTCAAACCCAACACGTAGGGCTCAGCAGCAGTTTCCAACCATCACAGGAGAGAAGAATTGAAAGAAAAAAACCCAAAAAACACCAAAAGAGAGAAAACCCAACCCAAACCAAAATCTTTTCTAGTGAGTACTCACTTTGCGGCAAGAATGCCAGCCATGGGAGTTCTCACGTAAGAGTATTTTCTCTACAAAATGGCCTTGCTTGGACGGCTGTACATCCGCTAACGGGAAGGACTGCCAGAATCTGAAGAGAAAGCAACTGTGTGGGGCAGAGACAAAAGAAGCCAAAGCATCACTGTGAAAGAGACAACCCGAGGTGTGAACACACACCGTGTGTTTGCACCTGAATGCCAACTGAACAGTCAAATACACAGAATCAGTGCAACACACACTCGGCCACATTCACCACATTAACATAAAGCGTAATTCAATTCACAATTATTTTAACCATTGTGCAGGAGCAGATAGATTTCAAGCAGTAACCTGGATCTATGGACGGCAATTTGGTACCGAATTATGTTACTGAGAAAAAAAGGAAACCAGACAGCACAGTTAAGAGGAAGTCAGGAATTTAGCCTGGATTTCTTCCAGGGCTCAGAGTGTCAACATTGAGAAAAAACAAAACGACTCCTCCAGTTAAAGATTTTACACATGCGTACAGTGACCACATCAATTACCGTATTTGTGATACTTATTTCCTATGAATTATTAATCTTTCTTCAACATCTCCAACAAAACAAGAAATACGAGGGCGGATCACACGATACTCGCGTGAAATACAAAGAATGCTTGATACGGCCAGAACATCAGCGGACACTCGGGCTCAGATAAAAGCAGTCTCAGGAAAGGAACATTAATGCCACTCGACAAGGTCCTCGAGGCTGATCAGGGCATCCAGAGGCAATTCTGATGGAGAAGGCACCCTGCGAGCTGGGACCTGGAGTAGGTGCCGACAGGGCCTGCGAGATGAGCCCGTCTGACAGGGAAGTTGGTGATGCACAGTCTGAGGTGGAAAAGGGAGAAAACGGTTGTGTCCCACCACGTAACAGCACATTTATAACGACGAGCAGCTATTTAGGAGCCAGGTTGTGCTTTTATGAGAAGAGATGGGTGTACCCCACTTGCACGTTTATGTTAGAACCTGTACATTTTCTCATCAAGATTGGGACAGCTTCCTAATTCAAAGCAAACAGTGAACTCTTTATGCCAGACCCTTCCCAAGGCACACAGGAGCAGGCAGCTGGCTCCCGGCTTGGGATGCCCGGGCTGGCAGCAGCCAGAGCGCTCCCGAGGAGTCACAGGGAGTCCTGCCCGGCACACGTTTTATTAGTCACCCTGTACTTTGCTTTACCTGATGTTTGCTGGAAGGACAACTCAGCCAGCCAGCCACAGTGCAGGAGGTTCCTCCAGTGCATCGATGATAATTTTCCGATGCAAATGGTGGAGGAGCCGACTAGGAGAGGAGCACTGCTGGACCTCATCCTCACTAACAAGGAGGATCTGGTTGAAGCAGTAAAGGTTGAGGGCTGCCTTGGCTGCAGTGACCATGAAATGGTGGAGTTCAGGATCTCATGTAGCAGAAACAAAATAGCAAGCAGAACTGCAACCCTGGACTTTGCCAAGGCAAACTTTGGATTTTTCAAACAATTACTAGAGAAAATCCCATGGGCAAGGCTGTTTGAAGGTAAAGGGGCCCAAGATAGTTGGTTAGCGTTCAGGGACTGCTTCTACCGTGCTCAAGATCAGGGCATCCCGACACGTAGGAGGTCAAGGAAGGGAGCCAGGAGACCTGCGTGGCTAAACAGGGATCTGCTGGGTAAGCTCAAGGGCAAGAGGAGAATTTACAGATCTCGGAAGGCGGGGCTGGCCACTTGGGAAGAATATAAGGCTGTTGTCCGAGGATGTAGGGAGGCAACTAGGAAAGCAAAGGCCTCCCTAGAATTGAACCTGGCGAGAGGGGTCAAGGACAACAGGAAGAGCTTTTTCAAACACGTGGCAGATAAAACTAACACCAGAGGCAATGTAGGCCCACTGATGAGTGAGGTGGGTGCCTTGGTGACAGAAGATACAGAGAAGGCAGAGTTACTGAACGCCTTCTGTCTCTGTCTACTCTGCTGGAGGCTGTCCTGAGGAGCCCCGTTCCCCTGAGGCCCCACAGGAAGTCAGGGCAGTGGAGGAGTTTGCTTTAGTCGATGAGGACCGGGTTAGGGACCAATTAAGCAATCTGGACATCCATAAATCCATGGGTCCAGACTGGATGCACCCACGGGTGCTGAGGGAGCTGGCTGATGTCATTGCTAGACCACTCTCCATCATCTTTGCCAAGTCTTGGGAGACAGGAGAGGTGCCTGAGGACTGGAGGGAAGCAAATGTCACTCCAGTCTTCAAAAAGGGCAAGAAGGAGGACCCGGGAAACTATAGACCGGTCAGCCTCACCTCCATCCCTGGGAAAGTGATGGAACGACTTATCCTTGGTGCCATCTCAAGGCATATCAAGGATAAGAGGGTCGTTAGAGACAGTCAACATGGCTTCACCAAGGGGAAGTCGTGCTTGACTAACCTCACAGCCTTTTATGAGGATATAACAAGGTGGGTAGATGATGGCAGAGCGGTGGATGTGGTCTACCTTGACTTCAGCAAAGCATTTGACACAGTCTCCCACAGCATCCTTGCTGCTAAACTGACAAAGTGTGGTCTAGACTCTCGGGCAGTGAGGTGGACTGTGAACTGGCTGAGGGGAAGAAGCCAAAGAGTCGTGGTCAATGGGGCGGAGTCTGGTTGGAGGCCTGTATCCAGTGGAGTGCCTCAAGGGTCGGTACTGGGACCAGTATTATTCAATATATTCATCAATGACTTGGATGAGGGACTAGAGAGTACTATCAGCATGTTTGCTGATGACACCAAGCTGGGAGGAGTGGCTGACATGCCAGCAGGCTGTGCTACCATTGAGAGACCTGGACAGGCTGGAGAGTTGGGCGGGGAAAAATTTAATGAAATATAACAAGGGTAAGTGTAGAGTCTTGCATCTGGGTAGGAACAACCCCAGGTTCCAGTATAAGTTGGGGAATGACTTATTAGAGAGCAGTGTAGGGGAAAGGGACCTGGGAGTCTTGGTGGGCAGCAGGATGACCATGAGCCAGCAGTGTGCCCTTGTGGCCAGGAAGGCCAATGGCATCCTGGGGTGTGTTAGAAGGGGGGTGGCTGATAGGTCAAGAGAGGTTCTCCTTCCCCTCTACTCTGCCCTGGTGAGACCCCATCTGGAATATTGTGTCCAGTTCTGGGCCCCTCAGTTCAAGAGAGACAGGGAACTGCTGGAGAGAGTCCAGCACAGGGCAACTAGGATGATGGAGGGAGTGGAGCATCTCCCTTATGAGGAAAGGCTGAGGGAGTTGGGGCTCTTTAGTTTGGAGAAGAGGAGACTGAGGGGTGACCTCATTAATGTTTGCAAATATATCAAGGGTGAGTGTCACGAGGATGGAGCCAGGCTCTTCTCGGTGACAACCAATGACAGGACAAGGGGTAATGGGCTGAAACTGGAACATAAGAGGTTCCGCTTAAACTCGAGAAGAAACTTCTTCTCAGTGAGGGTGACGGAGCCCTGGCACAGGCTGCCCAGGGAGGTTGTGGAGTCTCCTTCTCTGGAGGCATTCAAGACCCACCTGGACATGTTCCTGTGTAGCATTATCTGGGCGTTCCTGCTCTGGCAGGGGGATTGGACTTGATGATCTTTCGAGGTCCCTTCCAATCCCTGACATTCTGTGATTCTATGAGCGTTACAGGCCAGGTTCCGCTTGGGAACCAAATGAGACGTTTCTCCGTCATGTGCCAGCACAGTCCCCAAAGCCACAGAAAACTGAACAGAGGAAGTTTCTAGGCCAGAGTCAAAAGGGTAATTCAGCTACACAGGTCAGATGTTCTGGGTGAAAAGGCAGTTACCGAGCTTGGACACACTCTGAATCTGCCTAATTTTTATACGTAAAGCAAGATCTCAAAACGTTGACAGCTGGCACATCAGGATGATAAAAATATCAATTCATATATTAAAAAACACATGAGGTTTCCTCCCTAAGCAGCCAGGAATTCTGGTATTTCTTGTGCAGTGTCACCTCCTCTGCTGTGTTACTCTGCAAGGTGCTCTCTTTCCTACATTTCAGGAATACACAGAAGTGCAGAGTCTAGCAAGTAACTTTCTTCATCCTGTCGAAGTTTGCTCCAGTTCAGAAAGCTTCCAAGGTCAGGATAATTCAGGTCCATGTTCATCAATCACAAGCTGCAGTGAATATACCCCAAGGAGAAAACATTCTACACTATTACACCGCCTCGGGAAGAGCTTCCCAAGCTCTGTGGAATACACCCCAAATGTTAGCCCGCCCACTGCTTGCAGGAAGCAAATGAATCATCCACATCTGCAGACTTCAAAAAAACAACAAAGCCAGAAGTTTTCAAGGAAGGATGGAGACTCCTCTGTTCCCCCTGTTCCCATTTTCTACTTTAACCTGAAGCCCACAGACCATTCTCTAAGACAAGACTGTACTTCAGCATGGGAAACCACAGCAACTTTTACAACCTGTGGCACAAGGACAGGGAAAAAGCTTCTGACAGAAGTGGCATGTGTTAAAACAAAATTGAAGAGGCAGTTCATTACGTACCATTTCCAGTCAGTTACTCAACGGCGTAGTAAATCTAAATTTAGAAAATGTGGCTATTTTGTCTCAAGGCTCATGCTGTTTCAAGGAACTTGGACTCATACGCTGAACAGAAGCACGACTATTTTCTGCAATAGCCAGGAGAATTATTCCATTGGATTAGATTTGCAACCCACCTTCCAAGGGAAAAAAACAAGCAACTTTCATCTTCAACAGCAGACAGAAGGGCAAAGCCAGAGGATAAACAGGGCCTTACTGGAAAACTTGCTGGTCAACTCTGAACAAAAATATTAAGCAGTGCTCCATGCCCACTTACCTCAAACACCGAAAACACCCACTTGATTCTAGAAACACCACAACGAAGTAACTTAACAGCCTACACCTAGGCTGCTCCTCACAGCCTACGTTCCTAAGGTAGCCTTGCCAAACCCGCAGCCCACTACACCTGTACCTAAACCAACTTTTACAATTGCTAGGTTACTCAGTCTAGCTAGTCAGGTGAGTAAAACCAAATTCAGGTGCCTCAGGAGCAAGAGACAGAGTAGGCCACCCAGTTTCCAGCTTCCCATTTAACACATACACCACGTAACCACTGGTTGGGGGGCGAATAATTTGCCCAGACAGAAGTCTCCAGCTGCAACTGCACTGAGGAACGTCGAAACTTTTCCCGCCAAGCAGACGGCTCACACTCTGCAGCCCTGAGGAGAAAGAGCCAGAGAAGGCTCTGAGTGCACTCCAGGAAAACAGGACCAGGGCCTGGCAGCACCGATGCCGGTTGCCTTACCCGGCGTCACGGGAGGGAGAAGTTTTTGTCACCTTTCCAACACCACCCGGCCAAAGAGGCACTGCCACATCAGAGCTTGGAAACGCTTTGAAGATGGAAGGTGCTACTTGCTTACTAAGTATCCTTATCAGCAGGGAAGCAGTACCGTTTCTTACAACCAAAATGATTCATACGCAAATTCTTTTATTCTCAAAGAAGTTATATCCTCTCAGAAGTAGGTAAAAAATAAGCCAGTCACGATGGAACTAATTCCAGCTCTCCCAACACTAGGGTATTTCACTAAGCAGAAGGTTCATCATGCACTGACAAACAAAAACTGTCCCCAGACACCTCAACAGGAAGATGCCCCAGGAACTCCCAGCTTTGGGCTAAGATGCACAGTTAAAAGCCTTAAGCTCCTGATCCTTTTGGCTGGTGATTAAACAGCCCTCTTCACTTGCCAGTCTCCAAAACTCTCCCTCACAAGCAGAAAAGCAAAGAGCTGCACAGGCAGCAGCAAGAACAAACAGCCGGGGCTGTGTTTGCTGGGTGCCACCGCTCCGGCGTTGCTGCACAAAAGCAATGCTGCTGAACGGACCGCGGGCACAGCTGCCCAGCTTCTCTTCAACTCAGGAGACCGTAACCAGAGGCTGAGAAGTGATACCACTGCAAACACAAGCTGAGCAGGGTTTCCCTGTTTCAAATCTACTCCTGCAAATGAAGTTTTTCCCTGGCCTGGAAGCTACAGTAGGATACCAAGTGCTCCCGTCCTCTCCGAACGTGTTTTGCGGCAAGTCCTTGGTCTCACCTCCTACCAACAGCCTTCACGCTGCCCACGTGTTTCACGGTTACAGTACCAGCTGCTGAGGAAAGAAACAGAGGTCATGATTTTAAAGGCAACGACAAAAGCAGGGACAAAATACGGCTTTGCATCACAAACAAGCCTACGTACACCCAGAGGATCCAAAATGCACCCCTAGCAGGGAGCCAGTTGTTCAAACCCCTTGGAAAGCGGGGCACATGGATGTACCCCCCTGCTCAGATCTCGGCACAGAAAGCATTTTTGTATCTTGGCCCCTGCCTGCTCCCCTTACCTCCCACCCAGGCAACCTCCTACCCCACGCCGGAAGCTAACAGAGCAAGTCCAAACCAAACCCCCCAAATCTACAGAGTCTCACTGAGATACTGCTCTAGACACCGCTTCCACACGTCTCTATCTCTGTGTTAGAGTTTAGACGGGCCGGTGAGCAGAGAGCTGGTGCGTGCTCTGCAAACTCAGATTACCTGGGCTGAACTGCCCCCCCACAGCCATAGAGCCTCCCGGGGGCATCGTGGCACCTCACTGATGGAGAAGGATGAACCGAGCATAAAGGTGATGTCATTTCTTGAAAAAGCAACACAAAAGGCACAGTCTAGCACACGGATTTCTTAGTCTTAAAATCTGACCAATCTCAACCCATGTTTCTGGCCCTGACTGACGTGTCATATTCTGTAAGACAGAGAAATTCTATCTGCAGGTGCTTCCTGGACCTCTCTCTCCAATAAGTTGCTTTAACCCCCACACAATTATGGGCAGAGACAAACGTAGCATCACCCGTACTTCCCTCCACCTCTCCCGCACAGGCTCACACCCAGCACACAGTTACCAAGTCCACATCCACCATCAGCATCCTCCCACACCACCCTCCGAAGATTTCAGCCCAGTAAATGCTCACGATTTCCCTTCACCACCTCGCCCCCAAAGGCTGGGCCAGGAAAGCTCAGCACACACGGCTCCACACCTTCCTTTTTGCAAGGCGTGCAGTCAAACCCATGAGGTAGGTAAGAACAATCCTCTACTGCCAAACCCATATGTTTTTCGTGATATTTTCATGGTGTCTCTAAATCAACCCTTACAATAATCATTGCTCTACCCCCCATGTAGTCTCCTGCTCCCCTCAGAGAAACACTTAACATTCAGAAAGAAAATCAACGTTACCTGTATCCATCAAAGGTAAATCCCCCACGCAGTCCCAGGACCTTGCTAGTAAGAGAAACTCACTCCTGCCGGAGTTTGTTAAATTTGCAAACTCGAGTTTGCAGAGGATTCTGACTTCAGACACAAACAAGCACAGATCTATCCAGCAGCCTAGCAGCTAAAAGCAAATGGAAAAAACACCCCAAGCATTACCACGGGGTTTTTTTTGTTCTGGAAGATGGAGTGAGCACTCTCCTACTGCGCCACAGGTCTAAAGGGCTCAGGAGTGCGACACCAGCTACGCAAGGTAGAGCCTGAACCGAGCTACAGGTCAAGTGCTCCAGAGCCCCACACAAAAAGCAAGGCGAGCCATCATCTCACATCTCTCCGTTCCAGGAAACTCAGGACTGACAACCTCAAAAACAAGTGCAAAGATTTCAAATTAAAGCATCAGCTCCTGTGCTTACAACGACCCATTTGGGTAAAAACCCAGCACATGGTGGGAGGCAACAGCAGAGTGGAAACAACGAGGCAGGATTTTTCTAAGTAGCATTTAGGAAGGTGTCATCACCTTCTGAGCCTTTGAAATCCCTCAAGTAATTAAACAGTCAAACGAGAAGAGGCTTTTAGCTTTGCAAACACCAATTATTTCCCGGCACCGACACAGGCGCCGAACATTAAAAATAGTGTCTTTCCTCTGAAGAGAGGAGAGGAGCTGAGGACAGCTGCCATAAGCAAGCAAGACCTTGCCCCAAAAAGCATCTGTCAAAGCTTCTGCCATGTAACTTCAGCAAAGAACCTCGAGCCAAAAAAAGTAACTTCATAAAACTGCTTAAAGCTGCTGCTTTGCATTGGAGCCGCATCACGTCAGCGAAGGAAGAGTTTCTGTGAGAAAGCTGCAGCAAAATGCCTCGCTCACACGGGTATTTCAAAGCCCGTCGCAGGCTTTGATTGATTCCTTCTAAAGCTTTTAGTGCCGTTCGTTCGTTTGTCTGCTGGTCCTCAGAGCATTACTAATTTAGGGGTTTTTTAAAGCTATACCAGCACACCGAGCGCAAGTGCACGTCACAGAAAACTGCTTGCCCGGGGAGCGGTTTCGTCCATTTTAAAAATAACCCTCCCGTCCAGAAATGGAACAGTTATAATTGATGGCTCAGCCCAGACGGCCACTTGCAAGTGCCGAATGATCAACTCTCTCCGCACGCTGCACACAGAACAACTCTCCCCACAGTCACAGCACGCGCTACTTAGCGCTCCCGAGATTTCCACGCCGTGAGCTGCGCGTGGTTCCGCTTTTGTGGTAAAATATTGATGATGAGCCCCGAGTTTGTATTTCAAGAGCCAAACAAAGCAAAAGGGGGAATCGACTCAAGGGTCCGTAACCCTGCAATGGATAATCAGGATGGAAAGGTGACCCACTAACGCGGTTCTTTTTCACAGAGAACCGCAAGAATTCCAGTAAGCCTTTTCTCTAACAGCCACAAACATCAGGTGGTTTCAGAGAACCCCCGTGGGAGACCAACTGAAATGTCAGATGCAAGGGGATTAGATACAGCTTCCTCACGCAGTAAAACCCAACACTAATAGTTTATGGCCGTGGAATTTGCGTGCTGCACCAAAACTAGAGCTCTGCACCGTGACCAGCATTTCCTCACGGCTCTGGTCAAGGACCCTGCCTGGGCAGGTCCCTCTTCACCTACTGCAACACGCCCACGCTGCACGGCCGCGCTTCCAGGCAGCAAACGCCCTGCCAGGTCTGAGGAGAGAAGATTCTTTAAGGCTGTTTTCATCCCTCAATTGCAAATGGGTTCCACAGAGTCACTAGCGAGGGTTAACCTCTGGAGAGCACACGCTGGGATCCCAGCAGCTGAGTGGCTGTAAGGGGACAGAGAGGGAAGACACAAACCTCCAGCAAAAGGACATATTTCCTTCTCCTTTAGGATAAGCTCAGAAAGACAGCAACTTGAAAGTTTAGGTCACAGCAGCAACTACAGAGCAGAACTCAGTCGAGAAATATTCATTAAAATCCTGAAATGATGCAAGTATAACGTCTTCAGAAACTTCTCCCGCAACCTTATACTCATGACTCAATATGGGAGGTCAAGAAATTATAGCAGTGAAGGGTGGAAAGGAACAGAAGGGCTGCGGGATGAAGCAGAGTTGAATTCATAGAGGCTTCAGAAATAACATCAAATAATTTCCAGCTAACGAGCTGATCATCCACCACATTATGTCTGAGGAGCCCTGATAGTTTGAATCTGTTTCCAAAGCAAATCTGAATGCAGTAAGAGAGCCACCCAAACCAAGCTGTATTCCAGACCTTACTAAACAAAAAAAATTGAGAAAAAAAAAAAAAAGAAATTTCACCTTGACTCTCACAGCAATCCTGGGGCCCTGTAGGATCCCCCTACACATAAATCAATGACAAGTGCACGTGTATCAGCACTGCATGGAGACACCAATGCAAACAGTTGCTCCCTGGGGCAAGACACAGAGAAGGAGCCAGGAACGGGGCAGCCTGGCCAGCCAAAGGCCTTGAGATAACACGACACTTCTGCTTCCCTCAGCTGCACAAGAGGCACATCTGCCCCACACAGGTTTTGTGAAAATGAAAGGCAGCAGAGAGCCCTGAGGCTTTCAGGTGAGAGGCAGGAGGAAGGGCAGCAACACCTCACAGCACCCTACGAGCCTTACCAGTATCCGATCCGCTCAAGCATTTTGTAAAGCTCCCAAGGGCAGCTCAAACGTGCAGCAGGAACACTAACCTGCAGCTGAGAGATCCCGGAATTAAAATTCAGCTGGGTCTCAAGTTCTCCTGCTAATTTGCTAGAAAGAGCATCAAGTGCTCTCAGTGCTTGCACAGCCCCGGTTGTAAATTAAATCTAGCGCTGAAACAGTGCCATGAAGACAAGAGATATGGCCTCAGCCTGTCAGAGGAACGCTCTTCAGGTTTGTTGGGTTGGGCAAGACATGGATGGCAAACATTTGGAAAGGGAATTTTTCTTCTTCTTCCCTGCTTGGGTTTTACAATATTCAGCAACAACAATTTCCCAGTGTTTTAAATAGGGGAAGTGGTCATGGAAGGCAAAAAGGGAGCACACGAAGCCAAGAAATCCTGGCTCGTCCATTATTCACATCATCGTCACGCCACCGATACCGACTGTCAACACGGGAACCAAAGGCAGGAGTACGCCCCGGCGTACCACGTATTCCTGGAGGAGCTAGGAGGGCTTTGTCCCAACTCCTAGCTCCATTCCAAGCGAGAGTTTCTGTTACTTATTAACACTAATCATCCGCCTGGGTTGAAGCAGCAGTCTGCCCACTGCTTCCAACAGGTAAGAGCCACAGCGAGCGTTGAACTTCTAGAAGCAACTGTAAAAGTGATTACCCTGCCTATTCCTTAGCTGAAAAAAGAAATACTTAGCCACCCACAGTTTAAACAAAAGACAGCAAAACTCGAGGATTATAATCGGGTACAGAAAGGTTTGTTTGACCTTTGCACTGGGTGCCAAAGGTGCCGTTTCAGTATCCCCAAAATACGCAACTTCATTTCTCCCCCTCTTACAACACTCTACCCAGTACATGCGTCAGGGCTCATAGATCTTAAATCGCCTGGCAAACGGGACACAGGCACCCGGCCTTCCAAATGACAGCAGGGCCTAACACACAGAACCGTCACGGGATGGCGTAAGATGGAGCCAGTGAAAGCCCCGGCCCCAGGAGCACCTTTACCTTCCGCCCATTTCAGAATTAAGAGCTCAGGGAAATAAAAGGGTGCAACAAGCACCCTCTTGAATCCACGGTGTAGCTGCGACCAGAACAAGTAAACATTCTGAAGAATATCGAGCAAGAATCTCGCACAGGTACTAGAGAGTCAGAGTCACATCCAAAAGACGTACCTGCAGAAAACAGCAGGCAACAGCAACCAAGAGCCAAACCCCAGGCCTATGGTTTGTAGCCCTCCCACTGGGGACAATGACAAGCACGTCACGCTTACCTGGCTGGTTCTCACTCATCAGGGTAACCTAAAAAGGGCTGGGTCAGCAGACAGCTAAAAAATCTGATTATAACCACAAAACGATAATGCCCACAACATGTTTCCAATGGCATCAGGTTTGTTTTCTGCAACCTCTAGTCGCAGCACAGATCGCAGCACGCAAAGCCTCTCAATTTTGTTAGTGGGCAGCTTTTCAAATGGAAAAATCGATGTAAGTACACCTAAATTCCTCAAGAACTCAGGAAATCTCTCCCCAGGGTCCATTACCCGAGCGGTAACGACGCCTGTACCAGAGGAGAAGGACCACGAAAAGGAAAGAGCGTTTATTTGGATAACTGTCTCTGATTTCTGATCCTCCCCAGTCTAGTTTTTTCTAACATTGCAAAGGGCACAGTTACCAAGCGACTGAAGCCAGAGCCAACACTTCTGGATTCGGGAACCCAATAACAACTCCTAAGCCCCTGTTTACTCGTCCAAATTGAAGGGGCTTTGGCCAGACGCTGAAAGTCACGCTCAACTCGGGACAAATTTTTG
Source organism: Trogon surrucura (assembly GCA_020746105.1). Classification (NCBI taxonomy): domain Eukaryota; kingdom Metazoa; phylum Chordata; class Aves; order Trogoniformes; family Trogonidae; genus Trogon; species Trogon surrucura. Next base: position 12,660,558 of record CM036635.1, on the reverse strand, counting down.
CTGCAACAGCACAGGGAAGATTTTATTGGAAGACTGAATCGTGGTTCTTTAGGGAAAGAAGGCTTTTTCCCCCCTTTTTAAAGGGAGAACTCCATCACGTGGCAATATCCTTTCTGAATACCTGTTTTCATTTTCCTTATCTCCGACCGGTCACGTGCCTAATGACACTACCACCTAAATTTAGCTCATTCTGTCGGCGCTTGCAATCCCACCGATGCCTGCAGGTCTGCAGCACACCTTTCTTCCTCTCCATCTCGCCGCCCTCCCTCGCAGCGCGGGGCCATTCCTGGAAGAGCGAAGCAGACGCCAACGCCACAGGCCTCCCCGGCTTTCTGCCACCCCGGAGGATGGCCGGGACCCGCCGGGCTGCGAGGCCAGCGCGCGCCGCCCGCCTCGTTCGGTGCGACGCCCATCCCTCGTGGGCCCCTTTGTGCGATATCACAGTGCCCCCGCGCTCGCTTTTGTCTCCACGCTGCCAGCCAGCCCCCGCCGAACCCCACGCCGGGAGAGCGTCGGGAAGCGGGAACGGTCCGAGGCCGGAGCTGCCCACCTTGGGGCTCTCGGGATGGAACCGAGAGGTCACGGATTCACGAAACGCTCACGTAAACAAGGGCAGGTCCAAACCACGGTTACGCGCCGCCGAGATCTGTACCCAGCCGCGGTGTCCCCGTCCGGCTGCGGGCTCCCCTCAGACAGGCGATGACGACGCTCTCCGACACAGACACTCACGGGCCCGCAGCCCCAGCGAGGACCCGGCCCCGGAGCCCGCCCCAGCCCCTGGCGGGCGGGCCGGCCTCTCCTCACGCCCTCGCACCCCGGCAGACCCGCGCCGGCCGTCCAAACGGAAGGGAAAAAGGGAGTCCAACCCCGTCCACCTTCCCCAACCACCTCCCCGGCCACCGGCGGGCGGGTAACGGGGAAAAGGAGCCACACGCCCCTTCCCGGGCGCCCCCAGAGGGAGGGAGGGAACGGGCAGACCCGCAGGCCCCTGCCCCGGGAGGCCTCCAAGGCGGGAGCCGCGGCGCGGGGCGGGGGGGGGGGACGGACACGGGGCCCGGACGCGCAGAGGCCGAGGCGGGCCGCGGTCAGCCCCCCCGGGGAGCCGGCGGAGCGCCGGGCCCGTTACCTTGGTCTCCTTGACGTGCTGCTTGATGCCCTCCGGGTACCACTGCACCCGCACGTAGCCCCGCCGCAGCGGGCTGGCGCGGCCCTCCTCCGTACCGCCGGCCCCGGGGCCTCCCGACTCGGAGCCTCCCGAGCTGGCGGCTCCTCCGCCGCCCCCTCCTCCGCCGCCCCCTCCTCCGCCGCCGGTGCCGCGTCCTCCTCCGCCGTCCTCCTCCTCCGAGTCCGAATCCTCGCCGTGGATCAGGCGCACCAGGCCGAACCGCACCGAGCCGCGGTAACGGCCCGACACCAGGTCGTGGGAGAAGAGCAGGCGCTGCGAGCCGCCCGGCGGGGGCAGGCCGGCGGCGGGGGGGGCCGGGGCCGGTGCCGAGGCCGGGGCGGCGGCGGGGGGGGCCGGGGCCGGCTCAGCGGGCTGCTCCGCCATGGCGCCGGGCGAGCGGGAGAGCGCGCGCGGCCGCCGGCGCAGGCTGGGGGAGGGGAGGGGCGGCGCCGGCCGCGCGCAAGAAACAGCCCCGGGGGCGGGGCGAGGGCGGGGCCACGCCCACCGGCGGGGAGGGGCGGGAGGGGAGCGGCTCCCGGGTCCCCAGCGGTTGCGGGGCTGCGGGGCGTCACCCCCCCCCCCCCCCGGGCCACACGTCACAGGGGGCTGCGGGGCGTCGCCCCCGGGTCCCCAGGCTGGGCGGGGGCTGCGCTGCGTCGTGCCGCCCGGACGCGGGAGGGCAGGGATGCCCCAGCCGCAGTGCGCGGTCACGGTATCGCGATACGCTCTGTATGGTCGGAGCGGGCGGTGGGTCTCGCCCCAGAAGCCTGTGCCCCTCCACTGCAAAAAAGCCTCGCCGTGATAGCCCGGGTGTGGGTACCTGCACAGGGAGGGGGTACGAAGCCCACCTCCCACCGCCATCCCCACCCGGTCCCTCCCCGCCCTGCTGAGACAGCCACCCCGGGCGCGGGGCCGGGCTCCGCCCTGGCACCGAGCGCTGCCTTTTGCTGGGAGGTGGTCTCCAGCCAACAGCAAAGCCCAGTCTTGCTTTTTATGGCTCACAGAAGCCCTTACTAGGGTGTACAAATATGCCAAATACTCTCTTTCATTGACTTCGAGGTGTGTTTTTCCCGCTCTGTCTGCAGGGGGGTTTGAAACAGAAATGGTTCCCTGAATGGGTCCCGCTGCTCTGACACGCAAAGGGCAAAAATAATCCAAAACAGCCTCTGCTACCTTCACCAAAAATATCCTGCCCCTGCTCCCTAGATCTCCCTGCCTGGGCAACACTGGCTGGAATATCAGGAAAATACCTGAAATCCTCAGTCTGCCTTGTTTTATTGCGGGAAAGACCCTGGGGGCAGCAGAGCGGCATTTTCGGTCTTGCTCTCTCCCACATACATGGGGCTGCTCTGACAACTGGCTGTCAGTTCTTCTCTCAAGGTTTCTCCTTTTAGGAAAAGCAACCTGGATAAACCTCTGCTCATGCTCACTTGCAAGATTCACTGCCCCATGGAGGGGCACAGCCCTTCTGCTCAGGCTTGTTGGGATTTTTCTAACCTCACCAACAGCCCTAAAAGCAGCTGGGAAGAAGCTGGGGCAGAGGGATGGTGCGTGGGTGAGGGGTGTGCTGGATGTTGGCCGGTGTTTCAGCTCTGCCCCGCTCCTGGGTGAACCCAAGGTATGGGTGGCAGGGCAGCAGGTGCTCTAAGTGGTGGTGAAGTATGAGCTATTCCCATCCCCACTCCAAATCAGGGAGCTGCAGATAGTGTAGCACTTTCAGTGCCTGCCTTCCCCCGGGTCAACCTGACCTCCACGTCAGCATTTAGTCACTCGCTACAGCATCATTTTAATCAGAGGGGTGTGGTGTTGGTGTGGTTCTCTGCTGGAAGGTTTCTCAGCATCAGTCCCAGGGACAAGGAACAGAATACAGATAAAAGGGACCATTGGGTGGGAAAGTATCAGCATACCCTTGGGAAAAGACAGCTTAAATATCCATCCAGTGCCACATGGTTATACAGCTATTTACAGGGATGTGCTTCGGGGAGTACAGACCTCTGTCTGCAACCCATGACCCCTGTAAAGCGAAGGAGGTGGGGAGTGGAAAGGTAGCACGTGAATGCCACAAGCACAGAGGTTTTATCCTCCGGCCATCAAGGATTTCAGCCTCTGACCACTGCCGTGCTGGAGCAGGGAGCATGGCACAGCTCCCACACGGCCAGCCCACCTGGAACTGGGGACGGGGTGCTGCCATCCTTCCCTCTGAGAGCAGCAGGAATTGTGCCCTTTTGGGAACAGGATCAGGCCTTTGGGGTATGGGAAGAGTGCTCTCTGGCTCCGTTGGAACTGGCGGCGTGTTCTTCTCAAGGTTTCAAAGCACAGCTTTATCCAGCATGGTGACGCATCTCATCATCTCCTTAATGTACATCACAACAGCCACTAATAAAATATAGATACACGTAATGCCCATAATCATGTGTGTAGATGGAAACTGTCCCTCTTCAGAGCAATTACATGCTGGAGAACAGTGGTGGGGTTTCAGGTAGCCACAAACAGCCATGCAAACAATCACATTATGCAGCCGGCAGGCTCGCAGCAGGGGGATTTAATGGGGACAAGTCAGGGCTGTTTGCTCATTAGCAGGAGTTGAGCCGGGTGTGTTTTTGCACTCTGATTCCAGCTGGGGCTCTGACGTGCTTCCATAGGGAAGTGGCATTGAAGGAGAACTTATCCCTTTTTCAGGATACAACAACCCCGAGGCCTAGACTGCCACAACACTGCTGTGCCTCAGGCGCGTTACAGTCCCTGCGTGCCCAAAGGAGCATCTCCCATTCGACACACCAGGCTCTTCAGATCTTCACTGAGGGACCTCAGCAAGTCAGACCACCCTGCAAAATACCAAAGCAAACCGAAGAAACGTTGTGCATGCATGATTTTTTTGCCAAGGGAGACCAGGTCAGCAAGAGCTCTGAACACGCAGGACTTCTGCAAAGCGGCACACACCAAGCAGCATCCCCCACCCGTTTAGGGACAATTCCTGCTGTCAGGCTGTTTTGGGAGATGATGGCCTTTACTTTGCTACAGAACATCCTCCTTGCAGGTAATCTAACCACACTATGGCGGTTAGATCACCAGTATCTACCTGTCGAGATACTGGTGAAAAGAAAGCCCCTTCCTTCCTTCTTGGGACCTGGCTGGGATGGGGCATCTTTGTATGGGCCTTGCAGGGATTAAGAAGCAGATATTGGGATGCCTTTTGAGTGCTGGAGTGTCCACAGGGTGCTGGGGTGCCTGCCACATACTGGGGATGCCAACAGAGTACCAGGATGCCCGTTGGCTATTAGGGGTGTCTGCTGGGTGCTGGGGTGCCCACAGGGTGCTGGAACATCCGCCAGGTGCTGGGATGCCCACTGGGAATATTCACAGTCTACCAGGGTTCCAGTCGGGTGCTGGACATACCTGGAGGGTACTGGATGCCTGGAGGGCATCGGGGATGCCCACAAAGTACCGGGATGCTCGGAGGGTGCTGAAATGCTCGGAGGGTGCCGAGATGCTCGGAGAGTGCCGAGATGCTCGGAGGGTGCCGGGATGCTCTGAGGGTGCCGGGATGCTCGGAGGGTGCCGGGATGCTCGGGGGGTGCCGGTGGCCGGGCTGCGGCGGGGCTCTGGTGCCACCTCGTGGGCTGCCGCCTCCCGCCGGCTCCCGGTCTGGCGGGAGAGAGGGGACGGCACCGGCTTGCCGGTCCCAACAGCAGAAGCTCTGCTCGGCAGCCCCGGGACCTCGCGCCGGGCTGGGGCGGCTGGTGGAGCCCCTCGCCCAGAGGCAGGAGCGCTCTCTCTGCTCCGCCCTGCAACTCCTCTTTGGCTAATCCTGCCCGTATTTTCTTCTGTTGCTGCTTCCCAGAGGCAGACGTGTCCCTGCAGCATCCCTAGCAGCTGCTCGGGAAGGCTGGTGCCTTCAGAAAAGGTATTTTGGAGTAAAGCTGACTGCTCGGGTCACAGGGAACGTCTCCAGACCCTTCCGCAGGGACAGGCTGGGAGTTTATCGCCGTCACGCAGACAAACAGCTTAGCAGGACTCGCCGTACCCTGATCACATCAGGGAATAGAAGTATTAGCAAGTGACGCAGCGTGTGTCAGTCTTTCGTCCTGTCTCGGTGAGGCCAGCAAGTCTCCGGGGGTTGGAAAGCCTCTGCCCCCCCGAGAGGGGCTGCTGGCACTGCCCAGGGCCCCATCCTGCACGGGATTACCCTGCTCGTGCTGTCCTCATCCAACATCCCTGGCTCTGTCGTCACCTTGTATACGTATAACTTCGTGCCAGCCCAATCTTTCTCTGCTCTCTCTCATTTGTTTACCTAAGATCAAGGCCTTACAAATCCCACCTGCCCGCCCTCTTGTCCCGCAGCCCCCGCTGAGCCCCATCCTCCTTCCTCCCAGGGATTGTGTCAGGAGTGGCCGTGACCTAGTTATAAGCTACCCAGCAGAGAGGAGGAAAGGAGGCTAATCGCTGCTGGTGACTGTGCTCTAGGGAGGTGATAACAGAAGTCCCAGCCAGGTCCTGTCCCCCCCTCCACCTCCTGATTTTGCCTGAGGTTGCCACACGTGGGTGAAAACCATTTGTGCTCTTTCCTCGGAGTTCCACATAGAGGACTAACAAACCACACCAGCCCTGCAAAGGCACGGGTTGATCTAGTGCAGATCAAAGCCTGCTTGCCCTGACTGTTGCTGGGATCCCAAATAAACTGTGAAACAGGCCCCCCACCCCCCTTCCCCAGCTCCCTGCAGGGGGGACTCAGACCTGCACTGATGGGCCTAAAGGAATATGCCAGAGGAAAGCAACACACGTGTGTGTTTTCTCATTATTCTATTTACATGAACATTTCAGAGGACAGAGCAGAACCAGTCCCTCTGAGTCCCAGGGCTGGGTTCTGGCGCCTGTCCATAGGAGCCCTATAGTGCTATTTCAAAAAAGCACCAGCTCACAGGCTCCTAAACTGTACCAATTGCCCCACTCCAGTGGAGAGGCTGGAGGCAAGCTCGCTCTGCAGGACCTGCTGGTGATTTTGAGCTGCTCTTGGCAGCACAAGTGGGGAGCACCGAGGGATAAAAGTAGCAGGCAGCCAGCCTGGCAAGTGCTGAGAATCTGAAGTATGGCCAAAGAGACACATCTTGCTGTGAAGTTACAGCAATGATGAGCACTCACACACTGCCAGTCCGGGGCAGCTGATAAAAAGGCAGAAGAGGAAGGAGAATGAAATCAGAGCCTGTGGCTGACCTTGCAGTGATGCCAAAACACAGACCCCTGTTGCCACCCCTCTTGTGCCACTGCCAGGAGAAAAGCAGCACCTCTTCAGGTGTGCAGGTCCCCATGGCTCAGCCAGGGGAAGGTGTAAAACAGGGACATGAGTAGAGAGTCCAGCCTGGTAATTAAATGAAAAATCATATGAGTTTGGGAGAGAAAGAAAAAAAAACTCCCTGATGGTGTCACAGGGAAGACCCTTCTGTGTCCCCTGTGATAGCAGACCCTGCCCCTTGAGGCCAAGGGACTGCGAAGTCTGCAGACACCAAAAGAAGCTTAATCCCCTCCCTGCCTCCCAAGTGTCAGCCCTCGCTGCAAATCCCACCCAGAGATAATTGCCATCTTCCTGAGCAGACACCCCAACAGACAGACCAGCCTGGCTGTGGGGCTGGAGTGACAGCTCAGGGCTCTTTGAAGATGCTGAGAGCGCTGCTAAATATGTAAATCTCAGCACACTGCTGTGGCTCTCATTTAATGGAGTTTTTGACCCTCTGAAGCTGTGTAGGAGCAAGGAGAGATGAGCCCAGCTAAAACCACTGAATGCAGCGTCCCTGCTTGACTATTCCAGCCACGGGCCAGGCTCTGCTCTGCTGGGCTCGGTTTTAATGGCTAGGAGTTGGTCCGAAATGCTATTTCTGAAGAGCAGAAAGCTGCAGGGTCATATTTCTGTTTCGATTCCATAAAGTGAAATTAAAGGAGAGAGATAAGGGTGTAGCCCCAGGTCACAATGCCCATGGCTGGAAACTAAAGCAGGTCCTGAGCTCCCCTGGAAACGCCTCCAGTGAAGTAAAGCCATCTCTGCCTCGTGCTCCGGACTCCTTTCAGGGCTGCATCTGGTTCATGATGATAATGATGATGCCAACATCATGCTCATGCCTAGGATAATCTCCTTTCTATTACACGTGTCCTGATGGGGACAAATATTGCCAGCTTTGCCTAGCCAGTTTCTTATATAATCGCTCCAGGCAACTGAGGGCTGCACAGGGGAGAGATGCTCCGTCTTTGGAGTAAGCTCCTCGGGGCAAAAACCTTCTGTCTGACCCCTCATCCTACAAGGAGTCAGCTGATTCCCCTGAGAAACTCTCCACCACTCAAGCACAAGGCATAATCATGCCCAGCAGGACCAGCAACCTCCTCCTCCTCAGCACAAAGCAGGCTCATCTGCTCTGGGCAGGGCTGCCTTCAGCTTCCTATGGGCTCCTGATGTTGTCAGAGGTCTGGACCAGGTTCAGGGCTTTGCTCTCCCTTCCTAGCTAAGTCCTCTGCTCTCCCTGCCCAGCTCGAAGCAGGGACTGAGCACAGAGCAATCAGCTAATGCTTTATCCCTCTGCAGGCAGTCATGCCAGGAGAGAAAAAAAAAAAAGAAAAAGCCTGATGGGATCTTTTGCTGGCTTGTCACCTTAAAGCCTCTCACCTCTCCCTGTCTTTCATCGGGGTTATAAACTCCTTAGGATGTTATCACGTGCTCCATAAATAACAAATGTATATAAGCAGGGGCTGCAGAGGGTGCAGCAGGCAGAGGAGAGGAGGCAAAATCCTGAGATTTCCTCTCTTGCCAGCGGCCAGACGGCACCACCGGCACCAGGCGGGCAGAGGAGCATCACGGGGTCCCCCTCTGGTAAGCACCCATGTTTCTGTAGCATTCCAGTGGTACGAGCAGCCTTGGGGACAGCTGGTGGTCCCGAGGCCATTGTGACCTGGCAGCCCCAGTACCCCAGGGCGGAGGGGAGATTGCCCCAGAGGGGAGGGAGGGTGGTGCCTGGAGCTGGGGTTGCTATCAAACCTGGGTGTAGTGAAGCATCCTCACTGAAATCTTCTGCCTTCGGGGTGTGGGAAGAACTCGATCACTTTTGCAAAGATTATTTAGCTTTCAAACTGGGTGAGCAGCTCCTTACTACCAACTCATTAAAAAAGTCAAGCTCCAAATCCAGGCAGACATTCATAATGTAACAGAAGGATGCTGCTGGGGGCGGGTACTGTGGATTTGTCTGTTTATTTACATGTGAGCATCTCTCTGGACCATGCACGTGCTCTCACATCTAGGGCACAAACACAAGTGTGGGAAAAAACTTACAGAGTGAGCTTTCGATATGCTGCTGTATACGCAGAAATGTACTGGGCTCACCTCAGGCAGGTCCGGTGAGGACTTGCAGCAGAAAATTTAGCCTGGGGTGTGACTTGAACAAGGCGCAGGAGACTCTGTTGGAAGACAGATTTCTCAAGCCAGGGAGAGAGGATTTTTCTCCTCACTCTGTTTCTCACTTTGTGACCTTGAGCGAGTTTCCTTCACCTCTGCAGGTCGGCTGCTTCCCAGGTGCAGCAGCAGTGCCAGTACCCCCGCGGGTGGGCAGGGCTGCGGTGGGCTCCGGGGATGGGCTGGGGAGGATGGGTGGTGCCTCTGTGCTCTGCAGCCTCTACTTTCCTCCCCACTCCAGAAGACCTTTGCTTCTTTGAGGAGCTGAGAAACAAAGCAAGAAGCTTATTTCCAGAAAACAAACACAAATATATCGGCCCTTCAGCTGTGTAACTTGGCTTGCCAGGAATAAAATGCTGAAAGGGAAAAAATACAAGAAAAACAAGCCAAGGAGCAGCCTTTCCCCATCATCTGCTCCAGGGTGTTACTGGTTGGGATCTCAAAAAATTTCTAAAAAGAGCTGGAGGGATCTGATTCCACTTTCATGGTTTGGTCTAATGGGAACAGAGCAGTCATTTACACAAGAGGTCTTGAACCCGCCAGCTGTCTGGATGTCCCTGTAGAGACTTTCCAGCCTTTATACGATCTGGAATAAAGACTTGCTCTTGGACAGTGAACTGTTTAACAGTGGCTCTTGATGGGCGAACATCCCTGAGCAACCTGATCTAGCTGAAGATGTCCCTGCCCATGGCAGGGGGTTGGACTAGATGACCCTTAATGATCCCTTCCAACCCAAGTCATTCCATGATCCTGCTCTATAATTCCCATAGCAGCCGAAATGCCAGCCCTGCCCAAGGATTGTCTGTCCTGCTGTCCCCGCACCTGATCCAGCAGCACCCCCAGAATCTGCCCCAGGTGGTCAGCACCACCCAGGTTCTAACCACCGTTGTGTTTTGTAGGTGCCCAGAACCCACCTTCTCCTGCTCTTGGATTTATCCAAGTGCATGAGCCCCTAATCCAATTAGCAGGGTGAGGGGTTCCAAAAGATTTCATAATAAGGTCTACAAATTCCACATCCCCTTCCTCCACCAGCATCCATCTCTCCCCTCCAGCTTGGCCACTCCTTCCCTCCTACATGGTTTTTGGGAGCATGAACCACCCGTTCCCAGCACTGTTTCCGTTAGTCCTTAGTGACTAGAATGAGCATAGCGGATGCTAAATAATTCCTCTGCCAAAGAAACCTCCTCTCCCTGATAGACCCGACGCCTGAGATAACCATCCGCTGCCCAGGCAGCAATTCACAGAAAATAAATCACCACACCACCTCGACTCACCTCAGACTGCATAAAACAGGCATTTCGAGCACCTCAGCCCCCAGCTTTTCAGGGTGGAAAATTCCCGGCTCGCACCGGTTCTGCCCTGTGCAATGTTTGCGCTGGTAACGCTTTTGTCTCTATAAATCCTATTAGCTGGAGGAAAGCCTGCAATTAGCAGGGAAAGCCGGCACCTCTCGAACAATAATCAAAACCGACCTGGCTCCGTACTGGCTCTGCTGCAAATTGCTTGCACAGTGGGCTGAGCAGGGACAGACAGACGGATGGCTTCGGGAGCAATTCCCACTACTTCTGCCGGTGGGATGCGTGTGCTGAACAAAGTTGTTTTCTCAGTTTGTGGTTCCCTCTGGATTTACCAGCTTGTTTTGCCCGCACATGAAACTAGAGGCAGACTGAAGCTACAGGCTGCGATCCGGGTCAAGGGATTTGGCCGGGCTGTGCAGGATGGTGCTGCCAGATGAGCTCCGGTGCTGGTGACCTTCCTGGGGGAACCGAGGGGTCTGGGGTGCCGGGATGAGCTGTCCCCGGTGGGATCACATTGCTTGGTGCTCCCGGGGCAGGGGGTAAAGCCTGGGGGCACCTCGTCTAGGGAGGAATTGTAGCCACAGGCACCCACTCATCCTGTCACGGACCCACCTCAGCTACGTCTGTGAGCGTGAACGTGACCTAAGAGCTCAGCAGGGGCTAAGCTCTGGCACTTACCCACTGAGCAAGCCGGAAAAGGGAATTAATCCTGGCAGCTCGGGCTGCCGGATCTGTCCGTGCCTGGGCACTGTGTGTGGTTGCCCGGCCCCGACCTCTTGTTCCCATACAACGATGCAGCACTACACGGAGATGATAATTTTACAGCTTCTCAGCTTCCCACAGCCACAGCCCTCCCTGCCTGTCCTCAGGGCAGGGGCTGGCCTTGCCTGGGGCTCTCCTGCCTGTCCTGCTGCCCCAGCTTTGCCACGGGATGGGTCAGGAGATGCTGGGGTGGGATGTTCAGCCCCGTGCTTGCTCCTCCACCTCCAACACCTCCCTCTTTGCTCTGTCCCACCGCCTGGCAGCTAGTCTCTGGGCTTTCGTCCCCCACATCCCTGGGGCTACAAGTTTCCTACAGTCCAGGGCTGCACTGGCCCAGCTCACAGCGAGAGCAGAAGGGTAATGGGGTCACTGTGGGCAAGCATCTCTCTCTCTGTGTGTGTGTGTATATATCTCAATATGTATATATGTATATACACACATATCTATAGGAAAAGGGTGGCAGGCAGCCTAATCCTGTGCGTGATCAACAGGTGTTTTTGGCAGCTACGGGCGCTGGAGGAGATTGGCTGAAGTCAAGTGTGCTGTGAGGCTGCCAGGGCCAGGAGCCGGCAGAGCCTACCCCGAGCAGAGCGAGCGCTGGGAAGCGGGGCAGGAGGAGGAGGATGCTGGCGCTCGGCGCGTTGCCCTTCCTGAAGCCTGCCCACCTGAGGTCCCCCCGAAGCTCGCCGGGGGGGCCAGCGCCGCCACACGCTGCCCGCCAGCGAGTTCCGCTGCCTCAGCCCCGAGGACGCTGTCAGCGTGTTCGAGATCGAGCGGGAAGGTAAGGGGCTGCCCTGGGGAGGTCCTGCCTGGTGGCATCGGCCGGAGATGCCCTGTCCCCTCCTTCCACCAGTCCCTTGTGCTCCTTGGGGACATGCCGTGGTGGCACAACGCCCATGCAATGCCCTACTGGGTGACGAGGGAGGGAGCCAGAGGCGGTGACTTTTGGCTGGGCCACCGCAGGCTCCTCAACGAGGTGGGGGAGGCTGTGATTAAGGAGGTGGAGAGTCACGGTCCCCCCAGCCCAGCCAGCTGCCCAGGGCCGGGGGGGTTTGTGGTGATGCCGGAGCAGGACCAGCAGCTTTCCCAAAACAGAGACGAGCAGACAGGAGAGGGGGAAGGTGGGATGAAGGACACAGTGCTCAGTCTCCTATCACACGGGGGCACGTTGAGGTGCATCCCCAGGAACCTCCCCCCTTCCTCCATCCAGGGCACCCCCAGCTCCCCTTGGCCAGACTCACCAGTCCATTTCTCTCTCCTCTCCCAAGGGCAGGCACGGAGATGGCAGGAGGAAGTGTTCATCTCAGCACCCGCTGCTGTAGCCAGGGAATCAGCAACAAGAGCAGGGAGCCAGTCTTTGGGCTGCTGCTTCTGGAGGGGCAGAGCTGTCCCCTGGAGCCATCGATGCCCCTCAGAGCTCCTTCAGACCAAGCAGGCGGCAGGACACTTGCCATCTCTCCTGCCTATGTCCCTTTCCCCCCTTACATCGGCGCTGGGGTGTTTTTTGGGTGTGGGTGTCCTCGGTCAAACTTGCTGTGCTCACCACTGTCCCCTTGCAGCCTTCATATCTGTCTCCGGGGACTGTCCCCTCCACCTCGATGAGATCCGTCACTTTTTGAACCTGTGCCCGGAGCTCTCCCTTGGCTGGTTTGAAGAAGGGCGGCTTGTAGCATTCATCATCGGCTCCCTCTGGGACCAGGAGAGGCTCAGCCAGGTAAGAGCCGTCCCTGTTCTTCCCGGCTTGTGCATTGGGAAAGTCACTGCCAGAGCCTGGGGATGAGGAGAGGCTCCTTGGAGCTACTCACCGTCAAGTCTTCTCGCAGGACTAACTAGTACAGGGCTGCTCTGGTGGAAATGAAGTTTCCCATTAATTAATTTTACTGACGTTGTTAAAAAAATATGCCAAGGAATTCCCCTCACTGCTCATTTTAAAATTAAAAACTCTCCAAGGGCAGTGAGGAGGAGGCAAAGGAGGATGGCAGCAGCACCCTTGGCCACTTTGGGGGAAGATGCAAACCCTGGTTTATGTGGGTGGGGAACCAAAACGCACGCAGGACGGGACCCCCCCTCCCCGGTCACTCTAACCCCTTTTTCCCCCCGGGCAGGAGGCGCTGACCCTGCACAAGCCACAGGGCACGGCCGTGCACATCCACGTCCTGGCCGTGCACCGCACGGTCCGGCAGCAGGGCAAGGGCTCCATCCTCATGTGGAGGTACCTGCAGCACCTGCGGGGCCTGCCCTTCGCCCGCAGAGCCCTGCTCATGTGCGAAGATTTCCTCGTGCCCTTCTACCAGAAGTGCGGTTTCGAGGCGCTGGGTCCCTGCGAGGTGACGGTGGGGGAGCTGGCGTTCGTCGAGATGCAGCACCCGGTGCGGGGACACGCCTTCATGCGCAGGAACAGCGGCTGCTGAGCCCCCTCCGGCCCCATCCTGCCGGGGAGGGGGCTGCAGAGAGTGCAACCCCTCTCCATCCCTGCCACGGCTGGACACCGTCCCCGGTCAGCCCTGGCTGCGGCTGCTCCCTCTGCCACATCTGCCTCCAGTCAGGAGATCAGCCCGGTCCCATCTCCTGCCTGGCCCCCCCTGGAAGCAGCAACCCCCCCCAACGCCCAGTCTCTGCTTTAGCTGGGGCTGTGCTGGCAAGCCTGGGTGGGCTGCAGGGGCTGCAGGGGCTTCCCGGGAGGGAAGGCATTGCTCTAGGAGCAGCCGGGGGGGGCTTCGCTGATTTAAGGGTAGTCGCAGACGTGTTTTGCCGAGACACCCAGCTGAGCCCCCGACCCTGCACCCCCTCCCACCAGCACAGCCACCAGCCCAGGCAGCCACTCCCCTGCCTGCAGACACCTCTCCAGACCCCCCCTGAAACACACCCCCAACCCACGGCCCCCCCAGACACATATCCTCGTGGGGGCCAGTCCAAACCAGTCTGGCCCCTGCCCCAGACCCACGACTGGCCGGGGACAAACCTGCAAACACCTCAAGCTGTTGTGAAGCAGCAAATAAAGACATGGTGGTGATTTTCTACGCAGCCCGCGTGTCCCTCTTCTGCTCCGACCATCCCCGCACCACGATGGCCAGAGGGAGGACACGAGCCAGCACCCCCCCGGGCCATCTCGGTGTCACGGGTGGTGGGGCAAACCCAGCCCTGGGTCATTTGGTGAAGGGTGGGACGGAGACAGGGACGGGTCTGCCCTTGGGCAGGGTGGTTTTGCTCAGGGCATTTGGCTTCCCCTTCTGCTCGAGACCCTCTGAACCCTGTCCCCATGCCAAGAAGGGGTTCGAGGGGTGCTGTGGGACAGTGCACATCAGGACACGGGCCCCAGGTTCTGCCAGCTCACCCTCCCTCCCTGCCACACTGACCAGGGAGCTCTCCAAGTGCCGCATTCCCGCGCCCGAGAAGGGAGAAGAAGTCTTGGGCATCTTGTTAAATACAGGTAGAAATTTATTAAGGGGGGGAAAAAAATCCCACAGCTTTTTAAAAAAAGTATCAAAAAAGAGACAAATGAGGTGAAGGGTCTTGTCTTTGGCTGGAGCAGCACCAGAGGGACAGAGTGGAGCTGAAAACTGGCCTGTGGTGGAGGGAGGGAGGGACACAGGTACCACAGAGCTCCAGGTGTACCCCCAGAGTGGTTGTGGACAGAGGGAGCCGAGCTCCCAGCCCTTGAATGCTCATCCCAGGACACCCTGGTCGAGGGATTCACACTTTGCACAGCGCCGAGACCCACCAGCGTCAAAGCAAACACGTACCAGGGGAGAGAGAGACCACCTGGCACCAGCCTGGGTCCAAACCAGCCCAGTGGCGTCACCCGGACCCCAGGAAGGACCTGCCTTCACACCGCGGCCGGTGGGAGAGAGGAGATGCTGGGGAGCAGCAGCCCGGGGCTGGGGGCAGGGAAAGTGGAAGACAACTGCCCCATCCTCCACTTTGCCACCTGCCCCGCACCCTTTGAGGTGGGGAGGGTTACACCTGGGTTTCTATTCTCTGGGGGTACTCAAGGCAGAAGTGAAAGAGGCAGGAGCACTGATGGCTTCCCAGGGAGTCTGTGGGCTCCAGGAGCACCACATAAACCCCCCAGGGTGTTCACGAGTCCACACCTGCCTCCCAGCATGGCACTACAAATACGGCACATGCCGCTTCTCTGCTTCCAAAAAGGGAATTTCATGGAAATAAGGGGAAAAGAAGTGCTTCCCACATCCCGAGTCCTGCCTGCCTCTCCATCCAACAAGAACCCCAGGTGAGGACGCACAAGCCTCCTGCCACAGTCTCAGGGGAGCATCAGATGGGAGAGTGGGACTGAAAAATACTTTTGAGGCTCAGCTTCAAACACACTTGAGCCAAGGCAGAGACTGCAGGAAGCCCAAAGCAGGGGAGAATCTTGGCCTAAAGAGCTGCAGATAAAAACCAAAGTACCCCTGCAAAAAAGGGGGTCGTGTTCACAGTATGAGCTGCAGTGCTTGGGGGACACCAATGCAGGACGGGGCCCTGGGCAGGCAGGAGACCTCGGTAGCTTCATTCCTGGTGCTTTTGAGGCCTCTCGCCCCAGGGCTGGGAGCCCAACTTGGTAACAGACACCAGAATCCCGCTTCCCTCGGCCCCTTCCCCAGGCAGACAGCAGCCAGGGTCTGTTCCCAAACCAGTTATGGCTTTTCAGCGCCAAAAGGCAACCCCCAAAGGGGTGCAAGGCAGGGTTGGCTCTGGCCTCGCTCCCCACTGCACCCCCAGCATCCAGCAGGGGCGAGCCCAAACTCACCAGCCCCGAGGACAAAGCCGTGTCTGAGATCTGCTCCATCCCAGAGCAGCCACCATCCGCAGACTGGCGAAGACTCACCCCACGGAAAACATCACCGCCTCTCCCAGCCCCGTCCCTGCCGGCGGGGTCAGTGCAGGACCTGCTCCAGCTCATACTTCTCACAGAACTTGCTGGTGAAGGGCAGGCAGGTGAGATACTCTACCCAGCGCCAGTTCACGGGGTAGACATAGAGCCAGACCACCAGCGAGGCGAAGAGCCCGACGAAGACCAGCAAGGAGACGATGATCATGGCTCGCTTGCGGTACTTGTCCACCGTGCCGAAGGTGATGTAGGGCAGGAAGGCGAAGGAGAGGAGGAGCCCGCTGAGGAAGCCGAAGAGGTGAGCGATGTTATCGATCCACGGCAAGAGGCCGCAGATGAAGAGGAAGAGGACGATGCCAAAGAGGTTGAGGAAGGCTTTCCAGGGTTTCTCCAGCACTTGCCAGCTCTGGAAGAGCTCCACAAAGAGGCAGGCCAGCAAGCCGAACTGGGACCCGGCAGGGCCCACCTGTGGGGATGGGAGAAGTCACGTCTGGACCCCATGCACGTCACCCCAGACACGTCCCCGTGTCCCCAGGGACTGTTTCCATCCCCTTGCAAAATGCATTTGTCTCCTGTGTCCCCCCAAGGGCTGCAGTCACACTCATGTGGGGTTCACGAGCAGGAAGATGCGGGGAGCACCCTAGGGCTGTTTTGGCAGAGTCAGGACTTTCCATGACTCAGCAGCCAGGCAGCGTGGCCCCCTCCCAGGCCACAGCCCTCCCGCCCCGTCCTGACGCAGCCCCGCAGGGATTAGGGCGCTCGGTGTGATCTCGTTTAAAGCCCGGCAGTGTTTTGCTGCCAGCAGATTAGCCATCTGCCCGCCCGGGGACCCCGCACGCACACCGACACGTGGCGACGCGTGACCCACGCGGCACGTGCGAGCCCCACACGTGGGGCACGGCCGCCCCTCGCCCCCCCCGCCATGTGAGCACCAGCCCCTCACACCCCCGCGGCAAATCCTCTCACGGAGAGAGCTCTGTGCTGCAGGGACAGGGAGGGGTGTGCTTCGGTCCCTGGCTAGCGTTGGGGTGATGTGGGGCAGAGCCCCCCTGTCCCCGGCTCAGCCCTCACCTCCGCCCGGTACGGCAGGAAGATGGCACTGGCCAGGTTGCCCGTGATGCCGCTGAGGATGAAGATGATGGAGATGCGATGCCAGCCCGCCAGCTTCTCCAGATCCCTCAGCACTGTCATCTGGAAAGTCACTGACACCAGGCAGTGGATGATGCTGGGGGGAAGAGATCCTGAGTTTGAGACCCCTGCCCTGCCAGAGCCCCTGCCCAGCCCTCCCAGGGCACGAGGCGCCTCACACAACACTCTCCATCGACGGCACATGTTGCTGTAGGTTGGGGGTGTCCCCCCCTCTTCTCTCCCAACCCATCCCAATGCACACTCGGGTCCCCAGTGCTCCCATCCCTGAGGGGCCGTGCCTCACCCAGCGTGCAGGAACAGGGACAGCCACAGGCGGTAGAACTGGTCGGGGACCTCCGGGTTGAGGAAGGGCAGGAGACCGCAGACCTCGTCCAGGCAGTGCACCTGCAAAGGCAGGCAGGGTGATGGGGTAACAGGGGGCTCAGCCCACACCCCAGAGCTGCAGGGAGCAAAGGACATGCAGACACTGATGCTATGTGTCAGTCATGGGGTGGGGAATGTGGGTGGTGGTGGGAAACCTGCACTACCCAGGTGCTGGGGAGGGAGGAACCGAGCACGCCTAGTGCCCCAGCAGATGCTGAAGGGCCATTCTCCTGTCTGGGATGTGCCTCTCCCAAGGACACTGGCACTGCCTGGGGCAGGCTGGTTCAAGCCTTGTGTTTCCACCTGCTCCACACCAGCAGCAGCAGAGTCCAGCCGTTAGCTGGGCAAATCCCTGCTCTTTGCATCCCTCTTGCCCTCGCCCACCCCGACCGAATCCCAGGACAGTATGAAACCTTCAGGCACTGGCAGGGCGCTGTGTGACCAGGCTGCTGGCACCGCATCCCGCATCCCCGCTCACCTGCGAGCACAGCGTCGCCTCTTCGTGGAAGTAGCCGTGCATGAACTCGCAGTACTCCCGCGTCGTGATCTCGCAGCTGGCACAGGGCAGGCAGCGGGCTCGCTCGGGGCCGGGCTCACTCCCCCGAGCAACCCCGTCCACTCCCAGTAGCCACCATCACACTGCCCACCCTGCTCCGAGGCTCTGTAACCTCCCTCTTGCCCGGCACAGCTCTGCACACCAGGGACACACGCCCAAGAGGCAGGACAGAGCAAGGAGCTGAGCCTGGGCCGGGTGTCCCCATCGCTGTGACCCACCTGCCCTTGGTGCCGATGCAGCAAGGTCTGCCCTTGATCTGGCAGTCCATGTGGGCGAAGCCAGTGTGGTTGGTTTTGGTCTCGTAGGTGCAGATCTACAAGCAGAAGGGAGAGGAGCCTCGGTCAGGGTCCAGCCTCAGTCTCTCTTCCTCCCCCTGCAGCCCCCCTGCCCTGCTCCTTGCCTCCGATGGAGGTTGTCATCACGGTGCCACTCGGCTCGTGGTGGCACCAGGCTCTTACCGGCCACTTGGTGATGTCATCTGGCCACACGTGGGGTGGGTTGGATGCCGGCTCCTCACATGTTCTGGCAGAAGGAGGTGGGTGGGGTGTGAGGACCAGTCTCCCTCACCACATTCGGCTCCCCAGTAACACCCCTTGGGGAGAGACAGCCCCAGGCCTGTCCCTTCCCCTGGCGTGGGAGGGATCCTGCACCTTAGTGTCCTACAACAATCTCTTACAACTTTGCATCACTCTGTATCTGGCAGACCACCCCATCGATGGCCCCTTGCAGCATCACCCAGCCCTGCTCACACTCTTCCTTATCACCCTCCTATGGCGTGTAAAAAGCCCCCCAACCCCTCAGACAAGTGAATTCAAGGCATCCAAGTTGGAAACGCAACTTCAGGAAGCACCTCTGCCACGCCCACGTACAGCTCAGTGACCGCCCTGCCTCCCCCGGCCATCCCTCCTACCTGGGGTCCTGGTGACAAACGGCCCCTGATGTCCTCTTCTCACCAGAGCCCGTGGCTGGCGCGTTGGTGCCCGGCCACTTGATGAAGGTCGCCAGCGTCTCCTGGGGAGGATGAAGAGATTGAGCACTCAGCAGAAGACGCACGGCTCTGACTCTGCAAACATCCCCTCCTCGGTGCCGTGCAGGGCAGAGCGATGGCTTCCCTGCCTTCTCCCCAGGGACCCCCAGCGCTTCCCACGCACCGAGCAGTCCTGCGGCAGGGTCTGGATGCAGCCCGAGTTGTCGTTCTGGACGCAGCAGCCGGAGCCGCGCTCCCGGTCGCGCTCGCGCTGGATGAGCCGCTCCACCTGCCGATCCTTCCGGATGCAGGGCGAGAACTTGGCTCCCAGGTGGATCAGGTCGATCTGGGAGGGAGATGCCAGTCCAGGGGATGCTTTGTGGACACACCCTCCCCTCCCTCTTGCTGCCCCCGGGGAGAGCTCAGTCAGAGTCTCCATTACCCCAAAATGGGGGGAAGGTGGGTGGAAAGGGGGTCTCTCTCCTGAACATCCCACCATGATGCTGCAGCTCTGGGAAGCACCGTTGAGCCCCCAGCTTGGACTGGGACTGGGCAGCAGGTCCCTGAGGGATGGGGACACCAGGAGCAGCAGGTTGGGACAGGAGAGCAGAGCACCCCAGGGACCCCCTCTCAGCTCAGGGCAGGGGGGCAGAGAGCAGCAGAGGGCAGAGCCGTGGGCCGGTGGTCCAGCAGAGCCCTTACCGAGCTGGGCCCAATCCAGAAGTTTTCCTGCTGGATGTACTTGACGCTCTCGTAGACACCCTTGTTCCTCAGCACCTGCCGAGACGGGTCAAGGTCAGCTCCCGCCGAGGGGTTGGTGGTATGGGGGAGCAGCCCGCTCTCCCCCTGCTTGTGGGGGGCTGGAGCAGCCTCCTCCACCCAAGGGTTCCACCAGGGAGAACAGCTCTAATGCCATCCCCCACGCTGCTGTAACACGCCACAGAACTCCTGCCCTGACTATTTAATGGAGCTTCTCCAACAGCAGAAGCCAGCAGCACCTCAAGATGTCCCCAGCCCTAGCCAGGAGCTTAACAGGGGACACCGTTGGTCACCGCCTCCCCAGGAAGGCGGATGCCTGCATTCCTCTCCAGCCTGGGTGCTGAGGGAGCAAGGCAGCTGCTGCAGGTTCCCAGGATTAACCCCAGAGGGAGGATCACCCACCCCGCGCCCCAAGGTGTTGAAGGCAGCCCCCAGACACCAGCCTTGCTTTCCTTGGCACCTGGCCGGTGCCACTTCAGAGTCAGACGCGTCACTGGAGAGTCGGGAGGGGACAGCCCTGGCCAGTAGCTCTTAAACTTACTAACTCTGTCGTCACGTGCTGGGCAAAGCCGATGGGGGCGATGCCGTAGGTGCCGATGACCAGCAAGGTGATGAGGATGTGGACAAAGGTGATCCAGTATGTGAAATATGGCCTGCGGAGAGAAGGACTCAAAACTGGAGCAGCTCAAGCGTGGCTGGGCAAAGCAATACTGCAGCCCGAGCCCTGATCCCCAAGCATGAAGGCAGGGACACATCTGAGTTACAGCTGGGAAGCCCTGGGGAGCCCCGTGCCCAGCCCCGTCCCGCCGGTCCCCCCTCACCGGTGGCTGTCAGTGATCTCCAGCTGCGACTGCACGATGCTGCTCAGGCTGCGCCGGTACGTCCTGTTCAGCCACTTCCCCACCACCCCCAGCCCGTAGTAGCGTTTCTTGCGGTCGAAGGCGAAGTGCTTCACTTTGGAAGCGATGCGCCTGCCTCGCCGCGGAGCCGGGCCGGCCCCGGCCAAAGCAAGCCGGACGCCCTCCCTCCTGCAGAGAGAGGAGAAACCCATCACGCCTGCCGACAGGGACGAGCCAAGAAATCCCTCAGGGCTGCAGCCCAGAGGATGCCTGGGGTGAGGGCAGGGACACCTCTGGGCTTCCTCCTCCTAGGAGCACAGCAGAAGAGGCAGGCACGGCTAGGGGCATCCCCCTGACTGTGGCAGGGGATGTGGGCAGCCCTCGGGAGAAGCACCCACTGAGAGCTGGTACTCACGGGGTGGGCTGCTCCACCTCGGGGGACACCCTGGCATCCTCCCCCACCGGGTGCATGCGTAAATACGTGGCCGATAGCGGCGGTGACTCGAAGACATCATCGGGCATGGAGTACGTCTCGTCATGCATGTCCATCTGGAAGGAGGATGGAGACACGTTCTTGGATGTGTGTGATGGGTGAGAAACCTCCCTCTGCCCGAGCACACCCATCGACCAGGAGAGCACAGCTCCACCCAGCTCTGGAGCCCAGGGATGGGCTGCCCACTGACATCCCACCAGCTGCATGTCCCAGGGTGTGAAACACTCCCACAATGACAGTGTCATTCCCTGCCACCCGTGAGGAGCATCACTAAGACTGGGGCTACACAGCACCAGGCACGGCGGCCACTAATGCCCCTGCTCCAGGGGACGGTGAAAGTCTGACGTGGGGATCTCTGTCAGAGCTCTGCTCCACACCCAGCCCCCAAGCAGGGGCACCAGGACCCCTCCCTGCTCCACCGTGGAATGGCACTTGCCTTACTGAAGAAGGACGAGTCCAGGGTATCGGCAGCATCCACCATGTCCTCGTCCATGAAACTGGGGTACATGAAGCTCCTCTTGTTGCTCCTCTGCTTGGGAGCCAGTGGCTCCAGGACGGAGCGTCCCTTTGGCAGGGGAAGCAAACGAGGGTAAGCAACCAGAAGCCCCCCCTCCCAGTTTTCGCAGCACCGAGGGTTTCTCATAGCCTACTTCCCCAAAGCCAAGTGGCAAGGATCGAATCCCAACCAGCCGCCACATTTCCCAGCGTGGGAAGGTCAGGCAGCAGGAACTGGTAGCAGATGCTGCCTTTAGCTGGACCGTGACCGTGTTAGTCAGCACAACAAGAGAACTCTAAATCCCCTGTTTGGTATCGGTCCCAGAAACCTGACCTCAAGGCTTGCCCAGGGCTCTCCAGGGGCTAGGAAGCAACTGGAGAAGCCTCCCCTGCAGGGAAAGGTCTCCTCAGCAGTGAAACCCAGAAGCTGCCATTCCCTACGGATGCCGTGCCAGGCAGCTCCGCTTTGGTCATCCAGTTTCCACCAAAACTTCTCTTTTTTAAGCAGAGCTCACGTTAAAAAACGCTAACCTCCCCCTGTACCCTCACCCTGGAGAAACAAAGCAAAAAGCCAAGAAGCAAAGATGATGGGTGAAGGATAGAGCCGAAACCCAGGTCAGGAAGAGGATGGTCCCCACCGCTTCAGCTCCCCAAAACTCACGCGGAGAAGGGCCGCGGCCGCCTTGAAGCTCATGTGGGCGACCGACTCCCTCTTCCTGCGCGGCAGGCGGCCGTGGCCCGAGTGGAGGCTGTTGAAGGACGCCAAGGAGACGACGCCGGGGGTGAGCGGGGGCAGGACGTGGTGGGGTGTGTGGGGACGCTCGGTCTCGTCGGGATGGCGGAAGGGACGGCCCCTGGCCAGCGGGTCCACGATCTGGAGGAAGGAAGAGGTGTCGGTGCTGGGAAAGCAGCGAAGAGAGCCCGACCCCGCACCTCAAGCTCTACCTTGGGCATCTTGGCGGGCTTGGGTGACTCGGTGCCTTGGAAGGAAGGGACCTCCTGGCTGGGCAGCTCCATGTCGCGATAGGCGGGCTTCAGCTTGCCGTATCTCATGCTGCAGTGCTGCAGGCTCTTGCGCTGCCACTGCTGCCGCTTGCCCTCCCAGTCGCTGCTGACGCCAAACCATTGCGCCGTGCCCCTGGACACACCACGGGCACGCTCGTCACCCAGTTGGTCCCCCCCACCCCAGGTACCACCACCCCACCCACGTGTCCCCTCCAGCAGGTGGATTTGGGTTGAGGTGTCTCAGCAGGGCAGTTTTGACCTGGCTATGGGTGCCCGGGAAGGGACGCTGCAAAGGGATCTCTCTGCCTTTGGGTCTCTCTGGAGAGGCAACTCCACCGAGACTCACACCTTCCGCAGGACAGCACATCAGCTCTGGGCTGCAGCAGACGTACAGCTTAAGGTGCTTGTGAAGATCCCACGTGAACTGGGCTGAGAAATTCCCCCAGTGCACAGAACAACAGTGTGAATTAGCACTAAACAGCCCTTCCGCAGGACTGTCCTCAGGCAGACACCACGGAGTTAAAGCAGAGCCACACAAAACCCTCCTCCAAGATATCCCTCAACTCTCCATCCCCATCCCAAGTCCTCTGCCCACTACCCACAGCCACCACACCCCAATGGGGATGGAGGGACCCCTCTGGTGACCCAGTGGCTGCTGGGCACCCTGCCCTCCGGCCACCGCTCCTCCTCACTTGCGGATGCTCTGGGACAGGGACGTCTGTCGGCGGAAGCCGGGCCGATGCTCCGAGCCATCGCCCCCCTTTGAGCGCGGTTCCTGCAGGCTCTTGCTCTTTCGGTAGATGGGAACCTTGGATGGCTGGAAGGCAGAGCAGGGCATCAGGGGCAGGGTGGCATTTAGGGGCTCCCTAAGGATGACAGCCCCCCCCAGCCCAGCACAGAACAGCTCCCTGCCTCTTACCTCTTTGTGAGCACCGTCCTCCTCCGCTTCCCTGGGAGGGATGACAATGGAGAGGTTGGGGGGCTTCTTGCTCTGCAGGCGGCTGCTGCTGGCGTGGCTGCCCCCATTCTTGTCGCTGGCTGACATCTCGGGCAGGTGGCGGTCGGCAGGCTGGGAGGGCGCGAGGAGTCAGTGAGAGAGGAAGAAATATCTCCTCAGGAGCGTGTGTGGAGAAATGCTGGGTCCTGGATCCCAGGAGGACACTGGCCCTCAGCAGCGGCACCTCGCCACCTCCAGCCTCCTGTGCCACTGGCTGTGCTGCTGAGACCTTGTCACCACCAGTCCAGCTGCTGTGTCCCCAAAACCCAAACCCCTCCCCATAGCCTCGCACCCTGCTCTGCTCTTCTCAGGTAAGGGTGCTCAGGCAGTCAGCTGGGTGATCGAGATCCCCCTGGCCCCTCTGCAATGGGGTCCCACTCCTCGGCAGCACGTGTCCCAGCAACAGGCAGGCGTGGGAGCACTGTCGCAGCTCCCCCCGTCTGTCAAGCCCTTAGACCCCACCACAAGCCCAGCTTCAGGAGTGAGGGGTCCCCACAGGACCAGTTCCCCAGGGATGCCAGATTCCAGGACCAGCTCCCTGGGGACATTGGACTCCAGATCCCACGGCTGCCCTCCGCTGGTTCTGGGACCGGGTGACAGCCTGCTGGTCCTGCATTAAAATGGGTGCTGGGCTCCCCTCCTCCCCAGAGTCGCCAAGGCAGCACCCTTGGGTGCTGCTGGCAGCTCAGCTGCTGCCTCACCCTTTGTTGTCATCAAGCACCAAAGCTGGGAGCAACCAGTCCCCAGATTTCTCCTGGTGATTCAGCCAGTGCTGGTCCCCACCACAGCATCCCTACCTCATAAGAGTGGCAGGGATCCCACACAGCGTGTCTCAATGGCAAACACCCACAGCGGCCTTCCTCTTCCTCCTCCTCTGTCCTTCATGCACAGGAGCCCTGGAGCACGGCTGAACTCCTCCTGCCTTGCCTTGGGGAGAGAGAAGCTGCAATGAAAATCCATGCAAAAGAAAACATGCAAGCGCTGCAGGAGCATCCCAGGAGGAGGGAAAGCTGAGCTCAGCAGGTCCCCAGTGGGGACAGGGCTGCCGGTGTCTGGACACTGGGAACACAGACCAGCTGCTGGTACAGGGCAACAGGAGAAGAAAAAGTCACCGTTTGCAGCCACACACCGTGCTGCATGGCAGGGAAACCACGCGGGACGGGCAGGGATTTTTTACCCGATGCTGCCAGGCAAAGCTCTCGGGAAGCAAGACACCAGCAACGAGCAGGCACGGAAGACGAGAGCCTCTCCGAGGTATTTAATAGCTGCTGCGCTGGGAGAATGCCAGCCGGGCGGTCCAGTCCCAGCCAGCAAAACTTTCCATCCCACTGGTGAGCTGGAGACACCGTTTGTTTTCCTCCCAGGGCAGCCAGCAATGAGCTCGAGACGCCAGCTGCTCCAGAGAGGCAAGGATGGGAACGCGCTGGGGTGGGCGAGCCCCAGGACACCCTCCTCCTCCCCCAGCCCTGGTGAATGGCTCACAGTGGTGGGGTCCCACAAAGCCAGAAGCACAGAAATTGGAGGCAAACTGCATCGTTCAGGGGTGCAAGAGGACATGGTGCTGCTGCACGGCCCTGCTCTTACACCCCCAGCCCGAAATCCTGTCCCTCAATGTTCCCGTCACAGCCTAGGCCACCCTTGGCAAGGACCTCTGTGCCTCCTGGTGAAGCAGGTTTGCAGCACGTTTAAACTCCCGGCCCCACTCCCCACCAGCTCCCCGAGCCGCGTGGGTGGAGGGACCGACCCGGCGTCCCCCGAGCAAGGTGACGCAGCTCCCAGGGGAGCTGGCACAACCCGGTGAGCACCTGCCGTGGTGGTCACGCAGCACAGCCGGAGGGTTTTCACGGCTCTGTGCATTAACGCAATGTTGGGCATCAGGGGAGAGAGAGGGAGGAGGAGGAGGGGAGCAGCTCCCGAGGGCTTAAGTCCCTTCGGCCACGTGGGCTGGGGGCAGTGGCCACCAAATCCTGACCCACGAGAGGTTCTATCCTGTGCCAGCCAGAGAAATCCCCCAGGGACGGTGCTGGGAATGCATTTTCCAGCTCCCCACGTGGTTGGTGCTGGCACCCAACCCCTCCAGCTCCACTCTTGGCGTGAGAACAAGCAAGCTGATGCCTCCATCACGAGCTGAGCCCGCTGGTCGCCTTCACTCTCAGGTCCCCTTCACCCTCCCAGCCCTGGGACAGATGCCACCAGGAGCATCGCTCCCTGCCCGGTAGCCCCATCCGCAGGGCCTGGCCCAGCTTCAGGTCCCCAGGGAGCCTCAGACCCCATCCCTGGGTGTTTGGGGTGGACACGGTGGCTCTGTCCTGGGGACAGGAAAGGGAAGCGAGAGGCGACGAGCTGGGCTGGCACGAGGGAGAGACTGCTGAGCAAACGCCCTTCCTGGGGACAAGGCAGGGACAGCAGGAGGGGGAGTGAGGGACATGGGACTTGGCACCCACGAGCACATCCCCAGCTTGGTAGGAGCTGTGCTTCCCGTTGGAAGCGAGGTGCCAGGACAGCACAGTGTCACTTTACGCCAGAAAAACCTCTCCAGGGAGAGAGAAAAATGCGATGGGAACGCTGCCATCGCCTGCAGGGCAGCGATAAATGGGCAGGGGGTGGAAGGGGGCATCCTGGTGTGGTCAGTAAGAGATCCCTCGCAGTCACCACCTTCCCTCTCACAGGTCTGTCGCCCGCTGAAGCTCACCAAAGCCTGACACCCAGCTGCAAGGGGTGAAGCCTCCATCCCCTCCCGAGGGTGCAGGTGTGTTGGAGTCACTAGGGAGCAACCGCGCCGAGGTTTTAGTCTTCAACCAGGCGAGGCACAGGGAGGGTGACCGGGGCTGGCTCCCAGCCCCAGGGTGAATCATGACAGACGCTGACCCAAGGACGCACGCCCAAGGAGGAAAGCGATGGAACAAGTGATGTGGCTTGTACAAGGCATCACCAGGCGACACATCAGGATGATCTGAGCAACAAAAAGGGACCATCGGTGAGGCCAAGCGGCACCTGCACAGCAGAGCTGGGGACAAGCAAGCACAACCATGGTATGAGACACCCGAGACAACCCTGCAGAGCAGCCCTGGGCGGAGAAGGATGTATGCGGCACAGAGCGGGCGCAGCAAGGCTGAGAGATGGGTCGGGATCATTCTCCTCAAGCCTGTTGGTGTAGGGGGAGGCACCATTACCAGCACTGGGATAAAAGTGCATCAGGCTGGCGCAATTAAACTGTGAGGAGGGAGCAGCTCTGAGCCACCTGAGGGTGTCAGGCTGGGAGCAGGGACCCTTGTGAGCACCCAAACACCCATCACCCTGAGCACAATGAGCCCCTGCTGACCCCTCTGATCTCTGCAGGGGGGCGAGCAAGGGGTCAGTGATGCCACGGAGCCCCCGGAACCCCCGCGCAGCCATCGCCGACACTCACACCCAGGAGTCCATCGGGCAGAGCCGCTCCCATCAATGATTCACGAGCGCGTTAAAGACCTCTCTCAAGGCTGGAGCCTCGTTAAAAGGTGCTCCCGGTTATTAAGAGCCCCGGATAGGAAAGTCGATCGGTCCAATGGCTTTGAGCATCGAGCCCCTGCGGACTCACACCCAAGCAGAAAACCCCGAGCAGCTGTGCAGCACCTTCCCCTCGTTCTGCTCTTTTCCTAAAAGCCTTTCACCACTTTCCAGTCTCAAGTTTCAGATCCGAGAGAAGCAGCCCAGCACAAAGAGCTCTGGAAGTGAAAAGATATTTCTGGGAAAGAAACAAAGCACACAGACGGCCACCCCCCCCAAAAAAAAACCGTCTGGTACTGGGAGCTAAATACCTTAACAGTTTTCTTTCTTCGCAGAAAGCCCAGACCTGTGTGTGCCTCAGTCCCTCGTGCGCCCACTCGGAGAGCACTGGCCCCCAGCCAAGGAGCAGCCAGGCTCAGTCTATTGATTCCCTCCTCCTGATCTCCTCTTGTTTTTTGCACTTTGAGTATTCAGGTTGTTTGTTAAAGGATATAAAACACACTGCAGGAATCCTCCTGTCCCTGACAGACTTCATGTCCCTGTGCATCCCCGTGCCTGCGGCACAGAGCCTCCCCAGCCCACACACGGACAGTTCACACCACCACATCACACTGATAATTTTTTTTTCTCCCCCCATCACACAGAAGACAACTCCATCTTTTATCCACGCGCCTGCCAACCCCGCTGCACCGGGACTGCTCGGAAAACGTGAAAGATGCACAGTTTCGAGCCAAGTCTTGCAAGACTGTGTTCCAGTGGGTATTTTAAGCTGCCCCCTCCCGCTCCAGCACTGCTGAGAGGTCGGCACCGACACCGGTTGGAGCTTTAATCCCTCTCCAGCGCCACCGCTGGGGTAGCAAGTTGAGGGGAGACAGACGCCTGACGGGTGCTGGGGTGTGCAGGCACCTCGCCCGCAATGCCATTAGGAAATCCTCACCCATTTTCTTACGTCGAGCGAGATGTTGGGCAACCGCAGCGCGTTTTGTTCAGCCCAGGCGAGCTCGGAGCTCGCGGCACACCCAGCGAGGAAGCAAAGCTACCCGGGGAGACGGAGCGTGCCGGCGGCGAGGCTGCGCTGGACGTCATCGATAAAGGTGCAGCAGGCACAGCCGTGCCCGCAGGGAGGGCAAGCGGGGCCCGGGGAGGGTGAGCAGCTGCTCACACCGTGGCACAAGGCAGCGACCTGCCGGGCTGCCCCCCTGCCAGGGCTCGATCGGTGGGAGCATGCGCGGGCGTGGTCTCTCGAGCAGAACCAGGTGATGATGCTGGTACCTGTGCGGAGGGGGAAGGAGTCACCTGTGAGACCTGGGAGAGGGTAGGAAGAGCTACACAGAGAGTTTCCCACAACCCAGACGTGGCTCTTTTTCCACCCTCAATTTTTATCAGTGCAACGACCTCTCCCTCCCCACCAAAATCTGGTGCAGCAAGTGCCAGCACCCGGCTTCCCAACCAGCTCTGCACCACTGCCCGCCCACCCCTCTGCACCCCCATCCCAGGGCGCTCTGAGGGGTCCACGCACACTCACAACAGAATAATCCCAAACAGGCGGCACCACACAAACCCACCCTGCTTCCCACGGTGGAGACGCACCAGCCAGGGCGGTGGGTGCTGCTGGTGGGGACTCCCAGCCCAACAGCTCTTTCCTCGGGCTGCAGCCTAAACCAAGCAGGGAACGAGCACGTGGAGGCTTTTGACTCGCCCCAACGGCTTCGGAAGGAGCAAAGGGCGAGTGCCTGTGGAGGCAGCGAGGGCGGCTCCAGCGGGGCAGGCGTGGAGGAGCGGCTGCTCCCCGGCAGCACGGCAGGCAGGGCTGCAGCGCTCTCCAGACCCACAGAAAGCTCTTTTCTCGGCACCGCACCGATTCCCTAGGCTAACCAGGACTGATTTACCCTGGTTTCATCTAAGAACTGAGTGATTACTCAGAGCTACTCCGTTTCCTCATTAGCTTGGCTTAAGCACAGGGGACACGGGCATGATGGTGTGAGCGCTTCGGCCCCAGCCTTCTGGAAGGGGCTGAGGGGTCCCAGGCCGTTATTTGTCTGGGACAGCATGCCTGCAGGTCATCTGCCTGCGATTCCCACACCACGGGTCATGACTGAGTTCATTCTTGCTTTCCCTTCGAAGTAAAATTCTTGGTAGAGAGGACAACAGGCATTGGGGGGGGGGTTGCTTCTTCCTCCTGTTCTTCTGCAAAACGCTCATTTTGACAGCAAGTCTTGGCACGAGGGCTCAGGCCAGGCTTGCAGACTTCCCTAATCTCTTGCTGCTTGTTTTGGAGAGCACATTGCTGGGAGGAATCGTTGCAGAGAGCTCTGAGCATCCCCGTGCCGTTTGGGGCGCTGCGGTGGGAGGTGGTGCTCAGCCCCACGCACAAGTTCAGCTCACCCCAGGCACAAGATGGGCCTCCTCAGCTAAAGCTCCCTATCTCTGCGAACAGGCTCCTTATCTCAGCGCGGCCATTTCAAGGCTTGTACAACGCGGCTGCTCGCCCCGACAGCCCTCGTGCAAAGGGAGGGGCTCGGGCAGACACCGGCAGCCTCCTTCAACCCCCACCCCGGCTCCTGGAGCCAGCCAACCTTGGGCAGTTCCTCAGCCTCATTCCCTTCGCTCCCAATTGCCACAAGGTCAGAAGTGCCCAGTTTCGCACCCTGCAGAGATCCCCCACACACCGGTACCTACAGAAACTGCTCAGGGCTCTCCCCTCGTCGTCACGGCATCGCCACGGACCTGTGCCAGCAATGCCCTTTGCAGCTTTCTGGCTGCCAAGAGCTGGTGGTGGGGTCTCCCTCACCGTCCTCCTGCTCACCATCCCGTTCCAAGGATGATGTGAGCGCAGAGAAGTCACACACTTCACTGCGGGGGTTGATTTTTTAAGGAGCCATCCCCACGTCTTCCCCAGGAGTGCTCAGACTGGGCTAAGCCACCACGTGCCTGAGCCAACTTCACCCTGGTTATGGCATCACCTGTGGAAAAGCCTCGTGCCAGCAGCGCGGTGCCAGTCCCAGAACAGTTCCCCTGCGCAGGCCACAGTAAGGATAGGACACACCAACACCGAGCGTCGAGGATTTGCCGTGGCTGTCCACAGGCATGGTGTGCAGCCCTCAGGCTTACACGTAACGGGAGGTCACTGCCAGCCCTGCCCTGGTGTTCCTACGTGTCGGTGAAATACAGGGATAACCGCGTCAAATGCCCAGCACAAGCAGCCGTGTGATGCACAGGGAGCGAAGGCAGCCCCGCGATGCTGGTGGCAGCCCCACAGCAGAGGGGGGGCACCGGCACATTGGGGGGCACCAGCCACAACTGCCCTGCTCTGAGCAGGTCCACTGAACTAGATGAAGACATTAGGAATTATTTTTAAACAAATCATCTGGTTCTCCATTACCCGTCCACCGCTTTCTCTGATGACAAGTGCTGTTTTGACACTAAGCTCATCCTGAGCATCATTTTCATAGAGACCCTCTTCCCCACCAGATCCCCGTCCCCTGCACCCCCAGCCCCCAATGATCCCCTCCCGCAGCACCCGCCCATATCTGCCGTCATGTTCATGCTCCAGCAAAACCACTCTCATGCGTCAAGTGCTTGCACGTGTGTCTGAGTGCAACACCAGGCTCGGCCCCCTCTTGCAGAATTTGTACTGGGGTGTCTGTTTTAGCATCAAACCCCCACACTGTGGTTTACCCTTTCTCGCCCCAGGGCTCGAAGGACCTCCAGCTGCAGTTTTCAGTGCAGCTGCAGCGATGCCACAGAAGGCGGGGAGGCTACCGAGGCTTGTGTCAGTCACCCGCTTTCCAGTGGACAGGAGCAGAATAGGTAAAAGTTGCCCTCCCAATAAGCAAGCAGCAACGCATGTTAGTTGCCCTGTTAATTGCAAAGGAGCACAGAAAGGCAGAGCCCAGGCACAGCAGCCTGGGAGCCCAGGAAGCCACTTGGGAACCTGTTGGTGCCTGGAGTAGAGCAGGCAGAGGTGGCTCTGGATACTCCCGGGCATGGCTGCAGCCGAACCCTCCAGCTCGTTTTGAAGGACGGACATTTCCAAGCTGGGTATTTCCCACTTGGGAAACAATCAGGAGTCAAAGGACACTCCTTCAGAGAGCACAATGGAGTGGCGTTTCCTTGCTCAGGACAGCCATGGGACTGCACCCCCAGCCCTCTGGCCGGGCTGGTGAGCTCGCCCTGGAAACCCCCGGGAGTGACCATCCAGGACCTGGGCAGATGCAGGAGAATGTCCCGGTTCCCGTGGCGGGAAGGGTGACGCCGGGCTGGGGAAGAGGGCAGGCGCTTCCTCTCGCCACAGGGACCCAGCTGTGACAAGGCAGCCTCTCAGGTCCCCTTCCCCCCCCCAGAGAACAGGCACAAGGGGCTGAGCGAGAGCTGGAGGGTCTCAGCCCGCTGCGGGCAGCTGGCCAGCCCGGAGGGACAACCTCTGCCTGCTCCCGCTGGCCCGGCAGCACGGAGGTACAGCCCAGCCTCCTGCCCCCAAACGGCTGAGGGCCAACAGCAGAAAAACCACCTGGCTAAAACACCCGTGGCCCAGCGTCCCTCTGGGATGCGGTGACTGGACCCTTCCGACCGAAGGGGTTGGGTTGTTTGCCAAGGGCCGGCGGCAGCGCCCGTCGCCTTCCGGCGACACGTGCGAGCGAGCCGGAGCCTTGGAGCCAAACCTCAAAGCAGCAGCAACAAAGCATTCCCGGCGCGGCGGGCGGGCAGCGGGGAGGAGGGTGCTCCCGGGGAGCGGGCAGGGGCCCTGGCACCCCCACCTGCCCTCGCAGGTGCCTCCGAGGCTGCTGCTGCTGCTTCCGAAGGGCGCTGCCAGCCCCGCTCGCCTGGGAAGGGGAAAACCCACAAACCAAAACAAAACAAACCCCAGACAAACAAAACCGCCCACCCGCTTGCTCATCGGGCCACCGGCTCCGGAAAGCAGGTGAGTGCCTTCCTCCCCAGCTCGGGCAGGGAAACGCGCCCCCCGGCCCGCGGTTCGCGCTCCGCACGGCCGGGTCACCCCGCCGGGACACGCACCCACCGACCGCCACGAGGAAGAGGAAGAGGAAGGTTCCCCCGCACCCGCCCGGGCTGCCCGCCCCGGGGGCGCCGGGGAGATGGCGGAGCAGCCCGGGCAGGGGGAGCCCCGCCGGCCCCCCCCGACCCCGGCAAGCCCCTGGGGGGCAGGGGCAGCCGCCCACCCCCGGCGGGGCCGGCTCGCCGGGCAGGGCGGCCGCAGGGCGGAGGAGGAAGCTGGCTGGACGCGGCCGGTCACAAAGCAACAACGAACCGGGCGGCGGCGAAGACGAAGCGGCTACACCGGGACGACGCCGCCCCTCTCCCCCCCTCGGCCCCGCTCACCTCGGCTCGGCCTGGTTCTGGTTCTGGTTCTGGTTCTGGTCCTGGTCCTGGTCCAAGTCCGGTCCCGCCGGCACCAGCCGCCGCCGCCTCCACCTGGGCCGGGCGGTGCAAGGGGCGGGGCTTCCCGGGGGCGGGGCCTCCGCCCGGGGATCCGCCCCGCGGAGGGACCGCCCACGGCGTCACGCGGGGGAGCTCCCGCGGGGCCACGCCCACCCGCCGGGCACCGCGACCGCGGGGACCCCCGGTCGCACCCGGCTCCCCCGGGCCCCGGGCACCGAGCACCGAGCGCCGCGGGGAAGCCGGCACCCGCGCTGTAAGGGGCGGTGGCTGTCAGGACTGGTCGCTGTCGGGATTTGTCACTGTTGGCACCAGCTTCTGCTGGGGTTGGTCACTGTTAGGACTGGTTCGCATTAGGACCGGTCGCTTTTTAGGACTGGTCACTACCAGGATCAGTTACCGTTAGGACTGGTCACTATTAGGACCGGTCACTATTAGGGCCAGTCGCTATTAGGACTGGTCACCATTAGGACTGGACACTATTAGGACTGGACGCTATTAGAACTGATCACTGTTAGGACTGGTCACTAGTAGGATCAGTCATGATGAGGTCTGGTCACTGTCATGACTGGTCACCATTAGGACTGGTCACTATCATGACTGGTCACTATTAGCACCCTAGGGCAACCCCCCGTCTTAGTGCAGCAGGGACCCTGGGGTGGCAGGCGCGGTGTGGGTGATGCAGTGCAGAGGGCACCACGAGCACGGGCACGTCCCGCTGACAGAGCTGGATCCAGGTGACACATCGCCGGGAGGGGACCGGGCAGCGGCCGCAGAGCCGGTCGTGTCAGAACTCCCCAGAAACTGCCCCGGTCCACCCCCCTGCCCCCCCGGGTCCCTCACGTTGCGCTTCTTCCCGTCCCTTCGGAGACTGTATGCTGGTGGGATTTGGGGAACGAAGCAGAGATTGTTGTAAGTTGGGTTGGGCTGGCTGAGACTTTCATATGGGAAAATACGCCCTGTTTTCTGCGGCACAGTGGCCCTTTGCCTTCCACCTCTGTGGAGTCTTGCTCAGCAAATCTGCTCCCAGTTCCCAGGAGAAGAAAGGATGGAAAAAGCTTTTGGTTCCTCCCAGAGCCTTTGAAGTTTTGTTTTGAAGCGGGTGGAGAAGGGAAGAGCCCGGCGGGTGCCGGGATGGGTGGCTGGGCACGGACACCCCTACGCTGGCTGTGCCGTGTGGTGGGTGGATGCTCCCTGCCTGTGACTTCGGGGTGACAGGAGGGGGTCCCCAGCTGCACACTGGGCCAGCTGGCAAGCAGGGAGCTGTGCCAAGATGCCACGCACCTACTTCTCCCTGCATCTGACAGATCAACCTGTCTTTGGCTGGAACAGACAAGGGCTGGCAAAAACCGTCACTGCTGTGGCCCTGCCTGTGTCCCGCTCCAAAGGCACGGACCTGCAGGATGTGTCCTTCCGTGGAGAAGCTGGGCAGAGCCACGTGAGGGCTGGTGAAGCCCGCAGAGGGAAGAGAGGAAGGAGACTGCCACCTCTGCAAACCCTGCAGAGTGTTGGGCAATAAGGAAGTGAAAGAAATGACTGAAAAAACCCCCAAGGCAGCAACGTCAGGGTGTTGCGTCAGTGCGCCTGGGAGATGATCTGCAGAGCACTTCCCTCTGTGCTGCAAACTGCCCCACAGCCTGGCCTGGCCACAAATGTCCCATTTGACCTGTCCCCAAATGAAAGCAGAGAGGGGACACAGCCTGCACAGGGTGCACTGTGCAGCAGTGCTGCTGGGTGACCTGCTGGGAGCCTCCAAGGCCATGCACCAGGCCTGGGACATCTGGGCAGGTGCTGTCCCTCCCTGCTATGGCTTGAGATCCTCTGGGGTAGGATCTGTACCAGGGAGTACAGGACCGGCGCTGAAGGCTGGGAGGTGGCTGCTGCCAGGACAGGTCCCATCCCTGGATGTGGAGACACATTGCAGGGGAGGAGATCTGAGCAGTGTTGGGCTTCGTTAGAAACCAAAGTCAAGGTCTCAGGGCATTTTAAAGAGGGTTTTCAGAGGCAAACTCAGCCCCACTTCCTTTGGCCTTGGTACCTCTGTAGCAGAACTTTTTCTCAGGTAGTTAAGTATGTTTGGAAGCACTTGCTTTCAGGGCAGCTGTGTTTTTCTTCCTCCTGAGGATGATGGTGCACAAACCTGGGCGCCAGTGGTGCAGGGACACGTGACACGAGCCCACCCTGGGCAGGGATTTGATCGTCTCCACTCACCTGGCAAGTCTCAGCCCCAGCTGTGGGTACAGGTGGACAGAGTCAGAGTTATGAGATGTGCTGGGGGTGGATGGGGCCCAGGAATGGCCTTTCGGGTAGACCCCCACCTGTGGAGGGGCTCCGGGAGCTTGGCACCAGCTCCAGCAACTTTTCTGAGGCAATGTCAAGTGAAAAGACACCGTTTTTTTTTACAGCTTTGTAGTTTTTGTGTCATAAAACCCCCACTCTCCTACACTGGGGCTGCAGCCCAAGCTTTCTTTGTCTTTCCAACACACCCATCACTTCCTGAAGCATCTCAGTCCAGGTTCTGCAGGAGTTTTTTCCCACTGTTGGCTTTTCTCGAGCTCCCCACCATCTGCATGTGAGCTCCCCTGGGTTTTCCTGAGTTGCTGCCACACGCAGGTGGATGGGTTTGTGCCCCCACAGCCCGTGTGAAAGCCTGTCCCCTCCATCCCCTTGTTTCTTAGGACACGATCTGGACGGAAAAAAACCCACAAAAATCCAAAAACACATGGAAGGGACACGTTTTGCCCCAGCTCACCACCGGTTTGGACACTCCCTCTCTATGCCCTGGTCTTTGTCTCATCTCAGGGTTTAAAAAATATCCTTTTCTGATGCCACCTTCCTGCTGCAAGCCGGCACGGCCCTTGCTGCGGCCGCAGGAAAGCAGCCCGGTACCGGGGCCGGCTCCCCGCGGTGCCGAGGCCGGTTCCCTGCGGTACTGAGGTCGGTTCCCCGCGGTACCGGGGCCGGCTCCCTGCCGCGCTGCCGTTCCCGGTGCGAACGCCAGAGGCCAGACCACGGCCGCGCTCGGCGCCGCCGGGAGCGGGTGGAAGCGGTTCGCAGCGGCAGCAGCAGCAGCAGCAGAGGATGCTCGGTCCTCCTTCCCTCCTCCCCTCCCTCTCCCCCCCCGCTGGTGTCCCGCCGGCTGTCCAGCCCCGAGGGACACGGGGCACCCGGGGACTACCCGGCCGTGGGTGCTTCACGCCCAGACAGGGCAGGTTTTTCCTATCAGGCAAACCGAGAGCCCGGGGGTGGGTGGGTCTGTGAGGGTGGAAAAGCCACCCCACAAGTGTTTCCCACTATCGCCGTGCTAGTGGCAGCGGTGTCACCCGGTTGTGCAGCCACTTCGTCCTCATCGGCCCCGGCCATCGAGGGGCTGGAGATGGGAAGCAGCACCCATCGCCCACCCGCGCCGTCCTGCTCTTGGTCACCTTTGTAAACATGTTCACTTCTAAATCCATAGCCTGTGGAGCTGGGAGGACCCCAGCTCCCGTCCTCAGAGACACTGTCACCCCCAGACCCCGACTGAGCCACCCCAACAGCACACAGACCCCTCCACAGATATTAGTGGCAAATTCGTCTTTTCACCCCTTTCAAGCGCTGTTTCCTCCCCTCCTCCCTCCCCACCCCCCGGCCAGCCTGCGATGGGAAAGCATTGAGAAATGAAACAATATCAAATGCAATCAAAAGCAGGCTGGTGGGAGTTTGTCTTTTGGGGTTTCCTTCTCTTTTATTGCTTTCCCAAAGAATAAACATTTGGGAGGGCTCTGGGTTGATTTAGTGGAGCAGGAAAGGGCAAGAGGCTGTGAGCTGCCTTCTCTATTTAGCAAATCTCATAGGATGATGGTCTGGCCTTGGGGATTTTCCTGCCGGTAGAAATGACTGCCCAGTTAGGTGATAAGGCTGGGAATAGTCAGGCTTGATGGAGAGGCTTCTTCACCCCCCAACACTGGGGCTGGGGTCAGCGGGAGCTGCTGGGAGAGGGTCTAGGGCAGAGGATGCTGCCGTGGAAGGGAGGAGGGATTGAATTCACAACAGTGCAGAGGAAGTGGTGACCTTTGAGAAGCAATCTTCCTAGCCCGCTGCTATTTATCCAGCCTTCCCAGCAGCTCCTTCTGCTGAGCCCAACCTTGTACACACAGGCCAGACTGGGAGATGATGGGCTGCCCTGGCGCTGAGCCGCAGCTGTCTTCTGTCCAGGGCTGGTTCTGGTTTGTGGAGCTGAATGAAACATTTACTGCTGGAACTGCAGCTCGGCAAGAGGCTGAACCTTCCTGCCTGCCAGGTGTCCTTGGGGAGGTGAGCTGAGAGAAGAAGCCGGCCAAGTATCCCCCCTGCCTTGCCCACCTCACCCCTGTGGCTGCTCGGACTGCAGGGAGGGCTGTGCCTGGGCTCAGTGGATCCACGCCCAGCTGAGCGGCGGCTGCAGCTCAGTGTTTACCTGCACAGCTCTCTGCAGTCACCTTCGGAGAGGTTACCTGCCTGCCGCCGGTGCCAAACCGAGCTGCATCCAGAGTGGCGAGCAGAGCTCTGAACACGGACCACAGCCCACCTCCAGCCCCGGTGCCTCTTAGCCTGGGGCCAGGGGGCCTTCAGCATCCCTCGATGCAGTTCAGCACCCCTTCATGCAGGACCGCAGGGGAGATGGGTGCTCGGTAGAAAGCAAAGCTGGATTGCTGAAAGAGCCGCTTCCCCAGCACATCCTTGTCAGTGCCCGCATCTCTGCTGACACTCCTGTCTCTCCACAGGAACCCCACTATCTGCAGACACAACATCTCTGCAGACACCTCGACCCTGCAGGTGCCCCTCTCTGTTGTCACTGACTCCTACTGTCCTCACTAGGATTATTTTTTAAATCAAATTCCCAAAGCTGATGGTGCCGTTTCCAGGATCTGCTTGCTGCCTTTTGCACCCCCTCGTCACCCACAGAGCCAGTGTGGATGTCACCTGAGGCCCCAGCAGATGCAGGTCAGGCGTGCTCTGTCGCAAGGGACAGAAAATAGCTCAGCAGAAAATGCCTGGCCACGTTCTGGCAGTGGGCACAGGTGTGGACATGGGCATGGGAGGACGAGCAGCAGGACGTGAGAGGCAGTCCTGGCCCCAGAGTCTCCCAAGCAGCACCTAGACCTCAAAATACATCTGTAGGTCTACATTTTATGTAGGCAGATAGAAAATATGTTGTTAAATCCTGAGTATAATTGTAATTTGCTGGTAGCAGAGCCCTGAGTGATGCACAGCTCTTGGCAGAGAGGTGAGACATGGGCTTTCCTAAGTTTAAAATAAACCAATTTACCTGCTGGGGCTTTTTGTGCGGCCAAAGAAAACAATAAAAGTGAGTGAAAGTATTTGTAGTTATTTACTGAAAAATCTAAGGAAAGTAAATGAATATCACGCTATTGTTTAGAAAAGTATCCCCCAAACAAATCCCTCTGCTATACAAATATAAAAGCACAGCAATGTGACAGAGCCTGATGATCTTATTTCAGAAGCCGTTCGGAACTTCAGCCTCAAGACTGATCAAACATACAAACAGCAGCATCCGCGGGGCCGTTTTCTACAGCTTTCCCTTAAAGCAAATACACTTGTCAATTAATAAAGCAGATTTCTAACAAACAGCAACAGACGCGCCCCACCTGCGCAGGGACGGGGATCCTCCCAGCAGCAAAGCTGTTCTGGTTGGGGGATTTTGGGGTGTTCCATGCTCTTCTGGGCACCATGGGCCAGTTCCTGCACACCGAGCAAGTGTAGTTCCCCAATCAGCCCCAATTCCTTGGGTCCCAGAGTGGAGGAAGAGGAGGAGAAGCCAACCTACCATCTCAGGAGCCATCCTCCTCCTCTTGGCCCTCTCCTCCATCCTCCCTCTGCCCCCAGCTCTGCTCTCTCTCAAAAGCGCTTGTGAGAAGAGAAACCCGACTGTAAATTAGCCAGAAGGATTTTTCAGTCTGAGATGTGCACTTCCCCCACCCCCCCAGCGCTGTTATTTCATCTCTCGGCTGCCAAAACTCCCGGGAATTAATCCCGGCCGGCGCTGACAGCGTTTACATTCAGCACCGCTCAGATAAACCCTATCAGCCGGCGCAGCTGAAGAGGAGCCAGGCGCGGAAGGAAGGGCTGGCTCCTGCTCAGTGTCAGCCTCGTCGGGGAGGGGGGGTGTGGGGATGATTTTTTTCCTCCTTTTTTTTCAATTCTATATTTTTTTCCCTGGGGGCTTTGCCCTGAGCAAGGAGCCTACAAAAATACCCGCACCGGTGAGAGTGGCCACAGAGTGGTGGGTACAGCAAAGCCTGGAGCTCCCGGCTCTTATCTCGGTGCAGATAACAGAGAAGGGACGTGTCCTTCAAGCTGGTGGGAGCCTGCAGGCTCAGTCTCCTGAGGTTTCTCTCCCTGTGCCACCCAGCACACGGGGGAGAATTTCTCACCACCAGCTCTCGGCGGGGGCGGGGGGGATTAACAGGTAATTGTACCGTGCAGTTATTGCATATTCTCTTTTTTTTCATCTCCCTCTCGCAGATGTTTTTCCGTCTGTCCCTTTCAGGAAGCTCCTGCCTTTCCCCTTGGCTGTCACCAGCTGGGATATGGACACATCCCAGAGATGTGACACCTCTGAGCCAAACCTGCCCTGTGCTCGTGGAGCTGCAATTCCCCAGCACATGGCAGGTGCTGGGCTGGGAGCTCTGGAGGTCGTGGCCAGCGGTGTGGGGGGTTTCCGGGGGGCTTTCCGGGGGCTGAAGCATGGGAGATGGGCTGGGAGCACAGCCCAGGCCATACCTTAGCTATCCAGTTCTCCTCTCCCTCCATCTCCCAGCCCCTAAAACATCACCGGGGTCACCGAGGTGGTGTCTAAGAACTGGACAAGGGGGCCCTCCCGGAAAACAGCATCTCCAGGCTGGGATACTTGGAAACAAGGTAGTTTTAGCCCGCAAAGGGGAGCAGGAGGTGTGAGTCCATCCCCCAGGCGTCTGGGCCAATTTTCCAGCATGCCGTGAGCCTCGACCTCCCAACCCTGTCTCCTTTTCCTCCAGCACTTGCAGAGCACCGGCGTGGCCGCAGGGTCCGGGTCACGGCACGATCGTCACAACCACCAGGAAGTGACAGGATCTGGGGGTAAATATTAGTACGAAGTGAAGGGCTGTGTACGTATTTTCTCCCTGCAAGGTAATGCTGAAATTCCCAGCTCCCCGTCAACAAGCTGTTGGAAAAAACCAGCCCCGTGTCAGCGCCCTGCGGCCACCCTGGTTCCGGCTGGTGTCAGCCCAGCGAGCAAAGATCTGAAGAGCTCGAGGTCCCCACCGGGACCTC
Organism: Trogon surrucura; assembly: GCA_020746105.1. Lineage (NCBI taxonomy): Eukaryota > Metazoa > Chordata > Aves > Trogoniformes > Trogonidae > Trogon > Trogon surrucura. The sequence continues at coordinate 12,621,277 of CM036635.1, read as the reverse complement.
CCCAGCCCTGAGCCGGCCGTTCCTTTGGCTCGTGCTTTCCAAGCCAGTGTTTCCCATCTGGAGCACAGTGGCTTTGCTGACCTGGAAGTGTACGCAGGATGTGGCAGAGACTCTGAGGATGGCTTATTAATTCCACTGACAGCACCAAGCGGTTTTCCTCCTCAAAAAAAAAAAAAAAAAAGACGCAGTAGGAGAAGACAGATTAACGCAGGCAGTTATTCCGCTCGCACATGGGTTGGTCTCTGGTTCCCTTCTCTGCAGCTGTGGCTCGTTAGGCCTGGTTTGGCTAAGCTGTAGGGAAGGAAATAAACTCCCCCTGCATGGCCACTCCAGTCTCTGTAGCTTGGGGACCCCGGACTAGGTCAAGTGCCTGCCCACGCAAGAACTACTCCACCACGTGTAGGGCTGGAGAACATCATCGTTGTCCTCAGCCCAACAGGAAACCAGTCAGCATCAGGCTCCCCAAGACCCAACAAAGGTTGGACTTGATGATCTTGAAGGTCTCTTCCAACCAAAACTGTTCTATGATTCTATGATTTTATGACCCTGGGCAACCTCCAAAGTATCAATGTCTTCCATCCTCCCTCTCAGGCCTTGCTGAGGCCCCCAGCCTCAGACCAGGGTCCTAAACTGGGATTGCTCCCCTTAAAGTTGCTTGTGGCCAGAGGCTGGTGGTCTCTACCAGCCCGGTGGGATGAGCTTTCCCTTCCCTGAAAGCTCATCCTGATTCGTGCCGATGTGCTTGGCACCAGTGGAGAGGAGCACAATAGGAAGGATTGCTTGGATTTCTTTTCCAAGCCTTGCATCCCACAGAAATGGGGCTTATGGGACCATAATATATGTCTCTCTGTCTGGCCATCTGTTTTCTGCCAACAACTTTGAAAAGGCTGGCCAGTAACGACCTAATTCATCAGAGGTCTCAAATACATCACGGGCCTGTTTTGCAAAAGATGGAGCTGCAAAGACCCACGAGGGGAACCCGCACTGTGACCCAACCGTGCTGGGCCCCGTCCCGCTGCAAGGGGATCCGGCCGCAGCGAGAGGCACAGGAGGAGCCGCGTGGGACAGAGCCACGGAAAACTTGGCTTCTGGTGCTCAGCGAGAGGTTTGTTATTTTTAAAGGCTGGGAACAATCTCGCAGTCCTTGTCAGTGGTGGCTGCTGCATCTTGAGGGCATTGCCACCGCAGGTTTCACGCCCAGCTCTGCCCCTGCCAGGACTCACGTGCGGTGGAAGCTGCACCTCAGCCTTGGGGTGTCTCTTACAGAGAGTGCCCGGCAGTCCCGTGCCACTCACCCTCCCTGCACGCAGTGTGGGCTGGCGGAGGCAGGGGAACAGCTCCTCACCCAGGGAGAGCCCCGGAGGTTTGCGCGACGTACCTGGAAGCCAAGCAAAGAGCCCAGAGGACGGGCGGGTGTTCTCCTCACCTGAGCCTATTGGACCCCTGGTGCAGGAGGGCAGCAAAGTGCACACCTTATCCTTTGGCTGCCTCTCTCAGGCCACAAAACTGCCTCAGCAGTTCCCCGGCGAGAGCAGGAACCCACAGACCCGTCTGGCCATGGGGCAGCCCCCCACATCCCTGTGACATCCCCCCCGCCAGAAAGAGACCAAGCAGAGCTGGAGGGGTTTGATTGATTTATCCACTGAAGATATAAGTTTCAGTTTAATAACACCATTCTGCCCGGTTACAAACATACTAAAAACCTACAAAAAAGAAAAACAAGTTACACCCACCGTACACGAAACGGCATGTATAAAACCTGCACAGAAGCGCCGAGAAACACGTACATGAACAGTATCTGCAGCAGGAACAGGAAAGACACGGAGTTACATCAGACCACGCCGGCTCATGTCTGTGGGTCACAGTGGGACTGGTTAAGACATACTAACAATTAGAGACGATTTCAGCTACGGAAAATAATTAGCGTCGCAGTCTGTTAAATAGGTCAGACCCAGGCGGGTAGTTTTATCGCTCCCTTTCTGTAAGTTGGTCCCAGGTCAGCTCGTGGGTTTCCCTTCCACCCCTTCACCTGGCACCGCCAGCGCTGGCCCCGAGCAGCCACCCCGAGGGTGCACCAGCACGGCTTCCCCAAGGAAAAGGGCAGGGAAGGCTGAAAACCAAAATCTGGTCCCCACCAAAGTCACCAGGCACCTCCTCAGTGAGTGGGGAGATGCTGGGATGCCCTTTACTGGGGCAAACTGGCAGAAACATGAGAGGAATCCCCTGGGAGAGCCTGCGGCTCGGCTGCCTCGGGGATTTGTCTTGCTCCAAGAGAAGGCGAGGGTGGTGGCACGAGGTCCTTACGAGCTCCTTGTCCAAACAGCTCCAGCTGTTTGAGGGGGCCCAGGGCGGACGGGATCTGCGCCCATCCCAACCCGCTGCTTCCCGCAGAGAGGAGCAGAGCGAGCGGTGGCAGTCCAGCAGCATCCCTGGGGAAGGTGAGTGAGGTTGGGGGATGTGGGGATCCCCCCCCCGGGGATGGGGAGGGACCAGCTGGTCCCCAGCACATGCCAGTGCCATGCCCCGAGCCCCCAGCTTCTCACCCATGAATTTTGGGGGAACGACTTCTGGAAGTCGATCCCTACCTGCCACTGTTTAAGGAGAGCAAAGCTGAGCCCAAAGCCCTGTGGGCAGAGCCCTTATCTCAGCCCAAGCGTGTGGGGAGGTGAAACCTCGAGTCCTGGGGAGCAGGGCCTGAAGAAGAGGAGGGGAGATAAGGGGGTCCCCACCCGGCTGTGTTGGGTGCAAAGGGGAACGACAGGACCATCAGTGACGGGGAGCAGCTGTGCACACGCGCGAGCCGGGGAGCCGTGCTCAGAGCCAGGACTCAGCCTCCCTTTCTGCTCTTCCACACGGTATTTATCAGCCCTGTCACTCTGGAATGGTATTTTTGCCTTTTTCTGTTCATTTTCATCTCTCCCCAGATGCGAGTTTTCCCCGATTTAAGCAACGCCTGCTCTCTCGCGGGCGGCAAAGAGGGGGCGTTCGCTTTATCTCTGTCTCTTCCCCTTGCGAGCTCTGCCCTGGCCGCCCTCCTTGCTTCATCTTACGTCCTACAGAGCTGGTAAAAATAAACATGTTTTTGTTTGCATATATTCGCCTGGCCTGCAATTTGGCTGATGGAGAGGAGGGGGAGCTTCTCAAGGGACAGCAGCTGCACGCATCTGGATTTGCTTTAGAAAAAAAAATGTGACTGGAAAAAAACCCGAGCCCAGCACTCATATGCGTGGGTACATGAGGTCATGGGTCATCTTTTTCTAGGGATGTAAAAGGAAAAAAAGAAATAAAAAGAAAGAAGAAACCAAGCCACATTCAAAGGTGAGGCAGGGAGAAACCCCACTGCTGCTCCCCCAAAGCCAAGGCACTCGGGTAGGTCGGGCATGAGCATGGGGACTTTCCAGTCACCTCAAAATCACTTCACTGCTGACTGAGCCCAATTTTGGTTATGGGAAAGGAGAGGAAAGCTTTGCACTGAAATATAAAATTCCCACCTGGAGAATATTAACCTCAAAGGCTAACTTGTGAACTTTGTCCAGAGATGAAACATCCCTGTACGGAAATATCCCTGGCCCAGCATCCGCAGAACACGGGGAGTACATGAACTCATCAAAAATATGTGCTGCTGGCCCCAAGGTTTTGGCAGAAATGAATGAAGTTGTGCTCATGAGAGTCCTGTGATGTACACAAACAACAAAAAAAAAATATCTAACAGTCTTGCTCCAATCAATCACTCTCCGGTCTTGCACTGGAGTTAAGTCAATGACTGAACAAGTCTTTTCCCAGCTAAGGGGTCTAATCCTGACCCCAGCCAGCAGCTGCCTCTGCCCACGGTGCAAGGGACGAGCAGCTGCTCTGGCACTCAGACACGAGCCCAAGGCATCAGCCGCTGGCACCTCCAGGGGTGCAGCTGGTGGGTTGACTTTTGGGGATGCTGACTCTAAACAACAGCCCATCCCAGCAGCAAAGCAGCGTCACTTGTCACCCCACGCCCACCTCCTCTTTTATAAACCCCCTGACCTCACACGCTGCCATGCCAACGCATCACACGTGTCCCACCCAACCCTCTACACACGCCCAGGACGTGCCATCTCTCCTGGCTCCGCCGCTCCTCTCCACCTGTTTTGGAGCCCAGGGAGGGAAGATCTGCAAGGCTGCAGTGGCACGAAGGGAGTCCTGGGCCTATTTTGGATCTAATCCTGATCCCAGGCCTCTGCAGGAAGCTGACAGAGTACTTGGGAATGCAGTCAAGAGGTTTAGAGCCCTCCCCAGGGCACCAGACGATGGCACAAACTTCTGGCTGGATCTAACTGAGCCCAGAGAACCAGGAGAAGACTTCTCCCGCCAAGCACCTCTCCCCTGCTGCTCTGAGCCACAGTCCCCGGGTCGCTGCCCAGCCCTGGGCTGTGCACGAGCGATCGAAGGGGCTGAGGGTTTTCCCTCCCACAGAACCTGAGCAGAATCCTGCTGTCACAGGGGAAAAGAGCTTTTCTGAGAGTAGGCACCCAGTGCTGGGCACCACCATGGCAGTGCCAGGGCTGGAGGAGCAGAGGAGCCCCTTGGCATGGAGGCAGAAACAAGAAAAAAACACCCCAAACAAATCAAAACTACTTCCTGGGGATGATGAAAAGCACAGATGAACTGTCTGCGAGGGAGCAAAGCAGGAGCTTCGGGCTGGCTGCTCTGGAGGAGGGAGGTCAGCCCCAGTGACGTCCTACTGCCTCCTCCAGTGGTGTCCCCACAGCTCGGGGGATGTCCCCAAGGCGGCCTTGAAGTGCCAGCCGGGGCCTCGCTGCCTGCTAAGCTGACACACAGGAGCAGAGCTGATCGCTCCCAGAAAGCTGCCGGCTCTCCAGGGCACGAGTGGAGTGAGGCCAGATGAAATCCTGGCAAGGGGCTCCCCACACGTCACTTCAACAGGTAACATTGTCCTTAATGCTAGAGCTCTAAAAATAACACCGCGACATTTTGGGAAACACTCAGTGGCAAGGATGCCAAAGCTTCCCAGCACATCTGAAGCTTCATCCCCAGTCCTTTGCGAATCAGTCCCCGGAGCACCCTACAAATCCAAGCACGTGCAAGCAGAAGGCAACGGGGCAGCTCCTCCTCCCTTCTTTTGCAACCGAAGGGGAAACTGAGTCAGAAGCCGAGCAGACTCACCCACTGCTTCAAGAGTCCTTGGTGTTGGAGGCAGGATGAGTGCTGCAAGCCCTCGGCCATGTCTCACTTTGCGGGGGGGGGGGCAGGGAGAGCCCCCTGCCAGGCACAGGCGGGAGCACTGCCGGCCCAAGGAGGGACGTGGCTCCCACGTCGGTTGCTTTCTACCAGGCACTTTATTTGAAGGAGCCCAGTTTCCAAGAGGGCAGGAATATGCTCTATGCAACAAGTTAATTTTAACATAACAGGGACCTTTCTTCGTACCTAGAATCCCTCCTGCTACATCCACTTCATCTTTTCTTCCCCACCGTCACAGCCTGAACCCCCCACTTCCCACCAAGCAGGGCAGAGCCACCTCAGCTCCACATCCTCAGCTCCCAGAGCAATGACACACCCTGTGCCACCCAAACCCAACTTCACACACCTCCCTGAAGGAGCTGAAGTGGGGTGGGTGGTCTCAGCAGCTCCCCGCATCTAGCACAGGGATCCTACCTACGCGCTCCGAGCCGTGATGGGAGGCAGCCCAACGGCATCCCTCCTGCTTCCCCGCTTCTCTCACACTGGGGGAGAACATCTCTCCCACCCCCTCACTCCCTCCAGCCCCAGGGAGGGTTTGAGACAGCCAGCCGAGGAGAGGGGCTCTGGCTGATGGGAAAGGTGGGGGCTGCTGCCAGCCCAGGGCGAGCAGAGAAAGTGCAAAGCGAAGCATTTTCTGTGCCAGCCTGCCGTCCCCATAAGCATCGTGTGCCCCCCCCCGAAAAGCAAGGAGCTGGGTTTATCTGCGGGAGAGCTTTGCATGGAAAAAAAAAGAAACAAACCCGAGAGTTGTGATGCTCGTCAGAGAACGGGGCTGCACATCCCTGCTGTGCTGCAGAGCTTGTGCGAGGGGCGTTGGGATGGCACAGGGGAGGTGCAGGGTTTGGGAGGTGGTGATGGAGAGGCTGGGAAGGTAAGAATGAGCCAACAACCAGTGCTTTCCCCTCCACTCTGCACCCCCTTCCAGCATTCCCCGCAACTGCTTCACCCTGACCCACCCACAACCCTTCATGGTTCTATTTTTTCTTTGTTCTTTTTTTTTTTTTTTTGCGTATTTAATTTGTGTTTAAACCCCACGGAGATTAAATCGTGACTTGGCAGCTGGCCCTGCCGGGCTCCCCAGACTGAGAGAAGATCTTGAGAAGAGACCAGAGTGAAGTCCTGGGGCCAGCGAAGCCCCCCCTGCCCCTCGCCTGGCCCCGCCGGCCGCTCACAGGGTGGCGGTGGGGTACTGCGCCCAGCCCACCTCCTTGTACGCCGCCGTCACGTGGGTGTAGATGAGGGTCTTCATCTTGGTCCAGGCGCCGTGAGCCTCCGGGGTGAAGTCGTTGGCGTATTCTTCGGCAATGACCTCCAGCATGACACCAGTGAATTTCTGGAGGGAGGCAGGCAGCAAAGGGTTAATAACTCTCCAGGAAGCTGCTACCAGCAAGTTCAGTTGTTTTTTTTTCCTGGAAAAAAGTTTATCCTGTTGCTGAACTCTGGGAATAACAACCCTCTGTGGCACAGACAGACGGCTGGCAGGTCTGTCACCACTCCAGGGCAGGTAACCAGCCTGTCTGGGCAGGGGGGGCTGAGACCCAGGCCCAGTGGGGCGCTGCTTGCAGGTGTGAGCATCCCCCTAATTTGGGCAACTCAAATTATGTAGTCCCTTCTTTCACACTTGATTGCTATAAGAAGGGACATATGGCCACAACCATGCCAGAGAGGTTATGGGAGGTGGGTTTCCCTGGGCAGGGAGAGGTACTTGAAGCTCCTTGGCTGAGTTGGGGAATGGTGGTCCCCATGGGACAGCGCCACAGAGGGGATCAACCCCCACAACAGCCAAGGCAAGGACATGCAGCACCAGCTCACCACAGCACGCGATCCCTAATTTCTAAAGCTTCCAAGAGAATTTTTTATTGTTTTGGTTTTTTTTTGCTCCTATCCTTTACCTTAAAGTAGATGGGCTCCACTTTGTGCTTGAGGGCATGGGCCTTGCCCACCAAGGTCAGAACGGAGGAGACCTTCTCGGAGTCATTGAGGTTCTCCACCACAGTGTTAATGGCACCCATGACCCGCTGAGCGTGCTTACGCAGTTGCAAGCTCCTCTCCATCTCTAGAGGGTCCTCCATGTGCTTGAACTGGCTGAAGTACTGCTTGGCTGAGGGAAAGTTGCCAAAAAACCTTCAAAAGAGAGTAGACATGAAACACCATCAAGAGGGTGAGAGCAGGCTGAGAAGTTAAAGCAAAGCATGAACTGGTGGAGATGCTAGAAACCACCCCCCTGCATCTAACACAGACAGGGCTGGCTTTCTTACTGAGTTTCCCAGGGGCAGTGGCATTCAGCTGCCTAAAAAACATCAGGCTAATGCCTTTCTCCCCCAACCTTCCCTACCTGCCACAAGGTCATCGCAGCTGGATATTCAGCTACAATGCAGAGGCAAGACTGAGTTCTTGATGCCCAGAGACTCCACCCAGACATGCCAGATGCTATATATGTGCCCACGTATATCAGAATGTCATGTCCCGTCTCAGAGAGCTGGAGATGAGCATGAAGTTCTCTTTTTATCCTCGCCAGCCTCTCCCTGCCCCTCTTCCCCAGTCTCACAGCAGCTTCCTAGCCCCACGGGCTTTACTCCTGCATTGCCACTCAAAATAGTCTCCTCGTGACTTTCACAAATCAGCCCCAACAGTGTCTCCAGCAAGATCTCAGCCCTGAGAGCCTGAGAACCTTCTTTGCTGCAGGATTAAATCAACCCCAGCAAAATGCAGGTGAAGCAAATGAAGCTGCGGTTGCAGCTGCTGTGCTGAACTCACCCAGGACAGTTTGAAGGGCACGAGGTGACAGAGAGAAGAGCTGCAGCCACTGATGCCAGCAGTGCAGCCGGTAGCTCTCCGACACCCGAGTCACCCACCCCCTTCCACCCGATTCACACGGGAGAGAGCCACATCAGCAGACTGCCTCCTCCCCTCTGCCAGGCTGCCTAACCCCCTCCCCAAGCACCATCCCAAACCACGTGAACCCATCCCACCCCTCTTCCCAACCACTGCTCCCTTCCTCCAGGACCAGGTGGAATCCTCTTCCCTGCTCACCATTCCACAAATAACTCCAATAACAAGGATCAAGCTCCTTCACCACTTCGTTATCCTGCTTTCCCCCCCCCCCCCCTTCCTTCCTCCACTCCCTTGGCTTGCAAAAGCTTGGGGGCATTGCCAAGGAAGCGGCGTGAAGCGGTGCCTGGAGTGCACCGTCACTTCTGTTGCTTCCCTGAGGCATCTGGGATTCATCAGGCGGCCTAAAATAGGTTTTGGAGGTGTGAAGAGTGTGCAGCGGGTGGGGGAGGAAGGAAGGTGGAAGGGGGAGACAAGGTGTTGCTTTTAAAACCCAGAGGGGACCCGTGACAAAACTCCTCTTGTTCTTGTGCAGCCTCACCGCCCAGCAAAGCTCCTCCCGACACATCTGGTCCTTGTCAGGAGAAATCATGCCCAGGCCCAGCTGTCTCCAGCTCCTGTCACTACAGAGATGCTCAGCCCGTGCCCTTCAGCCAGAGAGGTGAGCAGGGATGGACACCGCTCCCCTCGTCCTGCCTCTCCCCACACCTGCACAAGCTGCTGCAGCACTGGAGCCCCCAGCTCCCGCCGGCCCTTGGGGCCAGTGCGCCGCAGCTACCGACGGCCAACAGCCCACCGAGGTCGAGCCAAGGGTTTTACCATCCCCGCTAGCGGATCTTCTCACTCTCACCTTCTGGCTCCCACGAGCATCCCCCTGGGGGTTTGGGAGCAAGGGGTGTGGCTGGAGGGGCGACCTACTGCCCCGAGGTAGGGGACAGAGGCTGCCAGCCCCTCAATACGTGCCTAAGCCTCTGGATCCTAAACCTTCCCTGTTTGATCTTCAGCTCAAGGGCATGGTGTGAAGACACAGAGGACGAGTTGAGACACGTTCTTGGTCCGAGCCAGGCTACCGCAGCAGAAGGGGTAGAGCAAGGGTGGACTGAGCCCTGAATCACCGGGAATCACAGCATCCCCCCACCAAGAGAAGGGCCAAAAGGGGCCGATGCCCTTCAGGAGCAGAGGCTTCACAGCTTCACATGGCATCACCTCCACCTCTCTGCTGCTTTTGGCCAGCTACACCAGGAGCAACGATTGATTAAAACCTCAAAAGTCCCCAATTTGGGTGAAGGCAGGCCAGCAAGGGATCAACATATTTTTGTTTCTGACCTTTGCAGACCCCTAAGGTGACGTCCCCGTAGGAGCTCAGCCCAGCAGCTTTCCTAAGGGACCTGCAAGAGGGATGGCAGCAGGGGCTGGTGTGACATAAAACCAGCAAAACCCCAGCTCACGTGCTCAGTCCTGTGTGCTGTGCACTTTTGTCAGTAGAGAACTGAAACAGGGGAGCCCAAAACACCTTTGCTTAAAGCTGAAAAGAAAATCCCTGGCTAGCCAGAGACCTGCGGCCACCTCTCCTTGGCCAGGGCCTCTCTGCAGGGCTGGGAAAAAGTGCCTGCAGCAAGAACTTCTGGCCTGGAGCAAATATTTGAGTTGTCAAACCGAAAAAAAAGATGGAAGGAGGCTTGCTCAGTGGTAGTTGTTAATAAACAGAGAAGATTAATTTAACACAAAGGTTAAATATAACCAGAGAAAAGCAGGGGAAAGAAAAAAGGAAGAAATAAAGTAACTCAAACAATAGTGAATTAGAAGAGGTGTCACTTGGGGTTTTTTTTCCATTTACAGAACATTTTGAGAGTTCAAACATTTCAGGCTCTGGAATTTTGTTGGCTCATTGTGTGTGTGTGTGCGTTTTGGGCTCTTTTTCTTCATCGGAGTCATTAAAAAGATGATACTTACCATTGCATATCACACAAAATGATGATTGATAGAAACCAGATGCCTGCATACCGATCTCATTAAATTTCTTTTTAAGCGATTCCATTCTGCACCCGCTCATTTGTACTCTGCAAGCTACATCTGGACCCAACAGACAGGATGTCAGGATTGCTTCTCCCCGCTCTTTTGCCCTTGTAACAACTTTAAGGACACAACCATTCCCAGTAGCAGAGCCAAAGGAAATAATTAAGGTGCAAAACCACCACAGGCACTGGGAACCTGTTCTCTGTTCAGGAGACACCGCATCTCCTCCCATCTCCCCAGACCCTGCAGAGCAAATCCCAAAGGAAACCTTCAAGCCCGAGCAGCTCCTTCCTCCCCCATCCGGAAGGGGGACACCGAGGCGCTGCTCACTCGGTCCCCCGAGCACCTAAACCCTTGATGCTTGACTTACCCTGCTTGCAACGTGTAGGGGAAAAAATCCTGCCCATCCCTTGAAGCTGCTGGAAGGCTTCAGCTGAACCCTCAGCCAGCACTTCTAGCTCTTTTTTTTTTTTTTTCCTCCTTTTTTTTTTACCCCTTCATTTTCCTACCAATGTTTTCAAGTTTTCTCTCGCCTTATCCCTCTACGTGGGAGAAACTCTCCAATGCAGCCTAGAGCCTCCCCACAGCCCTTCTCAACCCTCTCCTTCTAACTCCTTTCTGCTCTAGTGCCTACAAAGCAGCTGATAATGGGTAGGTGGGTGGTGTGTGGTGCTGCTGTTTATTATGCTGAGGGTTGTCTCATTGCTTCGTCTGCACGTTCCCCCTGCTGCTCCCGGCCACCTGTAGCCTGTCATCCTATTTTCAGGCTGGGGCAGGGGTGCTGGGTGCTGCCTGTTGTTTACAGCTCCCAGCTCGAGGAGGGAAAGGTCTCAGCCATGTCAATGCCACCACCAGTGAGGCAGAAAAAAGGGCAAATCTAACTGGAGTACGAAGAGGCTGGTGCCTGCTTGTCCCCCGCAGCCCAGCTCTGCCCGCGTGGTCTCTCTGAGGGCTCACAGACCTGCGGAGGTGCTGGTGGGCACCATCTCCAGCTTCGGCGCGGGAGGGCTGGAGGGAAAAGGACCAAGGCCCTGGTCCACACACTGATGCTAAATGCAACTTCTTCTACAGCTGAGGGAGAAGTGGTGGAGCTGGCCTTCCTCCAGGTGAAGGCCACGTCCTGCTGCAAAGCCTCAGGACAAGTTGGGATGAGCTAGCAAGCCCTGGGGGCATGTCCTGCTCACTCCTGTGTGCACAACTCACACCTCCACATCCTCATTGCTGTCCTCTTCCTCTGCCACGCGTGTGGCCAGCCCAAACACTCCTGGCTGCGTAGATGAACCTTTAGGGGAGGGGTAGGACAGCTTCCATCTAATAAATGAATCAATGACAGGGAGTGGTTTAGGGGTGGAAGACAAGCCCTGGCTGAGAGGAGACAGGGTAACCCGGATCCACAAGGACACGGTCCCTGCGCCAGGACCTGCCACCTATCTGGCAAAACCAGGAACCTGATTTTTGCTGGGGTCCACCTCCTCCTCTCCTCTCCGGTGTGCCCGTGCCGATTGCCAGCAGCCTCGGCTCGGTGCTCCCAGCGGCTCTGCCGGCCGCTTGCCTCTGTGCCGTGCTCCCGGCCAGCACTCCCCATTCCCCAGCCACACTCCTCCGTCCCTGCCAGCCCAGCGAGGGCTCTTCTGACATTTCCCTGCCTTTAATGAGAAACTCGGCAGACGAGTTCAGAGGCTCAGCCTCGCTCCGCTGCAGCAACCTCATGCATGGAGATGGAGACTTGGCTCTCGCCAGGCATTTCCAGGGCTGGTACCAACACATCCCGTGTGTCCTCAGGCAGGGAAACCATCCAGGGACAGCATGCGACCCTCCCTGTGCCTTTGCTTCCCTTGGCCAGGGACGTTCCTGCAGCCCTTGGGGTGTCAAGTGGGACCTTTCCAGCCCTGTGTGGCTCACAAGCAGTACGAGGGCTGCCCTGGGACAGGAGATGTGAGAAAGGCTCTTCCTGGGTCTCCCCGAGAGCTGCTGGAAGCCCCGAGGCCACGGCTGGTGTGGGATGTGCTGCGGGGAATCCCTGAGCAGCCGCCTTGGCCAAGAAGCAGCCGAAAAGGCGGGTTCCAGGTGCTGCAGTCTGAAAAAAGCAGCCGGATGAAAAAAGGGGCTGTTTCTAGACAGAGCTTATTCAACCCACACTTGCCCCTTTCACCACTCACGGAGGGGGCTGTTGTTTTGGGAAGTGCTCCTTTCGCATGTCCTTGTCCTGCTGCTCTTGGGTTCTCCTCGTCTCCAGAAAAACATCTCTTCAGCTTGACCACAATGATTGTTACAAGCCGTGGGAGAAGGATATAATTTCACAGAAGGTCGATCTTTTCACTGGGGCCCTTTCCAAAGTGAAGCATTGCAGTAGGGGGATCTCTCTGATCCACTTTGCTCTGAAATTTGCCCTTCGGTACCCAGGAATGGACCCCTTCCCTACGGACACCTCCACAAAGCACGCTGGCTTTGGGGACAGTTGCAAAATCATGTCTTTAAATGCCATCTTTGGGTGGATTCAACACATTTCTTCAGGTTCAGATGGGAAAACAAAGGGTTTTCTGCATTGTCAGACTCTTTGCTACTTTAACCTAAAACTTACAACAATTTCTGGCATGCAAGGAGTGCTTTTATATTTCAAAGCTCTTTGCAAACTGTTTGAATCCACGTGTGTCAGCTCTGACCAAGCAGCTGCTAAAATCCAGGGGCCTGATTCTGCATTGGCAATCCTTCCTCTCCCCCTGAGAGGGAAAGAGCACATCGGGAGCGAGGGACACGGCAGTAGTTTTGGAAATTTGGCAAGCCAATGGGTCTGGAGCAGGGCTGTAGGGAACAGTGACAGAGAAGTCCCGTGGAGGTGGCACAGCCCGCGGTGGCTGTGGCTGGTTGCGTTGCCTGTGCTTGGCACAACATTAACATTTGGTGCACATTTGTCTGGGAGCTACTAGAGACCATCCCTGGGTTTTATCCCCTGCTGGGATCCGTGAAGTTTTGTAGTCCCACATCTGTGTCTGTGGTACGTGTGTGTGGGCGTGGGAGCAAGCGCCTGTGATGGTCAGGACGGGCTGTCCCAGGCTTAGTTGGGGTCTGCGAAGGACTGAGGGTCCCGAGCGGCTGCTGATGCTCAGCCCAGGCTGCTCTCAGCCCTGGGTGCTCTCAGCCCTGGGTGCTCTCAGCCCTGGGTGCTGCAGAGGCCGAGCTGCAGGATGGCTGAGCCACCTGGGCACTTGTGTCTCCCAGTGCAGTCTCGGGGTATTAGCATTAAAACGCTTGCGGAGGAGTCAGAGAAAGGGGGATGCTCAGGGAGCAAGGGCCGCGTGCCCAAAGGGCTCTTAGGCTGCCCCGTGAGAGTGGATGGAGATGCTGGAGCTGCCAAAGGCTGCCCTGCTCCCCTCGCACCTCCGGCCTCCCCTGCCGCGAGCACGCGAGCACTCCAGCAAGGGCTGGTTTCTGAAAAGGATCAGTATCTAAGTTATGGATGGGGAAACTGAGGCACAGCAATGAGGTCAGGGGCGTGGGGAGGCTACGGATGAGCCGCAGCTCCCAGCCATGCTTGGGAGTGACCCGGCTGATACGGAGAGCCCCGACTGTGCAGGTCGAGGCTGCAGCCCCAGCCCCAGCAAGGGTTAAGGCGGCAGCTGCGAGATGGAGCCTGCAGAGGCCCCTGAGCTCCCGAGGAGGAGGAAGATGAGCGTGGCAAGGAGACTGTGCTTTCTCCAGCTCGAGGCTCCCCCACCGAGGAAATTGTCAATTAGCGACATAGTTTTAACCGCACGGCGCAGATTCCCATGATCCGGTGGCTGCTCAGCCAGAAATCCCCATTATTCGTGTTTACGTCCCGGGGAGCCCAGAGGCTCTGCGAGCTCAGGACCCCACCGTGCTGCTGGCAGGACCGTGGGGTTTGCCGTGGCTTCAAGCACTAACAGCAGCCATGAGGGCTGGGAGCCTGATGCCCGGCTCTGTGCCTCAGTTTGCCTGTCTGCAAAGCACAGAAAGGCCGGGGGTGGAGGAGGAGGTTGCTGGGCAGGGGCTGAAGGAGGAGCAGGGGGAGTTGGGCTGGGCTTCCGCAGGGATGCTGGCACTGCAGCCCTCCCCATCACTGCCTTTTTGCATGGGCATCAGGCCTGCCTGCCTCCACCCTCAGGGCACAGGGTCAGGCCCCAGATCCATTTTGACCCTTTATACCCAGGGGTGCTGCAAAACCCCCATCCTTCCCATGTGGGAAAAAGTCATCCCCTGCCCTTGGCAGCTCTGAAGGAACAGAGAGGGGATGGAGCAGGAGAGCACGGAGAGACCCTCTGCCACTGGACACAGGTACCTCCTCAGTTGCAACCCCAACAGAAAAGTGGCTGCTGATAAATTCGCCTTTTACCGTTCTGCACAGCGAGTTTGCACCAAAGGAGGGGCCCACAGCCATGCCCCCCTCCTTCCCTCTCCTCATCCACCCTTGTGCACATCACCTGCTGCCTCAGTTTCCCCAGCAAAGCGATGAGCACCACCAGCCCTGCATGGGTAACGTATGGAGGCTGGCTGGGGCAGCTCTCGGGCTGTGTCCCGTCACACGTGTGCTGGCCCAGAAGCGAGCTGAGCAGCTCACACCGTGCCCTGCCACCCCCTTCCCAGCCCCGACCTCGGGAGCTGCTGAATCACGTCTTGGGAAGCGGCTGCCTGGCTCCCGGCGGCCTCCACGCATGACCCACTTCTCCCGGCGGCTGATGCCAGCTGGGGAAGCCAGCCGGGAGAGCGGCGGCCGCTGGTGCTCCCAACCCAGTCTGCGGCTGCCTGGCGCTCGCCCGGAGCCGGCTTCCCCCGGGACGCTCAGGTCGAGCTCGCCAGAGCTCACCATGGGGGGAGCCGGGCTCATGGCAGCAGGACGAAGCTTTCTCTGGGGACAGGGTTTGCTGCCAGGGAGGGCAACTTGGCCACCAGAGCTGTGACACAGGGGCGCAGGCAAGCGTGCTGCTCTGATCGGTGCTGCTGGAGGGGACAGTGGCTCTCCGAAATGACACTGCCCTCCCAGGGGACGGGCACCAAAAGTCCAGACCTCGCTCTGGGCATCCCAGGGAAGCTCTGGCTGAGGGAGCAGATGGGGGGTTTAGCTGGGATGTGCCAAGCATGTAAAGGCTTCCAAGGAGCCGGGGTTCACCCTAGGAGCCAGCTCAGTCCTTTCCCTTTGGCACAGCCAGGGGAAACCCCCCGCCACAGTGCCATGACTGTCCCTGGGGAAAAAAAAAATGGACCAGAAACTTCTACTGGAAAAGTTTGAGTTGGGACCAGAGCTTGGCCACATGGTCTCCACTCCTTCGTCCCCAGCAGTGCTTCGAGCCCCACAACCACACACAGGGGTGCCCAAAGCAACGGGCTCTGCTGGGTGAATCCCCCCTGGCATCGCCATGAGCCCCTCAGTGCCAGCCATGGGCATCCAGCCACCCCCCAGGCTGGCAGGCAGGGGGGCACCTGGCTGCGCTGGTGAATGGGGCTGTTGCATGACCTGGGCTGCTGGCCAAGCCCCTTGCCAAAGCTCACGGGATGGAGAAAAAGGGGAATTTTGCATCCCCCAAACCTCTGCCAAGTGGAGGCTTCAAACCCAGCCCAGGTGGGCTTAGTGAACCCGGTCGCAGGGCTGTCGCACCTCCAGACCCCTCCAGTCATCCACAGAGAGCAGGGGCCCATGTGGGAACAGGCTCAGCCATCAGTTGGCTCTGAGAGAAGGAAATATTTGAGGAGGAGGTGGAGAAGGGACTCAAATGGCATTTTGGATTCTCTGCAGAGGGGTCTCACTAGCAAAATCCCATTGCAGCGCTGGCAGCAAGCCGGGAGGGTCGAGGAGCTCCTGCTCCATGCAGATCCCACGGGCTCGAGGCATTCGCTCTCAGCCTCTTGGAAAACTTTTTGGATGATTATTAATAAACAGCGCATCCATTCAGGGGGTCCTCCAAGCACCCACGGCTCCCTGCTGCAGGAGCAAAACAGGAAACAACCCAGCCTCCTGCCTCCTACCCAGGGCGCCAGGGTTGGGTCCCAGTGGGAGCCCGACCAGGGTGATCCCCGCGGGGCTCATCCCCGGGAGGGGCGGTGGGAGCGTTGTCTCTCCAGACAGCACCTTTTGCCATTTGCCAACAGGTCGCTGTGGGCACCTCATCTCGCCCTGCCTGTCCTCCTCTCCCTTCTTAAACAAGGGACATGGCCTGCTGCTGCCGCACCCCACCGAGACCCCGAACCGCCACCATCTGTGGGGCTCATGGGATTCCTGTTGGGTGCTTTCCCGGGGCACCCCCCAGACAATGCAAGGATACCCACTCGCCTCTGTTGCCCACCTCCACAACACCTCCCCCGGGTTGGTGTCAGGCAAACAGACAGAGGGCTCTGGAGGTGCCCACTCCTGCCGCACAGCCCCACGTTGTTGGGTGATGCTCCGCACCACACTGACCCTTCCGTACCCCCCGCCTCGCTGCCCCCCCCTCTCCTGCCAGCGCCCCCCGCACCCCGCTTCCATCGCCAACTTCGGCGCTCTCCTTCCCGCCGACGCTGCCGCCGGAGGGACAGATGGTGCCCTCGGAGACACACCTGCTTGGGTTTTATCTTGGCTCCCAACTTGCATTATTTCACCCGCCAGCCTGCTCTGTACCCATGCCATCCGCACGCAGCTCACCGGGGAGGGGGGGGGAAAAAAAAATAACATACCCCTCAAGCCACCACAGCACCGCTCTCCCCCGCTTTCCCCCCACCATCCCCCAGCTCCGCCTGTGGGCTAAGGTGACCTTTGCGAGAGAAGCAGCTTCCCCCAAAGTCCCCGGCAAGGCTCCCCCTCCTCCCCCCCACCACCCCCCCAGAGCTTAAAGGTGTGGAAATCAGAGGAGTGCTGTGAAACCCCCCCTGCTCCCAGCCAGCGAATACACCCAGCCAGCTCCCCACTCGCTGTCATTCATTTCAGTTCAGTTATATATATTGTTCTCCCTCTTCCTCAGCTATAAAGAGATTTAGTTGGATTTGCTGCTTCCTTTCTTTTCGTTTGTTTTTTAAATACCTGATGAGAATGGAGACCCCAACGTCCTCGCAGTTTGCATATACTCTGCTCCATGTCTCTTGGATAACCTTTTTCTCTGCGTCTGAAATCTCTTCACTTCTTTCCCATCTCTCAATCTCCATTTCTCCCTGGACTTTCTCCATGAAAAGCAGCCGGCACGATCCTCCGGGAAGCCAGGAGGAGATAAAGAGAGATGTGTGTGAGCGGGTATATCCTGCGAGAAGAGACAAGGTGTTTGCTCAGCGGCCGTGCGGGCGCTGGCGGCTCTGCCGACGTGTGGATGTATGTATGTGTGTGTGTGTGTGTGCGTGTGCGTGTGTGTGTGTGTGTGTGCGCGAGCGCGGCTGCCTGCCGGCGTGTTTATATATGTAATTTAAAAAAAAAAATATCCCGGAGGTATGATGCGTGCGATTAGATTTCAGCTCTCCTAGTGCTGTCCATGGCTGTAGTCAGCTTCAGCTCGGCTCCGATGTGTGCGGCTGGCTGACGGGGAACTGCCTAAAAGTAAAATATTCAAAGGCATTGCAAGACCAGCCTCTTCACCAATGTGTGAACGTGAGCTCACTTTCTCCCTCTCTCCTCCTCTCTCCCACTCGTCCCTCCTTCCTTTTTTTTTTTTTTTCTTCCCCGAAAGGGAGGGATGAGGGAGATGTTCTGAGCAACATCAGGAAGGTGCTGGGTAGAGGGGGTAGGGCTGGAAGTTTGTGGGGTTTTTTTTCAGTCCTTGTAAACAGCTCAGAGGAAATTCAGAATGCAAAGTGCTGAGTTAAAGTTCTCCCAAGCGCTGGCTGCGCTGAGCTCTGCCTCGGCTCTCCCCCTCGCGCTCCCGTGCTCTGCAGGAGGGTGCGTTTTGAAGGACAGACCCTCACTCGCCTCCGGCTCTTGGGCTGCGCGGAGAGCGGGGACGAGAGGGGGGCGTGAGGCATCCCCACCCACGAGCACCTCTGCCACCCGAAAGAGATCGTGGTCTGTCCCACGGGGACTTCTTTAAGGACAAGAATTTGCTCTCCCTTCTCCCGGCAGGACCCAGCTGTAAAGGTATCCAGAGCTGAGACACTCGTGAAATGAATATATCGCTGTTGTTCTGCGATTGCATCGCTCCCGGTAGCATCTTGGCAGGGACGAGGAGCACGGGAACACCTCCACGCCAGCCTTCCCGCTGCCCTCGTGTGTGTGCTTTTGGGGCTGCTTTTTACCCAAATGCCATTTCCAGCTCCCTGACAACCCGGCATGTTAAACCCGCAGCACGGTCCATTTGCACAGAGAGAAGGAAAATCCTACAGAGACTTGTAATAACCGACAATCCCCCAGAGGGGGATCAGAGACAAGAGAAGCAGCCGGGCGTGCTCAGCCGCCTCCCGCACCGGCGGACAGACGGATGGACGGAGAGGCTGAGGGTGCAGCTCAGGCACTCGGGCAGGCAGGGGCTGGTGAGCCCCTTCGGACATCAGGGCTTTGTTCTTGCAGATCCGTCGAGGTTTTTGGCTGTATTTCTCCTCCAAACCAGCCTTAGCCACCTCCCCGTTAGCAGCAGCCAGACTGGCAGTGTCAGCAGATTTGCTCTTGCAGATCTAATGGGAGCTGGCAGAGAAGGTGCTGCCCACAGGTCGAGCATCATTCAGGTCTCAAATAACACCACCACTGGCTTCCAAATCATGAGATTTTCATCAGCCAGCTTAAAGTTTGGATTTGCCTCCTATCCATTAGCCACAGGGATTAGCACCCACCAGCCTGAGCTCAAATATTAACTACAATGTCCCCAAACAGCCCCCACACAGCACAGAAACCCCTTTGGACCGAGGATGGCACGGCCGAGCTTATCATCCCCTCCTTAAAAACGCCGGGCAAGAGGCGCTGTGCTTAGACCCGGCTTAAAACCAGAGCAAAGCTGCAATGCAGCGCTTTCAAAAAGAGAAAAATCCTCAAATTCTGACAAACATGAACACTCAGGCAATAATCTAGGCGGAGCATTGGCCATTAGTTGCTGCATGTTTAAAGAAAAGGACTTTTCAAAGCTTTCGTGGTTTGTGTCTTTTTCAATGCCGGGCTCAGAGCCTAGTCCCTGGTTACACAGTGAGCCTGGCTCCCTGGCACCGGGAGTCACAGGGGCTTGGCTCAAGAGTCTCCATTTAGAAATATCAAAATATTAGGAATCATTAAAAAGTAAGTGAGAAATCTCCCAGACTTTCCAAGGTTTCTGTCTCTCTCTTTGGGAACATCACATGTGGCGCTGGCAGGAGCCCAGCCCTGTCCCCAAGTGCCAGCCCGCTTCGCAGACGAGAGGTGGCGAGTCAATCGGCGGCGATGCTCCGCTGCCTCAAAACCCCAGACGAACCCCAACTGCCTTGAACTTCTGCGTCTCGTCCCAGACAAGGGACATAAATCAGGGGCAGGAGTGCAGGCACACACTGTCACACGCCAGCCGCCCGTTTCCATGGTTTCTCGTGACTGTTGCTCTCTAGGGCTCGGGGTTAGGAGGTGACTTCTTCCAGCGGGAGGAAGATGCTGCATTGGCACCACTGCTGCAAAATCCCAGCTGGGGATCGCACCGGCAGGCAGCATCTCCCTGCCAGCCCATGCAGCTCCCTAGGGACTGGGGTGACCCCCTGGTCCCCTCGGTTCAGGGTGCTGCGAGGAGGGAGGTGGCAGCCCTGGGGGCATTTGCTTGTCCTGCCCAGCCCAAGCTGTCTGCAGTCACCTGCTGTCCCAGAGCGAAACTCAGCACAGCGGCTGCTGCCACGGCAGCGTGGCCCAGGGATGGGGACAGAGGCCTTGGACCCCACGGCCAGTGGGAAGGCTGAGAAGAAATTACTCCATCTCTTTCAGATCCCAATTCATTTCAACATCCTGATCTCTCTCCCCTCTCCAGTCGAGCATCACAGACCTGCTGCTTCCCACCTCCTTCCCGTGACCTGTCCCCAGCACGGTGCCAGCCCTGCAGAGCCCCAGCCTGCTCCTCCGCAGCTTCCGCGCAGACGGACCAAGTCCCCGTTCAAGCTGACCTCCGCTTGCTTGGCACAAGGGTGAGGATGGGTATCCAGGCCCTCTGCCCCTCTGTCATGCTCCTGCAGGGTCTGTACCCACCTGCCAATGGTTTCTCCCGCTCCCCCCGTGCCCTCCCACATCGTCTCTCCCTCCCTCCGTGTGCTGGGTGCAATGAGAAATGTACTTGGCTCCCGATCCTCGAGTGGGAGGTGAAGGTAAAAAAACCCAAGACTTCAGCTCCACAGTGCGTGGGATGTGGATGATGGCAGATCCCCACCCTTGACTCCTCCAGTCTCTCCGGGGTGAAGATGGAACCCCCAAATCCAGACCCTCGGGGCTGAGTCCACCTTTCCGTGTGCATGGGTGATTTCTTGTGTTCTGTAAAGTCAGCTCCCCCGGAACCTACTGACAAACACCATTACTTGGGGTGTCCCTGGGAAGAGACCTCATGAGCTCCATCAGGGAAAGCTTTAGGAAGGAGCTGCCCCAAGTGCTTGGTGCTGGCGTGATGCCCGGAGCCCATTGAGGACCCCTTCTCCAGAGCCTCGCCACACCGAACTGGCCAGAACAGGAGCAGTCTTGGGATTTTAAGTGAAGTAAGGCTGAAGACACCAATGGGGTAAAGCCCTAGGCAGCCAGAAGAACAGTGCTGACTCTGCCCCTTCCCTCTCCGAGCTGGACAGGGTGGGAGGTGGAAGATGTTGACAGAGCTAGCTGTCATTTTTGCTCCCACTGATATGGTTGGGGGCTATCGCAGGACACGTGTGTGTGCCAGGTTGGGTGTTCCTCCTTTGTCCTCCTCCTGGAGCTGCTCCAGGGCTGCTGGGCTACCTCACCTGGAGGTGTGGGACTTATCACCTGAACAGTGCTTGAAACAAAGCCCCTGGTTGCCAGCCCAGCTCTCCCAGCATTGCCCTCAATGTCTGATCTCTCTCTCCCTGCCTCCTAATCCAGCCCTGCTGCCAACTGCAAAGTCCTGGCCTGAAATGGAATAACAAGACTTTAGGAAACGGCTTTGCAGTGCCTGCTACCCGGGGAGGGAAGGATTTAGCCTAAAGCCTGTATAAATGCTCTCTACTTATTGCAGGTTTCCTTTCCTCGGCTTCTCTGATCCCAGGAGACCCATGCGCAATCCTGATGCTCCAGCTCTGCGCCGGCAGAGCCCACGGCCTGTGAGCTGTCACTGCAGGGACAGGCTGGAGGACAACGTGCAGGGGGGTTCAAAGGGGCTAGAGCCAGCAGAAACCCCCTGAGCCAGCTGGGATTGTCACTGCCTGCAGCTCCATCGCGTGGGGGTGCTGAGGTCGCACGGGATGTTGTGGGATCCCAGATTAATCACGCAGTGATGGTCCGTGTCGCTGGCAGGCTCCGTCACTAATTTACCAGTAGTACTGAGAGACTGGGATTCCCCACAGCTCCATGTCCTCACTACGGCTGGGAAGAGCTGGGCAAGGGAGGTGACACCACAGGGAGACACTGTCCATCCCCCCCCCCAAAAATCCTGGGCAGCCTTGGGGAAAGGAAACCCAGGTTGCTTGTGGAGGGCAAAGCCAGGGGCAGACATTCCTCCTCTGATTGAAACCAGACCTCAGGCGGTGCTGCCGGAGCTGGTGGGGAATATGCTTAAACCAAACCAGTCCCGACTCTCCTCATTACATGGAAATAGGTTCATCTGCTCTGGGCTCCAAGTCCAGCAGATATGGCTTTGTGCAGAGACTCAGGTCAGTGGTGCCACCAAAGAAACCCCCCCAGAGGGATCCTGCCCTGAGCCACCAGCTCCCAGAGGGGGTCTCAATCCCTGGAGCCACCCCCCTGAGGTGGGAACAGGATGGTGCCGGGTGCTGGGGATGCCAGCTTGGGGACTGGGACAGCAGCAGGGCTAGGGGGATGCTCGGGCTGGTGACGCTTGGGCAGGACCCTCAGTGGCAGAGGGAAGGTGGGTGGGTGAGAAAGGGACAGCGCAGCCCCCCTGCAATCTTCTCAAACCTCGTGTCAGCTTTCCACCTCCCTCCAAGAAAAATCCCTACCAACACATACAATCTTAAAAAAAACCCCAAGGATTAGGAAATCCAGGGAAACAAAAGGAAGCAGAGAGGGGCCCTGGGAGTGGGGTTGGGTGCTGCCTGGTACTTGCAGGCAGGGCAGGGCAGGGCAGGGCAAGAAGCTGACAAGGCAGCCCTGGAGAACAATTCCCACCGAGGGAATTGTTTCCAATCTGGTCCTGGCCGGGGAACCATTGCAAAAACACTCCAGTCCCACCGTGGGTTTCAGGAAACTGAAACCTTGTGATACAACTGGGAGGGATGAAGCAAGAGGCGCTCACTCAGGAAGCAGATGACAGATCCAGCACCACGGGGCTGCAGGGGCACGGCATCAGCCGGCTGCTAAACTTCCTTGGGCCCTGAACAGACTCCGGTATCACCCACCTTCCCCTTCAACCCCCCACCATGCCAAACTCCCCCCCGCCAGCAGGAACTGGCCGCCCCGCTGGGAGCACGGCCCCTGTCACAGCCAGACCCTTCAGCCGTAAGCGAGGATGACGGGGTTATTGGGAAACAAGTTGACACTTCCAAACAGATTCTCTTTGCTGCTCTTTTGCTTCCTGGTGCCAGTCTGAGCGTGGCAGGGGTTGCTCAGGAAAGCCGGCAAGTTAATATATTCATGTCATCTTGCATTTGGTGCCAGGACATGAAGTAAGCACCGTCAGGGACCTCGCTCCGGTTCAAAGACAAGCCCTGCTTCTTATTCCGATCACATTATCCATGCTCCCTGTACAGGTTCATTGATTCATATCTCAAAAAGAAAAGCCTTCAAAACCCATTAAGTCTGCCTTGCCATTCCAGCCCTGCTCTCAAGGGCTAGGGCAAGAAGCATTAACTAATCTGCTCACATTACCTTGCCTTTGAACCAAGCATCTCTCGGCACCAGTTAAGACTGTTTGGAAGCAATACGCTCCCACACAGGGCGAGTTTTGGCCACAGAGGTTACCCAATGTCAAGTGAGCAGAGGGACAGGCATTTAGACATCGTCCCTGTACCGGGCTCCCTTCTGAACCTGGGGAGCACCTAGGGCTTGTGTCAACAGACGTGGTGGAGCAGCCCAAGTCATGGTCCCCTGTAACCAGTTTATAACTATATGGTTCTAAACAAGCCTGTGAAGGAGTGGCTGCTCTTTCTCAGGGACTCAGACAGCATCTGAGGCACGAAAGAGGGGACCTCGTTGGTGTCAGCCCAGCTGGGTCTTGGCATAGGGAGAAGGTTTTGCATCAGCGACATCCTCCCAGGGATTACGAAAGCCACGCTGCCTATTGCCAGGGAAAGGAAGGTTCTTCCAGCCTCTCGGGTTCCAGCTCAGCCAGCAGCCGCTGTTTATTTGGTTTCAATGACTCCACAGCATACCGAAACGTGCTCCTGGGGGGCCCAGCACGCTCCAGCACGGCTGGACGGGCCGTCGAGCTCGGCCGCCCAATGTGCTCCCCAGTGTCTTGCGTAAGGCAGCTTTGCACCCTCCAGCCTGGCTTCCACTCGTGAAGAAATTTACTCTCATCTCCCTCTGGCTGCAGAAGCAGCCGGGGATGTTTCTTCCACCATCCTCGCAAAAGCTTCCCATCCCACTGGTGCCAGCAGCGGTCAGATCTGTTCCCTCTGCCTCAGCCAACCTCCAAGTTTGGGGCTGGGGACTTTACTGGCTGGGCTTAGAGGGATTTGGGTTTACTGATATTTCAAGTGCTGCTCATGGCTGTTGTTTTGAGGGTCTGGAGCACTTTGAGAGGACATAACTCTGCTTTCTCTTTCAGACCCAACCAGTCATTGAGCCTGGACCGATCTAGGTTGCTTGGATCCAGTTCTGGTTTCAAAATCCTCTTGGAGGGGGAAGCTGTTTCCCAGCTGAATTATTTGAAAGTCCAGCTCGGGGCTTTCCTCAGCTGTCCTGCTGCAGCCAGTGTCTGCCCCATGTCAGCCCTTGTCTCAAGCCTCATCTCCAAAATGAAGCCAGGGCATTGCGCAAGAAGAACCCACGGGGTTGTGGGCATGGCCCCAAGGGAAGACATGTCTCGACTTTGGTGAGCACCAATGTTGGACTCCTGAGGGTCTCTGCAGCTGCCGTGGTGTCGGTGTGGGGCAGGCAACTCATGGCAAAACTCCACCTGGAGGCAAAAACCCACATGGGAACAAGAAACCACAAGGGCACTGACTCATGGCTGCTCGGGAAGCCAGTGCCTGCAGCTCCCTGCCTGTTCTGGGGCTCTTCTCCAGGCTGGGACCTCTCTGCATCCTTAAATCATTCACTCATGGGCACAGATGTGCACACACCCGGCTGTCTTCCTCTCAGCCTCTCTTTTACAGAGGTTTCTTTCCCAGTCGTTCTTTTTAACCTAAACCCACAGTCACTTGACTCCGGGAGATGTGATTTGCATTGCAAAGGGCTGAGCTGGGACAAGGTGTGTGAAGGCATTTCATTGCCTGTGGATGACAGGGACATCTAAGGAGTTTGTAGGTGAGGGAAAAGAAATGCGGACAGAGGTCTGGGGGGGACACCGTAGGGCCAGAGCTGTGCCGTGGGGAAGAGGTGTGTGTGCTGCTGAGAAAACGGGAGAGGAGGCAAACCCAGCCTGCGTGAGGGGAGGATGCAGAAAAGGGATCAGCTGGCTGAGATGCGTCCGTGGGGAATTACAGGCAGGTCTGAGCCTGTCAGATTACCGGAGCTGGGAAGGGGGGAGCCAGCTGAAGCAAGTCTGGCAGGAGGAGGGATACAGGAGCCAAAGGGAAAGGGAGCAGTGGGGGGAAGGTGGGCACTCGGGGGTGGGAGGGAGGCACACGGGAAACGGGGAAGCAGGGGGAAGCACCCAGCCCCGGTGGTGCTGAGGCTGGTGGGGGCAGGAAGGTGAGCTGGGAGAGCCATGGGGTGGATGTGGTGAGATCTATGGGGTGGGATCCATGGGGTGGGATTGGGTTTGGTCCATAACATGTCACCCCCAACGCTTGCCTGGCTGAGGTGCAGGGCCAGGGGCCAGCTGGGGTGGGAGTGCCACACGCCGAAACCAATTAAGTGCTCAAGCAGTCACGGACCAGCTGCTCATCTCCCTCCCATCTGAAGGTCAGAGGAGAGCGTCCTCATTTGTTACCTCTTAATTACATCTGATCCTGCCCTAATACCTCCTAACACCAGCCCTGAGAGCCTTCAGGTGACTGCTGGGCAGAGGTGCCCGCCAGCCGGAGGGACAGGCCAGCTGGGCACGGGCAACAGCCCCGAGCCGAGCGGAGCCTCCAGGAGGGACGTGAGGGGCCGTCGACGCTGCGTGGTGATGGAGGAAGCGCCATGTGCACCACCGTCCTGCTCTTTGGCACGCTGGTCATGATCCTGCGGCGCCGTTTCTCCAACAAAGTCGAACCGTATGTCCTCTCTCGTCCCCCTGGGGCCCTGGGGCTGGGGTGGGGAGGATGAGGGGTGGCCCTGGGGTGGAGGATCTTGCTGCTCAGCCTAAGACTTGGAGATATTTGGTTTCCTTTTAGTTTTGGTCCTCTGGGTGACACCAGGAGACATTCCCTTCGTGTTGGGCAGAGGGGAGCCTTCTGCGGTGAGCCAAATCTCCTCTCTCTTGCAGCAGCGTGAGTCAGGAGGAAAGGCAGGACTGGCTCCCTGAGCAAAGGGACAGGTCTGAACTCCTGGGACGCTCTGACACGCACCAGTAGAGGTGTTTCCCAAGCGGAACAGTCCAGCATGCTGCTATCCATTCAGGCAATCAGCCTGGCTGCCTGTTGGTCTTCATGCCTAGGCTGGAGAAGAGACTGAGCAGTGTTCTCAGCCGTGGGGACATCACCAGGCTGCCAGTGACACCCAGCAGTCCCCAGCTGGCAAACCTTCATCTGAAGCAAAATAGCTCTGGGATGGTTCTGCTCCATTCCTGGGGTGCTGGGAGGTTGGATGAGGGTCTAGGTGCAGAGGGTGCTTGAGAGCATCAGGTAAATGCTGGCTCTGAGAAGAGCCCGCAGCCACCACCCTGCGGTGGTGGCCCTGTTGCGCTGCGCTCCGTGCTCACACACACGCTCGCGCTCACACACCTCCCAGCTCCGAGGCACTGGCAGGGAGCAGATGGGAAGGGACTTGCTGCAGTCTCACATTGAGACAATGACAAAGCTGCGACCGGAGCACCGGGTCACCTCCTGCTCAGTGCATCCTCACCGCACCACAGGCACAGTGTCGGTGGCTGCGGCTTCCACTGTGTGCAGCTCCCCATGTCTTTCGGGAAGGAGTTTTGTTCCCATCCAGCACTTGCTCGGTGGCAGTGGGTCCACGCTCAGGGTGGGGCTGAGCATCGCCCTCGCTCGCTGTGCAGTCGTCTGCTCCAACGCCGGGCTCAGCTCGAGGATGTTTCCGCTGGAGACGCACAAATCTATTTACCACTGGAGACTGGAGACATCTGAAAGCGGGGAGGTCAAATTGGCACTTAATGAGCCAATTAAGTCGGTGCGGGGAGAAACAAGATTTGAAGCAGAGAAGGCATCTCCTGGCCTGTGCGCCCCCGGCCCTCACTGTACTACCTGCGGTACCGGCTAAATTAAAGACTCATTAAATGCCTGAGCAAACATGTGCTCAGGGCACAGGACAGGGCTGTCTCTGGGCAGGGGGTACGGGGGCAGCCGGGGAGGCAGGCAAAGCCAGCAGCCTGCAGGTCTGTCCCCTGGGAAGCTGCAGGGTGAGCAGGCAGCACTGCCTGCACACAGGGCTGGTACGTGGCTGGGGGACAGGTCACCTGGGTGGGAAAGCACAAAACCTTACAGGAAGAGGTAGGATGGGGCTTGGAGGTGAAAAAGCTGGGGCTGGCGGGGATGCTGGGGCTGCCCTGGCTATCCGCGTTCACGGCAGGATCAGCACCCCTTCCACCACGCTACGCTGGGGCCTCACAGCCCGGTCAGACCTCGCACCTGACTGCCATCATCACCACCATCACCATCACCGGGCAGCCAGTAAGACAGCAATCCAGCACAGGAAAGGGACCCGCCCGGCACCAGCAGCTGGAGGCTGGACTCAGCATGAGGGCTCCCCAGCACGGCGTGGGGCTCCAGGGAGGACAAGGGACCCTCACAGCCAGATGGCCGGGAGAAGCTTCCTCGAAGCTCTGCTGCAGCTTTCTGACAGACACCTGGTCTGGGTGCGAAGACACCAGCCAACAGAGAAGCCATACATCGCGAAATTAGTTCTTTCGGTGATTAATTGCCCTCACCGTTAAAGACCAGTGGCTATTAACAGGTTTTCTACTTGCTCTGTTTTGGACTCCCATCTACCCACCTTGCTCTGCACTGGCATAAATCAATGCAGTTCCACTGACAGCTTTATACCAGAAGAGAATTTGTCTTCAGCCTTTTGTATTTTGGAAAAATAGAAGTAGCAGCAGCAAGAGAAAGAAGTGCTGCCAGCCAGACACTGCGGAGAAGTGCTACAGCTGACTGAGGCAGAAGGACTGAGATTTGAATGGGCACGGTGGAGGGCAGGCAGCGTCCTCCAGACCACAGACAGACCCGAGGCACCAGAGCCCCAATCCAATTTTGATCCAACTGGATTTTGGTGAATTAAAAGACCCGGCTCAGGCTGGGCAGGCACCAGGACCCCATAGAGCAACAAGGACCAGGATTCCCTGCATTTGCACTGGTCTGGATGACCCCTGGATTAAAGGCATCCCTGAAAACCAGCACACAGTGAAGAAAAAGACAGGAGCCCACATGTTGCACGGGATAAATCTGCCTCAACACAGGGACATCCCTCTGGCTCTGACGTCCCCACGTGTGGAGCAGAGCGTGCGTCCCGGACAAAAGACACAAATGAACAGCACAGGCAAGATCAGATTATGTGAAATCCCCTGCTCACTTGACCTCCTTCACGTCCTGTCTTCTATTTATATGCCTTGGGGCTGCCAGGGACAGCGCGGGTTGTCCTTGGCCCATGCTCACGGCGCTGGAGGGCTTGGCTGTGGGTGTGTGGGGCCACGGTTGGCCCCTGGAGCTGTTTGCCACCGTCTTGAAAAGGAGAGGTTTGCTCTTCACCTCGCTGGAGGTGAAAAGCAAACTGAAACGCTGTCCTGGACTAACCTCCCCTTCAAGGGATAGGAAGGTCAAGGGGGACTCCTTGGGCTTCAGTGCTTGGTTTTCCTCAACAAGCAATGATTTATCCTTTGGTTTATGCAATATTTAACAAGAAGGTCCTGGCTGGGGGCCAAGGCTGGTTGTGGATGCCTGCTCTGTTTGCCTTCGGTTCCTGCCTGGCGGGAGCTGCTTGCTGCCTGCTCCCGAGCAACACAGGCCTTTGGGGAGGTAGAGATGCTGCTCATCCGGCGCCTGGGGTTTGGTCTCGGTGTCAGCCCAGTGTGAGGGGATGCAGGACAGTGAGCATCCAAGGGAGAATAGAAGTACCCAAAGGAGCCTGCTGGGAAGAGACAGGTCGGTGAGGGGACACGTCCTCCATGGAGAGCTCTTGGTCAGGGGCTTGGTGGGGCAGGGTTGGACTAAAACTGTGTTGGGGAGTGAAATACGAATTTGCCTTCACTGCTGGACACAAATCCTCCAGGTCCCAGAGGGGTTATTTTGTAGGACTGGGAGCCAGGGCCACAGAGAGAGGGAGTGTTCGGTGCCTGTGCTGGTCTCTCTCCCCACGAGGACACCCTCGTCACACCCCACACACCGTGCTGCAAGGCAAGAACAGATCCTCTGCACCTCAGGCCGGAGAAAACAGAGCCGGTAGCTTGGCATCGTCTGGATTTAACTTTCCAGCTTAGTTCCCTCTGGGAAGCAGGATGTGACCTCCTCGTTTCCACCGCCCAGGCACGGCTGGCAGCCAGCAGCAGCGGCACACGGCTCTGCATCTCCGGGCTGGAGCAATCAGCGCGCAGCAGGCAGGCACAGACAAGTGTCAGCTGAATTTCGGTATGGCTTTAAATACATTAGCAAGGCCACAAACACAGCTCCAAAGTGCTGCAGGCACAGCCGAGCCAATAAATAACCTCTAAACGTAGCAAGAAGAAAATAACCCCCCTCTTTCCATGGGAGATGAGGCTTAGCATCACTTTCCCCCCTTATGTCTGGATAGAAATTGAGCAGATCCACTCTCTACCTCGCTGTGTTTGAATCCAGTACCAGAAGGGTCAATTCCGTGCCACTTCTGCGGAGTCATTATACTGTCGGTTATATAAACGTCTGGGCATGCACAAAAGGCAGTGCTGATACAGTGCCTCCGACATCAACTCTCTCCAACACCTGCTTTTCAGCTGGAGAGAAAGCCGAGCAAAAGAACATCTCGAGAGCTGTCACACAGAAGGCTGCTGTCTTTCAAGCTGAATGGAGGTCTAAATAGCTCTCGCTTCTCCTTTAGAATCTCATTTCTAAATGCAATTAATACTGGCACATGCATAATGAGAGCCTGACGAGTGAATACAGACTCCAGCAATAAAGAAGCCAGCCCCAAGTGCTATGTAAATATTACAAATCCTCACTAGAAGCTGACCCGGGAAAGACAGCTTTCTGATGATTAAACCCAAGTGACAATACGACTGGATTCCTACATCTGTCACAATACTACCTGCTGATACATAATGAGCTACACTAAAAGAACTAGCTCTTGCTGCTCTTCAATGCAGATAAAATGTCTATTTGTAGAATGCAATTAATCTCTTCTTCAAAATCAGGAACCTTAGTGTCCTTGGTAACAACATGCCAGTGACTCAGAGAGCGTCTCCGGCTTTTTCTTCTGATTTTTGAGCGAGTTATTGACATTGACCCCAAATTCTAGCACTGAAAAGAAGTGCTTCAGGTGGAAAAGCCAGCTGGGTATCCAGAGGTGGGGACAGGTTTTACCCACCTCACTGGTCTCTGCAGGGCTCCTTCAGCAGCTTAAGGAGGTTCCTGGGCTTGTTTCAGCCACGTTCCCTGGGACAAGACAAACTGTCCCAAGACCTGGTCCCCAACCCATCCACCACAGATTCCCTTTTACCGTCAGGTGTAACCAGAATAATACTGAAAGCAGAGCAAAGGCAAAAAACCACAGGATGAAGCTGCTCCTCCTTTGGCCTGGTTTCCAGAGGCAATAAGCACTGTCCGACCACGCTCTGTGCACGTACCTGCACACACGCGCGTGGCTGCTCCCCCAGGTGCCTCTCGAGCCTGCCGGCTTATTTCAGCCAAGTTTGGCAGAAGATAGAGCTTTAAAGACATCCAGTCCCTACGAGGCAGCAACGACGCAAAACCATGAGCACTGGCACAGCAGGGGATGCAGAGCCCCGGGTCCCTTTGAGGGTCGTGCTTGGGCATCGCCTGTTCCTCCAGCCACCCCAGCCCGGGCTGGCTGAGCTGGGTGTCGGGAAGGCAAAGCTGGGCCAAAAGCACCCGGGGGCTGTATCTGCTTTCTATGAATTTCAGTGGGAAGCAAGCACTTCTGGATGTCATTCGCTGACCCAGTTCCAAAGCCCAGGGGGAGGGCAGGCCATGATGAATGGACAGCTGGTTGGAGAGAGCGAGTGATGGAGGACTTGCATGATTTATTTATTTTCTGGCAAAAAAGAGAAAATGAACTATTGGCTAAAATGAGCACATCCCAGGATAAACCGTGCTGCAACACCTCATGGGACTGGAGCTGAGGTGCTTGATCCCCCTGTGAGGGATGTTTCTCTCTGCCCTCTGCTTTGCAGAGCCAGGGGGACAAGGGGAAAAGGAGGTTTTTGTTGTTACCGAGGGCTCAGCTCCTTCGATGCAAAGCCACCCTTTCTTGCAGAAAGGCATCACCTCAGTTAGAAAGGGCTGCAGTCAGCACCACTGCCCACGGCTCACCCCGTCTCCTCTGTCCACAGACACCCTGAGGGAGAAGAAGAGCCCAGGATTGAGGCTGGCTCTGAGCCCCACACCACCTAACGCCACTTTGGAGTACAAGCCAGGTAAAAAAAGCCAAAAGCGTAGCAGTTCTGTGGGATAGATGCAGTTTTGGGGAAACTGCAGAACAGAAGTGCTAGATGGGGTAAAATACCTGGTCTTTGCCTTTCTGTCCTGCTCACAGATATTTTAATGATGATTTCTTCCTGTTTCACCCAGGATTCATAGATCTCTTTGCTTACTGGTGGGGCTTTGAAGGCTCTAGAAAAGTAGCTTGCTCTGGGGGAAAGAAATCAGAGGCTGAAACAGCCAGATTGGAACGGAAAAGCCCATTTTTCCATCACTTCCAATAGCAGCTCAGTTCCCAGGTGCGGGCACATCTAGCCCTTCTCCTGTGGCCTCCTGCCTGGACACCAGGAGCATTTCGTAGGGACAGAAAAGGCAGCAGAGCCACTGGTGGTCCACCTGGGGTGGGGACAGGGTGCATGTGATGTGGGGATTTGGGTCTGACATGGCTTTTGTGTCCTGCCCAGTTGACCCCAGGGAGCAAGGGCTGGCTCCAGGCTGTTCACCTGCGACTCCCAGCAAAGGCTGGGCAACTCCCATCACTGTCTTGGCCCTCAGAGGAAACCTGTGGTGTCAAGGGTGAGGGAATGCTGGCCTGGGGCATGCATGTGGGGTTTAGTGGGGGGAAATGAGGCCAGGACTGTCTTTCCTAATCCCCACTGCAGCCTACAAGGCATTGCTGAATGCCCTTGGGCAGCTCAGGGACGCACCTTGCCCAGTCTTCCCTTCTGCAGATCCCCCAAAGTTCCAAACTTCACCTGTCCCAGCTCTCAGCAAACAATTAACCACGACTCCTTCTCCTCCTGCAGCTCCCCTGCGCCCTGCCGCCAGCACAGCCCGGCCTCGGCGCTCATCAGAACGCCACGACGCCAACGAACCCACATCGCCCCGGATCCCCTCCCACAGCTCGGGGAGGACCAGGTTAAATGCTGGTGCAGAAAAGAAATTTGCCTGTCGTTAAGGCTGAGCCCTGGGGGGGTGCCCGGCAGCCCCCCGGCCATGCCCTCCCCAAGCTGTAACGCAGCCCGTGGGCACAGGGCAAGCAGGCGTCCTGCTCCCAGCAGTGGGGCTCACACACCCTCTGCAGCTTTCCCATCGATATAAATATGTTAATAAAAGATCAGTTTGCAGACGCAGCTTGCTGTAGATGACAGCATTAGAGGCGCATCTGTTTCTACTAAGCACCAGTCTCGTGCTGGGTTTATTTGGTCCATTTGTGGCAGGGAAGAGTTGCTTTCGGCATTCAGAGATGTCTCGTGTCTGGGAGAAGTGGGGGGGGAGACATATTTTTGGCTTTATCTAGCCACAAAAATTTGGTTTTAGAGTAAAGAAAAATATTCCTGTTTTCTATTTGCTGCCAAACCGAGGTAGACAATTTCTTGTGCAAGCCTTCATTTGTTTGAGAACTCGGTGTCCTGCTGGAAAAATAAATGTTGTGATGGGAGAAGTCTATCAGAGTGTATCGATCAGCCATTGGGACCGGTGGACTTGCAAACATCAGCTTCAACCTAACTGAATAAGCAGTTCCCAAAGCTTTTGCCAATGTGTATAAGGCAGAAGGAGACAGGTCTTTGCTTTTTTTGGTGAGAGAAGAATCACAGCACAGTGGAATCCCTTCCTCACCAAGGCCGACATGAATTTTGAGTGCGAAACACACTCCTTCTGCACCCAGAACAGGCTGTTTGCTCTTGTCGGAGAGCCAACCACTGCTGGCAGCCACGAGGACACGGCAAAGGGGGAAGGAGAGCGACTGATCAGTGATGGTGGGGAAAGAGTCTGGGATGTGTCTCCTGCCTGGGATGCTCTCAGCTGATGGCAGCACCTCCTCCCCGTCGGGGAGCTGTAGGGTCACCTCCCTGCCACCAAAGTAAGACCAGACATATGAACAAGAGCTCCAAACAGCTTTGCTCTCCACAGTGAGAACTTCACAAATGTCTACAGACTTACCCGAATGGATTTGCACCCCCCTGAAGTTTTCTTAATTAACTTGCTTTAAACAAATTTTTTTTTCTTCTTTTTGGTAAAGGAACTATTAGGATTGGGAAGAATAAAACTGCCAGTTTACCTGGAGCTGCCTTCATTTTATAGCAGATTAAAAGCAAGATGGAGAGTCAATAATGTCAGGAAGTGGGGGGTCAGGGGATGAATATAATGTACATGCGCTGAAGGCAGCGCAGAAGAGATTAGGGGCTGGAAAGACAAAAGCTTATCAGGATTGAAGCTTCAAAAGCAGAATCAGCTCCTCTGATAATATAAATCACCTGGACTTCCCTGACGGGCTGGCATTGCTGTAGCACAGCTTTTATGTATTGATTCAAGGGAAAATAAAGTTCAGGGGCTTAACTGCAGAGGAGGTATCAGGGCTGAGGCTGTTGAGCTCTGGGTGGGCAGTGATGAGCAACAAGGACCTGCAAGGTCAGAACAAGGATGGAGATGAGCCCCAAGACAGACGCGCATATGCTGGCGGTACAACAGCCCCAAAGGAGCAGAGCCCAGTGCAACCCACCCAGCATGGCCCAGCTCCGCAGGGTGAGCCCAGGCACGGTCATCCCGGGCTTAGGGAAAATCCAGATTTCAGTCTGGACCTTCCTATCAGTAACTCTGACCTTTCTCCCCATCTGGACTAGCACACAAATAAAAAATCCCCAAAAGGACAACGTCGGACCAGCTGGAAACGGTGCCTGAAAATGTCACGGTGCTGCTGGGAGTGGGGGCACTGCGCTGCAGACCTGGCTGCGCAAACATCGCTTGCTAAATCGACTGCATGGGAGTGCTGTAGATTTGAGGGATAAAGGTTTCCTGAGCCACAGAAAGGCCAGCTCTTCGCCTGGGGACCTCTGAGAGGGTGGATTTCATGAGAAATATTCTTTATTTACTTAATCAGCCGCAGCCAGCAGCTGAGCTAAAAGCGCGTGAGGCTGCCTGTCGCAAGCGGCTGCACGAGGGTCGCTGGTCACGATGAGGTGTTTGCTGTCTGTGTGGAGATTTGTGATGGCCTCAGAAGGCTCTTGGTGGGTGGGGGTGGGAATTCACTTAACCTCATTATCTGTGTCTTCTCTGCTGGCCAAAACCACCCTCTGTTTTACAAGAAACACAGAATTGGTAGTGACAGCCCTCACGAGCCAGGCGTGGTATCACCGGCAGTTCTCCGAGCGATGGGATGCTGATGGTCTCCTTGGGGCCAGGAGGCTGAAGGACATGGTCCTACCATTGTTGTCCTGCTGAGGAGATGCCGTTTGTTTGAGGAGGAAGGAAGCAAGGATTGTGACATCTCTGCTCTTCTACTTTCCATCTCTGCCCCCACCAAAAAACACTTTGTGAAAAACCAAAAGGGAAATGAAACAGCGAGTGTGCTACACCCAGCTACGGGGTGGTGGAGGTGGTGTGGGACCGGCAGTCCCGTGCAGCCTGGAGGAGGGGGAGAAGCGGTGGGGCCTTGCAAGGCCCAGCTCCCCGGGGTTTATCTGACTGTCTGTTTTCGTCATTTCTCTGTGAGAAGGGAAAGGGACCACACAGCAACAGAAAGTCCTGGAAATCTGTGAGTGAGACAGTTCCCAGCACGCTTCCCTCTGCCGTCGCCCCTGTGTACAGTTGGCTATGGAGGACGTATGGCTCTGTATAGGCTCCAACTCGGTGAGATAACGCCTCACAACTAAATTCCTAATCACAGCCAGCGAGCGTGCTCTCCCAGCTCTCACCCCCCCTTCTCGGTTGCACATGTGGTCGCTCTGACAGATCATGTGGACCAGGGCCGAGGTCACTTCATCTTGACTGGCCTGTCTGCTCCATCCCCTCCATATCAGACACTGCTCTCTCTCCTCTGCTTCCAACTTCTGAGGCATCCTAAAGGTTGTTTATGCCCTGTAACTTTTCCTTTTCTCAAAAAAGAACCAAACGAAAAACAACTACCAACCAAAGAACTACAATAGAAGCAGGGGGAGGAAATTGCTTCAAGTTTCTTAACTATCTCATAGAACAAAAATGCTTCTTAAGGCTGTTCAGGGAAAGAGAGGGTCAAATGTCCCTCATTAATGCTGATTTACTGAGAGGGTTGGGAAGTGGAAGAGGGAGACGGTCCAGCTGCCTGTCCCAGTGCACAAGGAGCCTGGTCTGGGATCCAGGCTGGGAGGCGAGGGCTGGTCACTCCAGCACGAGGCTGAGGTGGTGGGTTTACAGGCAGAGGGTACAGCGGGGTGCAGGCTGCTGTGCACCAGCGCTGGGCTGCCTGCACCCCAGAGAAGACCTGACCTACACTAACACAGCAGAGAGACAGGGAAGAGCTCTCTCGACTTAGTAGCAGTTTGTAAATTTGGTGACTTGATGAAGAAAAGAGTAGAAGTTGATTCCTTTGCAAGGAAGCTGGTGCTGGGTCGGGGCAGTTTCCTTGCACTAACCTCAGCTCGTGCTGCCCTTCACTGGGTAGCCTGTAGCTGGAGCCTGGCAGGGAAGAAAGGGAGAAGGCTGGCCCAGATTTGAGGGTGTAAATCAGCAGGGTTCCTCTCCAGAGAGAGCTCAATTACACTGATTTACACTTGCTGCAGATTTGGTCCATTCAACCCAATTAAAACTCCAGAGGAAGTGCAGAGAGGCAGGATGTAATTACCCGTGCTGGAATCCCAGTTCAGAACAGGAGGCAGAGCTCTCTGGATCAAATTAATCCCCAGTGTAACTCTGCCGAAGTTACACCAGGGCTATAATTGGCCTGAAACATTTTAACTATCTCATTTAATGTTATTCATGCTCTGCTGGAGATGAGAATGTTTATCCTAAATGAGAGACTCTAATGCTCCGCAGCAATAATAGAGTGTGCGGCTTATGCAGTTTCTCATTTACACGGATGCTGGTGAGGCCAGATTGTCACGGAAGATGCGGCAGATCTGGACTCCCCAAATCTTTAACCATTTCCACGGCTCCCGCGGTGGCTGGCTGCCCCTCTGCCCTTCCTCCAGTGTGCCCAGCCTCCCAGTGCCCAGGCTGCTTTTCCATCTTTGAGAGATGTTGCGGGCTTGTACCCCAGACCCAGACAGGGCCAAAGTAGGAGAAGACGTTAAAATGGTAGAAGAGAAAACAAAAAGCACTGAGAGAGGCCTTTCAAGATTAAAGCTCCTATAAATCAGCAGAAGTGAGATTTCCCAGCAACAGACTTGCCTCTGCAGTGATGCTAAAAGAATTTCCATAGATGAGAGCTGGCTCCGTGGCCCTTCTCTAAGTCGTTCCAGGGAAGCAGCCCCCCAGGCTGCTGCAAAAGGAGCAGGGTCAGTGCCGCAGGCAGCTCAGCAAGGACACGGGGCGACACAGTCCCTGCTGCCAGCTGAGACCCTCACGGACAGAGTTTTCTCCCCATTCCCCTGCCCATGGCGATGCTGTCAGCTGGCCCAAGCATGCATCCTGCCGCTTGGAAAGCCAATCCTGTGGGTTACACTCCTCCTGCCACAGCAGTACACAGTACTCAGGCTGCTGGCACCCTGGCAGGGCTGCCATTTGGCCCCGAACCTCCCCTGCGTTCCCTGCATCCTCCCCGAGCCAGCCCTGGCAGGTACCGCTCGCTGCAGGCTCTGCATCGGCGTTACCAGCCTTTTGGAGGATTGTGATTATCTGCCATTAAACCGTACTGTTTAACCCTAGGCTGTTTTTAAGACAGACCCCTGGTCCTCCTCTCTGCTCCCTTGCCAGTGGAAACCACAGGAAAGGCAGATCTGTTTGTTCCAAAGCATTTTTTAATGCCCTTTAGCTTAGTAGAAACTCAAGCATTACAATTCATTCTGGCTCCTCTTTGTTCCTCAGAGGATATTAGATACTTCTCTTGATACTTCCTTACTCTTTGTAGATGTTACCCTAGGTTTAATTTCCAGGGCTTCCAGACTGTTTTTAACAATGATGAGCTTTCAAGTCGTTTCCTTCAAACTTTCTCTAGCCATGCTTTCCCAGAGCCTAAATAGCTTTGATTAGTCCCAGATGTTTTTAGTTCATTAACCCCACAGTAGTATTGTGTAACGGCTTGGAAAGAAGACTGGTAGCAAGACTCCTGGGTTCTCTTCCCTGGTTCACCAAATCGCTTTCTGAGCAGAACATCTATGGGATTTATCCTACAGAAGCAATGCCATTATCACCGGGTTATCTTGCTACAGAGAACAGGACTAGAGGTGGCTGAAATCCTCTTGCTGATAAAGATAACCCTCTGAAACCATGGGTCATTTTCTCCACCCAGTTCCTCCTCATCCTCAGGGCAACAGTTGGAGCAACAAGCCCACAGGGAAGCCTTTGAGCAGGCATCACTGAGGCTGCCAGGCAGCATCCAGCGGAAAAGACCTTGTTCATCTCCAGGCCCGGCTGGATTCACGCTGTGGCAATCCCTACCCACAGCACGACAGCAGCTCGGCTCTGCTCTGGCCAAGTTTTCCTTGGCCTGGGAGTATGTCCTGATAGGCCAAAGTGTGGGGAGTAAGGAGTTCTACACAACTGGCTGATCTCCTAACAAACCTCTGTGGCCCTCCTGATTCCGTCAGTCCTGCCGCTCTCATGCTTAAGCCACTGCACTCCTAAACACGCACAAAAAGTATCCTCGTTCCCACTAACAGAGAACCAGGGTGTAGTCGAGCTGGCAAGAGATGCAGATCCTCTCAATCATCTATAAATCTTCCCAAGATCACCCCAAATACCCCATATTTCTCAGTGCCTCCACCCACCCTGCTGGATCCTTCTGCCTCCAGTGCTCAGCCCAGCGCTCAGCTCTGCAAAGCCCGAGGTTACTGGGACGGATGTGAACACATCACATAGCATCTCCCTCCCATGTGTCTGGGCAGGGCAAGGAACAACAACGAAGCAGGAGGAAAACAAGATTTGGAAAAAAAGCCTCAAGAGAGACTATTTTTTAGGGAGGGCTGAGCTCAGGGACAAAACAACCTGCTCCAACACAACCCCATGGCTGCAGCTACCACTGGGAAAGCAGACGAGAGGCAATCCAGCAGCATTAAGCCCTTGTTCAGCCACACTGACCCACTGTACGAGGACCCTACCCCAAGGAAAACACTCAGGCCTCTGCCTGGGACACAGAGCATCCCCAGCACCCAGTCCCACCACAGCAGGGCACAGCGTGGTGCTGAGCAGATGGACCTCAGGCCAGCTCTGTCGAAGCTGGTCAGACGAGGGCTGCACCCAGAGGTGCTCAGAAGAGTGGGGAGGAGGTTGAGGGAGGAGGACCAGAAAGCCAAGCTGTAAGTGAAGAGTGTCAGTGCTTGGAAAGCGCAACCAATTTGCTTTTAGTACAGTTCATGCCTCTCCAGCGGTGCCTAGAATAACAAATTCCTTCCACCCTCCAAGCCTGAATGCTGGAGGAAGCTGCTGAGAAACTTAATTATCTGGATGCATGCACAGAAAAGAATTGCCCAGCATCAAGGAAGTCACTGTCTTGACAGTTAATGCAGACATTGGTGGGAGATTAGAGAGACCAGCTGTAGGGGTTTTATCACACAACCCTTCTTTTAGTCTGGGAACAAGGCAAGGTCTGTTTTGATGGGGTGACCCATTTTGCAGTGGCGTTGAGGGGCTGGAGCCTTAGAGCTGTACCCACACAGCGCTCACCATCCACCCAGGGCTCGCTGGGCAGGCACGGTCCGATCCTCAGTCCTGGCGCCTTCAGCCGGTGAAAGACAAGGAGACAGGCTTTGGGCTGCCAGCACCCGCCAGCCCCTCAGGTCGCACCAGCCCTGGCAGCCCCTGATCAGCAGGAAGAGATGCCCTGAGAGCAACTTCGGCTTCTGGGGGGCAGTGGATGGAGCTGAGCGCATTGGAGAGGTGAGTTTCTACATGTCACACAACATCCTCCTAAAACCAGAGGTGGCCAGCTTCCCTATCGCCTTGCAGGCCATCTCCCCTCACGCCAGCCCCGCCAGCGCTTTCTGCTTTGCTCTTAGCATCTCCAGCTCTGTCCTGCCTGCCACAGGGTCACCGTCTGCGACTCTGTCACTGCACAGGATTGCCTTCCCCTTTTGGCAAAAGAAAACAAGAAGCCAAAGGCCTGCAGGGGCTGTGAACCTGCCTGTCATGTTCTCTGACAGTAGCAAAACCTTTTGCTGCTTGTGTTTTTTTCAAACTGTCACCGCTTATCACAGCCCCTGTTTAAACCTCTGATCCTGAAAAAGCTTCCCTGAGCCTTCTGCAAAACAAATGGAGAAAGCATGGTCTGTTCTCCAAGGGGATCAGAAACCACCTCAAAAACAACAAGGCTGACAGTGCCAGAGCTCCCCAGAGCAGGTACAGGCAGAGCCAAGCCTGCATGCCTGCGCTGTGTGGCTGCCAGAGGTGGGAGGTAGGCAGCCTGCGAACCCCCAGCTTCCTCCTCTCCCTCAAACCACTCAGCTCCTGCTTTTTGGCTTGGGGGAAGATAAAAGGGAAAGAAAAGGGCTCAGCTCTCCTGTTTGTTCTCTGCTGAGCAAAACTGCTCTCCTGCCCCCTGTTTCCCCTATTGCTGCTATTTGCTATTTGACCTGAGCAGCCTAGAGGAACTTTAGTCACGGTGCATTCCTAGCACAGCATCGGTTTTCTAGAGCAAAACAGGAACAGCTGCCAAGAAACAAATCTTCCCCTGATGCCTGGCACTTCTCAGGGCTGGAACGAAACTTCTTGAAACCCCAGGGGAAACATCACCAGAGCTCAGCTGCAGCAAAACCCATCCCACTCCAGCCCAGCCCCTCCAGGGTTTTCAAAGCATGAGGGGGCTCAGACAGAGACTAATGAACATCGTGATAGCATCCATACGGTACCAGTCTTAAAGCTTTGAGTGAAAGAGGAGCTAAAGAGAGATCTCTTCAGCTGAAGGCAGAGCACTGCGGGAAAGAGCGCATTCTGGCTGAACCACCCAGCATCCAAATCCAACTGTGCCCAGTATTGTCCTACCTGTCCAGGCCTGTTGTGTCTATTGTCGCCGGGCAGGACAGAGGCAGGTAGATGGAATCGAGGTGGGACACGCTGAGTTCAGGAATGGCTTCCTGTGAAAGGCCTTTTGAGGCTTGTCAGGACTAAGCAAAGTTTCTCCCCAAGAGCAGCGAGAAAAATTTGATATTAACCAAACATGGGACAGAGCCTGCAAGAGCCTCTCTGTCACGCTCATCAGCTCCTCAGATTGCTGGGGCTCAGCAGGGTTTGCAACAGAGGCTGATGTACCGAGTCTCTGGTCACCTGGAGGAGGAAGGAGCAGAGCAGCTCAGGTAGGTGATACAGTCAGGCAGAGCTCCAGCAATGCTTCAGGAGCAGCAGCATTACTTGCGAACAAGGAGGCGGTCAGAGATAGCCAGAAGGAAATCGAGGACTTTCTGAAGGCCTGGGACCAACCAAGACACACAAGCAGCCTCAGAGCACACGGTTTCTCGGCTCTTCCAGCTGAAGGAACAACACCTGCTCTGTGTTTGCTCACATCTTGAATGCGATAGAGTAAGGTCAGAAATATTGGTAACCTAGTTTCTTGGAAGGCTTACACCAGCTGACACGTGGGTTTTGCTGGTAACCAGGTTCCACCTTCAGTCAGGATGCAGAAGGCAGCTTTCAGACAATACCAAGGCAATACATTTTTTCTTGTTCATCCTGATTGAGACCGAGGTTTATGGTGAAAGTCCCCATTGCAGTTAGCACTCAGCGGTCTCAAATCTGATAGCAATAGGCCTGCTGGGGGATCAGCTTCACCTCAGTGCATCGTTTCAGCAGGATATGCTGGAACAGGCTCAGTCAGTAGCAGTACCAGCCAACAACTCACACCATCTCGGTGGTTCATTCAAGTAAGGGCACTGTTTCTTCAGCTGTGAGCATTTTCAGGCATGAAGCATGTTGAGTTCACAGCTAGGACAGCTGTAGCACTAACGTACTAAAGCCTGAGGCGGTGACACCAGGTTAACCACAGTTAAGACGCATTTATGTTTTCTGTGAAGGTAACGCGAAGTTCACATTGCGACACACGTCACATCCTCGGTCACTGAGAGTCCCGGGAGACTGCCGCGAATGCTGCAGTGACTAGAGCTGCTGACTGCAGGCAAGTCCTGACAGCATTTTAGCTCCTAAGTTGAAGATGGTAGAAAAACCCGAAAAAACCAAGAGTTCATTTGTGATCCAGGTTTTCAGGCCAGGTTTACATAGCAAGCCAGTCTCAGCAAGACTAGACTGCAGCTTCTCCTTCCGTTTCTTGGCTGGACCAGACCGTTCTGTTATAACAACACAAGCAAAGTCCACTGTCGCAAACACCATCTGCTGAAGAGGAGGAAGGTTTCATGCTGTCAGTCTCTTTTATCTCAATGTAGGTTCCGAGCAGGAGCTGGTTGAATTTAGGAAAGCAAAGGAGACCCCAGTTACAGCTTTTCCTGGTGCTGTCCGTGGGCAGTCGCTGGTGTGACTAGAACAGGACTCCAGAGAGGCAGGACAGCACACAAGCAGGTTTTGGTTGAAAGTGGTATCAGGGTTTTCCCCCACCAAACCGCATGAATCCCAAGACAAGAGAAGCAGCCCTGGTTAAGAGATCAGCAAACACAGCTGAGCTCAGTCCTTCTGCTTTGGATCAGGTCACTCCGGCATCAGAAGCGGCAACAGACTGGCTGGGATTAGCTGTACAAGGAACCACTGTGTGCGTCTTCCCTCCTGTATCTGCACAGAGTGAGAGCCACACGCAAGTCAGCAGCAGCAAGGTCAGCTTCTGAAGGCACCCAACGGGTACTTGAGCTTCTCTGGAAACAGCATCTTCAGATCAAAGCTTAATACCGTTGTCAGACCGAACAGCTGAAGCAGGAACATAATTCTAGAGACTGTAAAGCAAATACAGCAGATCAGGGCACATTCCTATAGCAATAGAGGTTGCACACATCATGATAGCATCCATACAGTGCCAGTTTGAAAAGCAACTCAGCCAAAAGCAACTCACAGCCAAAGCAAGTCACAGCAGAAAGCAGCTACCCAGCTCTGGGCACCGAGGTGATACATAACCCACAGCTTGGTGTGAGGCTAAGCAGGGCCGGAAGGAGACCGGGGCAGGAGTAGAGCAGGTGGGACTGGCCAGAAAGTAGCCCTGACTGGGGCTGTGCAGCCAGCTGAGATCTCAAGCAGGTTGGTGGGGACTACAGTCCTCCTCTGCTCCCCAGAGGCCTTGCTCTCCTATGTCCTCCTCACAGGCACACCCTCATTTTCCCAGCCCAGAGTCTCCCCCATGCTGAGAAGGGTGCTCCCCTCCCCCTGAGATCCCACACAGATGATGGTCCTGCTCCAGAGCTTGCGATCTGGGACCCAGAATGACAGATATGCATAGAGGCTGGAAAGCAGCCACCGACCTCCAGTAGCCTGCAATACCAGGGCTTCAAATCCAGTCCCTCTCAGCCTGGAGCCAAACCACGATACGGCTCCAGCTCTTCAACAGCAAAAAGCGGAATTAGTTAAAAGTCCTGCTGCCAGCTGTGTGTTTAAACAGGAATTACAGAGGGTTTCTGCTGCAATAGTGCACCAGGTGCCAGTAGTGCTACCGAGGCAGATGAGGAAGGAGGGGCAGCCAGCAGAGAACAGGGAGCCCCCACCTCCTGAGAGAGGTGATGAGGGGAAAGAGGGGCTCCTTGTTCCTGCCCTGCTCACATGCAGGCAAGCTACCCCAGCAGGCAGCCAGCCTGCAGTACCTTGCTCCCTTGAGCTCCCTGGCTCCTGCTGAGCTTTGACCACTGTGACCCTTACGTGTGGGAAAGAAAAACATCGCTGTGAGCATCCACAGGCACTGCCTCCTGTCAGCTATGCCCTGGCCACGGACTGGGATCCTACCGCACTGACCAATGGCAGACATCAAAGGTGACCTCTGTGCCAAACTGCAGCCTCTTGGGGGAAGATGTTAGCAAAGCAATTACAAATTTGGAGCCTTCCAAAGCATGTTAGCAGCTGGACCCTCTGGATGAATAAAACCCTGCCAATAAATAAGACCTGTTTCTGCAAAGCTGAGACAGCAAACTTGTTTGTCTTTCCTCCTTCCCCTCCCAACCATGTTGTTTTAAACATTTACAGAGACCTTTATACTGTTTAAATAATGATTGGGGGGTGGGTGTTGTTTTAGCTCTTTTGTCAGCTGCTCCAAGTCAGCAGCACTTCACACACAACTTCTGGTAAACCAGGTGCTGTGGTTTGAAACAGCACCACCCACACTGTCCTGGCTACCTCTGCCTCAGCCTCCCTGCCCCACAGTTGGCCTGGCAGAAGGAACCCCCACAACCCCCACTGAGCCTCAGTCATGCCCCACCAGCTTTTGGGGAAGGGGGTTACCCTGAGATCGGTGACCTGCAGCAAACACAGCCTGCACAGTCTGCTAAAGGGGTGCACGTCCAGCTCCCACCACATAGTCCCCCTCCAGACCCCAGCAGCACTCTCCAAACCGCTGAGCTCACACACGGGTGCTGGTGCACACGTTTGCACTGGGCAGCCGTGGTCGGGCTTTCTCCCTCCGTGAGAAGAGGCAGATGATGCTGCCGTGGCTGAGTTTGCCCATCCTCGAGCACAAGTGCTACAGAAGATCAGCCATCTCCCACGGCGCGTGTTCTCCCGCCCACCTCCTTCAGCAGCAAGGCTGCTCGAGATGACAGCTGAGGGGGGAAAGGAGAGCGCTTGAAATGTGCCGGGGGAAAGACGGCTGAAGACAGACAGACCTTTATGCAACAGCAGAAGCACCAGTTCAACAGCAAAGCAGCAGCACATGTGTCAGTAGTTAAATCAGAAAAGAGTCTCTTCCTTGTGGGCAGGTCTCCAAGAATTTGGGGGTTGTGTTGAGCTGACGGCGTTTTCTCTGCAACCTGGTTGGGGGGAAAGGGAGTGAGGAAGGCGGTCGGGGAGAGCTGGAGGGTTTTTGCAGGATGTTTGGACGGAGTGAAAGCACAGAGAACCGAGTACGAGACACGCTGTGGAAGCAGGATGTGGGATAGAAAAAATGTTTACACAGTCAACTGTGGGCTAATCCATGGGAGGCTTTAAAGACCATAAAAGCCATCTGCAAGTGGATAGATCACATTCTGTAGAAACTCGTGGCTTAAAACAATGCTACCCTCACTCTTTGATCTAGTCTGAAGAGATCAGACTTAGGAGGCTGAAGAGAAGGGAAGGATAAGTAAATCCGTAAGTTCTGCCCACACAGGCAGCGTGGATAGGAAGGACGATTCACAGTCTCTTCCTGTACAAGAACTTGGGGCCACCAGACAAAACTAACAGGGGCCACACACAGAACAAACAAAAGGAAGCTGGTCCCTCTCGTGGCATGGGCTGACATGTGTGAGCCCTCCTTGCGGGAGGGAACAGCTGTTACAGAATCACGGGGACTGGGCAAGTTCATGAAAAAGAAAGTTAATGAAATCTCCATTAAACAGAAAACCTGTCAGTGGAGGCACTG
This sequence comes from Trogon surrucura, assembly GCA_020746105.1. Classification (NCBI taxonomy): domain Eukaryota; kingdom Metazoa; phylum Chordata; class Aves; order Trogoniformes; family Trogonidae; genus Trogon; species Trogon surrucura. The sequence goes on along the minus strand of CM036635.1, from coordinate 12,576,903 downwards.
AACTGACGTCTGGCTCTCCAAGTTCACACACCTCAACCGGACGGCAGCTGGGAAGGTACTGGAAGATGCACCATATGAAACCACCTTGCTCTTGCACTTTCCAAGGCATCCAGTTTGGGCATCTCTTGGGAAAACGAGGGCAGCCTGGATGGCCTTTGGTTAGGTGCCCTGCAGCAGGGCTCCTTCAAGGAGATGTCACCTGGAGGCTGCCCTCAACAGATCTTCTTACAGGCAGCAGAAGGAATACTTGCAGGCTTTTACTCAGCTGCCCTCTGTAATCTAGCAAGGACTTCGTTGGTGAAATTAGCCACTTGGCCCGCTTTCCCAGGGCAAGAAAAATCACACTAACAGGTCCTGAAACAACATGATCTTTCATAGTTCAAACATGTTCTTTTCCACCAAGCAATGAAAGTAGCAGAGATACTATTCTCAAAAGTATCTTGAAACAATTATCTCCTTCCTCTGGTTTAAACGATGGGAAGCAAGAGGTGAGCCAGAGATATGGCACTCACAATTCTCCATTTTCAGTAGGAAGAAATACTGTCAATTTGTATTGTGCTCCGACACAACTGCTCCACCTCAGTGCAGCCTATGCTAATTACTTTCAGGTACATGCTGGCTTGCTCCACACGCAGGTAGCGTACTTCTCGTACCCAAGCTCAAAAGATGAAACAGCACTCATATGACAGTGCAGATCGGCTTGACTGGATCAACGGCTCGTTTGCCAAGTAATCCAAACAAACAGAAATACTATTTGTGATAAAAGAAGACCTGAGAAGTTTCTCATTAATATTGCCCAGATATTTTTATAGCAACTCACTCCTTTTCTGCTTACCATGCCTTTAATGTCTCAGGCTGACACTGAAAACAGAGAGGATCCATCTCTTTGCCCAAAGAAAGGTCAGCTCTCCATTCCTTGGAACTGCTTCTCTGCCTCGGCCTTAAAGACCTTCTGTGATGGAAATCTTACTCCTGGTTTCACTAGCTTCACAGTGTTAAGCTTCTCCTGCTATTTCTGAGTGCATTTGCGTGGCTGTACACACCTATCTCTGGGCATGCTCTAAGGACATGTATTTTAATTAAACATATTCATCCATTAAGAAGCTGGATTCCTACTGCAATTGTTCAACAAGTGCTTATGTCTGGCCCCAGGATGTATCTACGCGTGCACTGCAATCAGAACAGTGTGTTGTGTGCTCTCTGTTCTGATCAGCTCCTCTAAGGAACGAAGCTGTGAATGCAATCTGGTTAGCTCTGACAAGACGGTCACTTTGCCTAGCTGGGACATCAGACCTCAAGTGATCAAGTCAGTTGATCAGCTTGTCTCACAGAATCACACAGAATTACTGAGGCTGGAAAAGACCTCTGGGATCATCAAGTCCAGCCTATGACCCAAAATCACCACATCAGCCAGAGCACAGCACTAAGTGCCACATCCAGCCTCTCTTTAGACCCCTCCCAGGGACGGTGACTCCCCCCTGCCCTGGGCAGAGCATCCCAGTGCCTGAGCACCCTCTCCGTGAAGAAGGGCTGCCCGAGATCCAACCTGAACGTCTCCTGACGCAGTTTCAGGCTGTGCCCTCTCGTCCTGTCACTGGTTGCCCGGGAGAAGAGCTTGACCCCCACCTGAGTGCACCCTCCCTGCAGGGAGCTGTAGGGAGTGATGAGGTCCCCCCTGAGTCTCCTCTCCTCCAGCTGAACACCCCCAGCTCTCTCAGCCCCTCCTCACAGGACTGGCCCTCCAGGCCCTTCCACAGCCTCGTTGCTCTCCCCTGGACCCGCTCCAGCCCCTCCAGGTCTCTCTTGCCATGAGGGGCCAGACCCGCACACAGGGCTCGAGGTGAGGCCTCCCCAGGGCTGAGCACAGGGGCAGAATCACAGCCCTGCTCCTGCTGACACAAGCCAGGATGTCACTGGCCTTCCGGGCCACCTGGGCACCCTGCTGGCTCATGCTCAACCGGCTGTCACCCAGCACTCCCAGGTCCCTCTCTGCTGGGCTGCTCCCCAGCCACTCCCCCTCAGTCGGTAGCGCTGCAGGGGGTTATTGTGGCCAAAGTGTAGGATCCTGCACTTGGTCTTGTTGAACCTCATACCGCTGGCCCCGGCTCATCAACGCAGCCTGCCCAGGGCCCTCTGCAGTGCCTTCCCACCCTCCTGCAGATCAACATTCCCCCCAAATTTGGCGTCATCTGCTAACTTACTAAGGGTAGACTCAATCCCCTCACCCAGGTCATCCCTGATGTGATCTCCATTCCCTACAGCACTTGAAGACTACCTTGAGACTGGTTCTGTCGCACAGCGCCCAAAACTCTGTTGAAGAAACGGGGAAGAAGTGGGAGGAACAGCTCCATGTTGCCTCTTCAGCACCATCAGGAGAAAGGAGAACCTCTTCTGTTCCCCACCTGCAGGAATCCATATCACAGCCCTGCCTGCAGACACCACCATGCTCCCAGAAAAGCCATCCCTTCGCTGCACAGATATGCTGTGACGATAAAGCTCCTGTTATTCAGCGTACAAGGTTCAGCCTTTAGACAGGCCCCAGGTACAGCAGAGCACTTCAGAGCCTGCTAAATTCTACATAACCATGCAGGACATGCTGAGGAGGAATGGGTTTAAGCATCTATTTAACATTAACTGGAGGCTTAAGAGCTTTGCTGCTGGAAAAAGGGACAGAGGTTTTGTTTGCAGCATGCCTTGTCCTGTGGGGAAGATGCTGCTTGTCTGCTACTGAGCTCCAAAGAGCGTTTCTGCTGTTTCTTGGGACCAATTTGAAGCAGCAGACACCAGGATCCGGGACCCAGCGGCAGGCTTTTTAACACTACAGATCTTTCCTCTTAGAAATCCGGCATCTGAAATACCAGCAAGCAATCTCCAGCCGTGCCCCAAGGGACCATCCTCTGCGCTCTGCTGCATGCACCAGGGATGTAACGGAGGTGAGCATTGATCCAGCCACCCCCCACACCTCGCCATCCCCTCATGCTCTGTAAGCTCCAGGCATGCAGGGGGCTGGTGCGCTCCAGACGCTGTTAGCAACAGGGGGCTGGCTTTTTAATGCGTTCAGATATCCTGGTCGCTTCCTTCAGCCATATGTTGGAGATAACCACAGCGGGGCACATCAGAATGAACGGATGCTTTGTTTCTCGAGTCTTTGTGGAACGCTGTCTGCAGGGTGGGGCCAGGACAGGCAAGACAGGGAAATCAAACTGCAGTAAGCATGGAGAGGTTCTCCCTGGAGGGACTTACAGGGAGTCAAGAGGGGAAATGGATGGGAAATTGGGAGGAGACCTTGTCCTTCAACTGAAGTGCGAGATCAAAGCCCAGCTGAAGTTGGAGAGGTTCTCCTTGTCTTTCCACCTTTCCTTTCTCTGTCACATATTCCGCCCATTCTCCTGTTATCTGCTCTAGGGATAACCAAACACTCAAGAGCAGAGCTCAGGCTTCTTTGTAGAGAGGAATGCTGTGGCTTTGCAGGACAGACACTGAAACGTCTTGAGAAAGCAGAAAGACAGGGGCTTAATATGGCAAATGATTTGCTGGAGGATGCAATCCTCTACAGATCACCTGCTGGGAAGTTGACAGCAGCCCCAAATCATTCAGATGTAGAAGGTCTCCATCTCTTTTTAACAGTTTTCCTTCCTTGCTCAACCTTTCAAAGACTGGAGCAAGAACATACCGTAATTGATGGAGATTTGCCAGAGGAAATCTATCAAAATCCTGTCTAATTGCTTTTGGGATCAGAATCGCATCAGCC